>JAQNCB010000015.1:21330405-21347183 GCA_030068295.1 Euristhmus nudiceps | reverse complement strand
GCTGAGATGGGCGCCAGCCTTCCCCGCGACCCTAACTAGGAATAAGCGGTTTGGAAAATGAATGAATGAATGAAATTAAGTGCTGCTTATGTTTTACAATGGTCACACCCCGTTGTTGTTGTTGTTGTGGACGTTAATGATGATGCTGATGAGCAGATTGAACCATAAAGTTCTCATGCTCCAGATGGCACAGACAGTGGTGTAAGACCATGACAATGTGGGTCAGCTGAACGTATTTCCTCTTTGTGCTCACAGTTCCTGTGGTGTTGGTGTCCATTCACCGATTAAGCATCCTATACAGGTGAAAAAAGCCATAATATTAAAGCTGTTGGGGGATGCTGTTTGTGAGTGCTCTCATTCAGTGGATTTAGCAACACTGACTCCTGACTATGATAGATAACATGGAGCCAGTTGTTCAAATCCTAGAGGATGTTGTAGGTGCAGGTCCGTTGTAGCCGCTCTATTCATGCGGCTTACCACCCGATGGGGATCGGCTAATTGGTGGCCCTAGCTAGGGCCCTTTTTCTAAGGCTTTCTCACAAAAGATCACATGGTGGTGGCACCAAAAGAAGGGGGGGGGGGTTTGCAAAGTGGAGAGGCTTCCCCTTAAAGAATGTCTCTGTGGAAAGAGTCCTATTGCTGACTGCGGGAGCGAATCGTCCCTCAACAAGTTATCTGTGACCCACTTGTCCATCCGTGTGTGAAGACCTCCTTTTAGTTTCTCTATTCTCTGGTTTTCAACACTTAATCTTTGTTGCTTTTTCACTTTGGGGAACTGTTGTTCATGGTGGAACACAAAGCCAGGCTTGTCCTGTACGTTCAGTGTCCTATCTCTACATTCTCACCTCTATACAAGGACAACAGTGTCGTCAGAGCCGCTCCAGGAGCTTGATATTGATTCTCAGAGCTTCTATTGCTTTGAGACAGTGAAGAGAGGTCATTATTTCTCTTTAAACTTGCACTCCTGAATTTTAGTCTCTTTAACATTCTGCCTATTGATATTTTTTTTCACCTTGACTTTAAAGGAGAAGACAGTAATTGTTGAAAGTTGACCTCAATCATAACTCTATATTAAAATCATTCTAGGTGTAAAATCCTAGACTCCTGACTATGATAGATAACATGGAGCCAGTTGTTCAAATCCTAGAGGATGTTGTAGGTGCAGGTCAGTTGTAGCCGCTCTATTCATGCGGCTTACCTGCTATTGTAGTGATTTCATCCTAGACTAATGCCTGCTATTGTAGTGATTTCATGGCTGCTTATTTAAAATCTGAATGTCAGAATCTGTTAATAAATAGAATGAACGTATCAAAATCTTATACTTGTATGCGTTAATTTGACCCTTGATTACAGCATCATTCTTTATGAGCCATAAATTCTGAAAACAGAAACAGGTGGATGGCACGGTGGTGCAGTGGCAGGCATGTCCACCTCACAGCAAGAAGGTGCTGGGTTCAAGTCCCAGGCTCGGTCTTTCTGTGTGTTATCCATCTTCTAGCATGGGTTTCCTCTTGATGTTCTGGTTTTCTCCAACAGTACAAAAACATGCACAATTGGCTGTTCCGAATTGACCATAAGTGTGAGTGTAAATGGTTGTGTGCGTTGCCCTCCGATGGTCTGGCAAGCTGTTCAAGGTTGGGTGAAATAGTCTCCAGTCTCCCTGTGACCCTGATTAAGACCATGTAGCTCAACAAATGAGCGAGTGAGTGTGAAGCTATAGGCATAAGACTTTGTGCACAGAAAGAAATTAATCTATAGATTTATAAGAGATTAAGAGATAAGAGATTATAAGAGATCAAGTGCTGAGTTCTCCTTTAAATCAGTTTTTAAGGTGAAGAATAATAATTAACATGTTGTTCCCAGTCACACCCATGATTGAATAGGCAGCCGAGGGTAAAGAGGTGAGAAGGAGACGCGATTTAAGGCAGGTTCGTTTACAGCCAGCTCTTTTTCATTTGCTCTGTGGTTGAGAGCCAAAGCAGCATTGAGTGGGTTTGATTGAAAAGGTGTTATGACTGCTAATGATCACAATCTGCCAATCAACCTGGCCACGTAATATTTCACCCACTGCCCCCTATTAAAAAATTAAAAGATGATAAATTACATGGTTTAATTTCAGTATTTTATAACGCATTTATAAAAATTAAACTGCCAAAGGAAGATCTATAACTGAAACCGATATGGATACAGTTTATTAAAAATTCCCTCATGTCTACTGATGAGATATTAATGACTTCAGCACAGCACATCGTCCTCTTTTATTGTCTTATTTAATGAGAAGTAATATCTCCTATAAATTGTTCCCTGCAGAGCTTCTCATAAGTTGACTATAGTCCTATTATTAGTGACATCTGGTTCGGAGCAACTTCCCCACCAGTGTGTTTTAAATATTTCAGGGGCAGCTCAATACACATGCGCACAGGCTGTGAGAGACCACTTGAGCAAGATGTACGTAGGTGCTTCAACAGAGATGAGTGCTTTTGTGGACTAGATGTAAAAATGTAAATGTTCCTGATCAGAATAGACCCAGGAGAGGATATAATATTTTACCAGCTCAAGATCAGTGTAGGTCTGAGAGTGATCTGTTTTCAAGCCTTACAGTCTGACACATCCCCAAATCAGCTGCACAGTAATAGCTGCACCAGCTTCATCAATCTGGCATGAACATGATGGAGATACACAATAATCCTGACTCTTTTGACCTGCCCTTAATTAGAAAGGACAACTCAATGAGTCATTGATGCTATGAGTCGTTAAAGGCTACACTGAGTAATATTTAATATATCAGACTTAATCATAAACCTGCTGTCAAAAATACTCACCTTTACTCAGTTGTATTTATTCATTCATTAATTTAATGAACTGCTTAATACTACTACAGTCACAGTGAGGCTGGAGCCTAGAGCTGGCCTCACACGGGCATGGTTCTGACGGTGGATCAGCACAGTTCTAAACAGTGTCGGGTCGCAGTGACATCGTCTAGACGCTGTGCTGGTGTTCGACAAGCACTGACCGCCACATAAACAGCAAGACGATGGTTTAAAATGGTTTAAATATCATCCGCACCAAGGTGGTGTAGTGGTTAGCATGTATACCTCACAGCAATAAGGCCCTGGGTTCGAGTCCCCTTTCTATGTGGAGTTTGCATGTTTTCCCCTTGCTTGAGTGGGTTTTCTCCAGGTACTCTGGTTTCCTCCGACAGTCCAAAGATGTATGCATAAGACTAATTGGCTGTTCCAAATTGCCCCTAGATGGGAGTGTGAATTGGTTATGTGCTGACTCTGGGACGGTCTGGTTAGCTGTTCAGGGTGTCCTCCAACTTCACCCAGAGTTGGCTGAGATCCTAATAGTCGGTTTAAGCTGCTCAAAAAATGAATAATTGAATGAATAAGAATCCATTCATTTTCTAAACCGCTTAATCCTAATTAGGGTCGCAGGGAGGCTGGCGCCCATCTCAGCCAACTCTGGACGCGGGCGGGGTACTCCCTGGACAGCTCCCCAGGCCATCGCAGGGCTAAATAAGAATTCAAAAACTAAAAACTGTGTGACCATCTATCCACCTTGTAGCTGCTGTGTTTTCATCTTTTACAGCCTTTCTGATCCACGATCAATATAACCTCATTACAACATTCTCGCACTGTGTTTTCACCTTACCCTCACAGAACAGACGTTTGCCACACAGTCGCCATTTTAAACCTTGCCAAAACACCCTTGTGTCATTCTTTCACAACTCACCACAGTCATGCTTTAGTTGGCTTAACCACCGTCAAAACCATCTTACTGCGAGGCATGCTTATCTCAGGTGACTTAGGGGGAAGATAGAGTGCACCTTGAACAGTTCAATGGACGAGTGAACTAGCTGTTCCAGTTAACCTAATGTGCATGTGTTTGGACTGTGGGAAGAAAGTGCAGTACCCAGAGGAAACTCTGGAAATAAATGCAAACTTGATACAGAAACCCCGGGACTCGAACCCAGGACCCTCTTGCTGTGAGGCGGATGTTCTAACCACTACGCCACTGTGCCGCCCTCACTTGTATTTACCCTAAAGGAATTTCAATGCTTCCATAATCAATATGGATGTTTTTATGATCTGGAAAGGAAGCTGGCAGAAATAGGGAAGGATTTATGCCTTATGTGGTCAGTGCATTTTCTGACACTGTGTAAGATATTAAGCAGTAATTATATCATCCTTCCTGCTGAACTTTATCACAAGACTCTGCTGTGATTATTTTTAGCCACAGAAATGATTGTGTCATCTGACTGGTGCTGTGGAAGCCTGTCACACTGGTAATGGTCGGTGTGGGGTTTGAAAGGAACAGCTTATAAAGCTCAGTAGGGTTCCCCCAGTAGACCTGCTACCGAGAGTACGGCTCAAGTAACAAACCCAGGAGAGCCGTAAACCCAATGAGGGCCTCCCCTTCAATACTCCTCTGTTTTATAGTGGAGTCAAGTGGGATGTCGGGCATTTCACAGGGATCGTGCCAGTTTAACAAAAGCTTTCCTTTAAATATAAGGAAGTCACAACAACACACATGACAACAGCTGTTGAACTGGTCATTTCCTTACATTTATTGAGCTCCTTTCTATATCGTGAATCTGTGGCATTCATAGGTGCTCACTCATTATTCATTATCCCAGGCCATGCATGGAAACGTGGTATCAAAGCATTAAATTCAGAGTGCCGTCGTCCCTCTTAGTCATTATATGGAATGGTGTAATGAGTCTTAATCAGAGGTAGGGCTGCTGCCGGTGTTATGTTACAGTTTGGCTGGTGTGTAACGAGTGGCTTGATTAGCCATCGCTGAGCTTAAAGGCGGCCTTGATTAGAGCCGGAGCGCTGTCAGGGGGCAGGCCATGTCACCTCGTTTAGAAACAGTTTAATTTGGTACTAAGGACAATGGTTCTTTTAACTCTATGTACACACACACACACACACACACACACACACACACACACACACACACTTCTCTCGACTGGCTTTGCCCAACCACAGACTTCTGTCTCCCATCAGGATCAGGCTCTTAAACCACTGTTCCTTTGATTCGTCCTCCGGACGCCAACCGAAATTGCGCGGTTTCAACTTGAAAAGATTTGACTTCCTCTGCCCCATGGACTCAATTATTTCTCCTTGCTTGAGTCGGTAAAATGTCAAGTTGCGTAGGATCTTCTCACATGTGCGGCTTCTACATGGTAACTGGCTTCTGTATGGATATAACACAAGAAATCTCCAAAGTAGAGGGAAATCTGGCTATGGTCACTGCAGTGGTGGGCCTAATCGCATCGAGAGGAGAAAGGAAAAAGCACTGGGATTTGCAGCGCTGGCTGCAGGGGGACTCTGTTTTCAGCAGATAAAGCTGTTCCTGAAGGCCCCTCGAGTGCTAAAGGCGTATTAAATCCCTAACGAGTCGCTCTAACGAGTATTTACCGGTACCTGAAATACTTCTTAATCCACCCGACAGTCATTTCTAGTTTGAGAGCGCACACCCAGATTTTAATTATTTTTACCATTTTTAAAATTCCTTCTCTTTGAGTTACTGTCAGCTCTCTTTTGACTGATGTACTATATTCTGTGGTCACACCGAAGAAAAAAGGGAGGACTTATATACTGATGGATTTCAGCTTCACTTTTAATATGATCTATTGGTATACCACTCTATGCATTCAGCGTTTTTCACTTACCGGTATTTCATTCATTCATTTGCCAAATTGCTTAATCCTCCTACTGTACTACTACTTCCACTACGGTAAGCAAATTAAGTGTATTTAAGGAGCTATGTCATGATTTTTACCCAGATTCACTCACTTACTCATTAATTTACCGAAAGATTTAACTCTGGAGCCTATCTCAGCCGTCACTGGGCGAGGGCATAGTACACCTTGAACAGCTCGCCAGTCCATTGAAGGGCAACCATTAACACACACCTAGGGGCTATTTCAAACAGCTAATTACCCTAAAGTGCTTTTTTTTGGACTGGGGAGGAAACCAGAGTACTCAGAGGAAGCCCACACAAGTGCAGGGAGGAACTGAAATGATTAAGCTGCGCCCGGGACTTTAACTCGAGACCTTCTTGCAGTAAGGTGAACATGCTTACCTCTAGACCACCATGTTTATTTATATAAGTGTACGTTTCACAGCTGAAGGTTAATTATTCAATCTCAGTTGATTATAAAAAAAATATAGAAAAGATTGATGATGATGATGATGATGATGATGATGATGATATTTATTTATTTTTACTTTATTTATTTTAATTGAGCATTGAGTACAGAAACTACTGTAACAGTTTGACCCCGCCAGCTTTTCCCACATAAACTGTAACTTTATGAACAAAGCTCCATGTGACTCTTTAAGACTGAGAGGGAAACGAGTACGGTATGTTAAACAATCTTTTCCTGACATTCATTTACTGTAGTCTAACATGAGTTTACTATTTACTTTAAACTAGTTTTCATAACCTTATAAGTCATGCTTAGAGTATGTTATTAAAGCTCAACTCCTATCTCTATCTCTGCTTATTTCATGCTTCAAAGATCATTATATATATATATACATAATTACATGTATGTATGCATGCTTAATATAGTATGCTGTAGATAATGGCCTGTATCAGTGGATTGGTATTGGGTTTGACATATAATATGGATGCATGTAATATTAGCTCCCGTGAAATGGCTTACATGGGTACATAGGACACCAAATTGTATTAAAGCACATGTAGCGAAAGATGGCTGTGGACATTTGGAAACCAGTATCAGATCAGTATCATGAGTCAACCAATAACAGAGCTTGGATAGTGTCAATACTCCCAAATAATAATGAAAAGCTTGGTACATATATTTAAAGTAGTAATTCTCAAAAAGTAGTTTCTCCTGAGATGGCATGGTGGTGTAGTGGTCAACATGTCTGTGTCAATGCAAGTCGGTCCTGGGCTCGAGTTCCAGGCTCAAATCGGACATTTCTATGTGGAGTTTGAATGTTCTCCCTGTACTTGTGTGGGTTTCCTCCGGCTGCTTCCTCCCACAGTCTTAAGACATGCAAAACAGGCTGATTGGCTGTTTTAAATTGCCTCTAGGCACTCATGTGTGTGAATGGTTGTGTGTGTGTTTGTGCCTTCACCCAGTGTCGGCTGTGATGGGCACCAGCCTCCTTGCGACGCTAATAGGATTAAGCGGTTTCGCGAATGAATAAATGAGTGTGTGAGTTTCCCCTGCAGTTTAAACAGATCAAATTTATGGTAAAAGCATTGATTCATTCATTTGTTGAATTGCTGGACTTCTTAATCTTACTGAGTATCGTGGGAAGGCTGGTGCCTACCTCAGGCATCTCTGAGCGAAGGAAAGGTACCCCTGAACAGCTTTTCTGACCATTGCAGGACCAACACACACAAATGCTCAAACTTGGGGGCAATTTGGAACAGCCAGCTAGCCTTAGGTGCATGTTTTTGGACTGTAGGAGGAAACCGGATTACCCATAGAAAACCCACACAAGCGTATAGAGTACATACAAACCTCATACAGAAACACCTTCGCCGAGCCCAAGCCCTTCTTATTGTAAGGTGATTGTTGTTGTACTACCCAATACACCACTACGCCTTGAAAAAACCAGCGACAATAAAAGCACCAGGAAAAATAATGCACTCGAAATTCCACTGTCCTCATTACTATTAAATCTAATCACATTGTGCTGGGTTGTATTTGCATAAAGTTCAAGTTCTCTCAACTTTATTGAGTCATTCAGCTCTCCATCTTCACTTTGCCAACAGCTGCTGCACCTCCTGTTGCTATTAATTGTCAACTCTCAATGAAAATTAATGACTTCTGGCTGCTTTGTTGTATCCCATTGGTGCTAGTGAAGGCAGTATAAGGGCCTGACAGCAGTAGGAAAGCAGATTCAACCTTAACTGTTGAGAGGACGCTCACCACCCATCAGAAGAAGTTGGGTTATTTTTGCTGTTTTCTAGGCTTGGTGGCGATGCAGCACGTTTTTGGGTGAGATATTTATTACACTCAAGGAAAGAAAGAGGAAGGTAAAGGCACCAGAGAGCAGCTGATGCTCTCCGGCTGGACTCATTAGTTGAGTGGATATTTGAACCTAAGTACGGTACTCTCAAAGAGACAGTTGCGCTTCAATTCCATTAAGGCATTCTACATTATTCACCTGTTTCATTAATGATATATCCTGTTAAATTTTACAACGCTTGACGTAAAACAAACAGAAAAAGAAAAGAAAATTAGCCGAGGGAAAGCTTTTGATTCAACCTTTGTGAGGATGGCAGAGGGCACTACAGTTCATTGCAGCTGAGCTCATCTTTGAGGATATTGTGTCTGCTCGAGCTGTCTCATAGACAGTCTGCTTATCTGAAGGCTGAGATAGAGAATGAAGTCAGTGATGACAAATTGCCTTGACAGAATGAATAGAAACAAAATGGTGTGGGGGTGGTGTGGAGGTTGTGTGAGGGGGTGTGGGGTGGGGGTTGATCCACTTATGGCTGGGGATCATTCGGGGGCCTACTGTGGTAAAATTGCCATTGTGGTGGAGTATGTTTTGGAAGATACATGTGAAATTTTCAGTGACATACTGTTTCATACCCTGCCACATTAAATGTGAAATTGGGTTGGAGAGTGAGAGTGGGCTGCATGCCTTCACGGAAAATAGTTTCATAGTGTTTGTATTCAGAATTGTTGTTTATAACAATGTTTCAGGGGTTTCTTTTTCTTCAGGAACATATGCTGTATAACACTGTGAGACTTCCAAACTCTTATATGTTGACAACAGTAGCTGTTCTGAATGTTCCCTTCTGCCCTACCTGAAGCAAATGAAGTGTATTAAAGGAGCTGTACTCTACTTCACTTGCCAATATTTAATGATAATATGCAGTGAATGTCCAGAATGCAAGAAAAAAAAAAATACTGGTCAATATTTGTTAGATTTTTTTCCGTTATATTAAAGCAGATATTAAATGGGCAGCTGTAGCCTAATGGTTAGAAAAGCGGCTTTGGGACTGAAAGGTTGCTGGTTCAATTCCCAACAAAGCAGGAAGAATGGGCGTCACTTTCCCATCCTCCATGTTCATGGCTGTAGTGTCCTTGAGCAAGGCACCTAACCCGCTAACGCTCTCTGGGTGCTCCCCGATATGTGTGACAGCCCACTGCTCCGAGTGTGTATCACTGTTTACGTGGATACTCACTGGATGGGTTAAATATCAAGGCGATAAGTTCCATTGTGGGATTAAAACAATACAGCAAAATGCATATTCCTGGCTCAGAAGCCATTTTTGGTGCCAAAATCATTCATGTGGTAGGTTTGGTGGCTGGGATTTGGACAATTTAGTGACAACTTATTGAAGACTATAGAAGCTAGGGACCAATGAACTTCAAAAGATCTTCGTAACCACCACTTTAGTTTAAAAATAACACCATAAAATTATCCAAATACATTAAAAGAATTAAAATGACAGTTATATCTATTATTTATACAGATTTTAAGTATCAAAAATTATTAAAAGTTTTTATGTAGAACCAAAACCCAACACTTTTTAGCAAAAGCAGAAAATCTATGATTTTTCAAACTGGTGAAATTCATATAAATCTGACAGAACAAGTTGGAATCAAGTTGGCTGCCGAATGGGTGGACTAAATACATTCCTATTGTTTTCTCCATTTCAATGATAAAAAGAAGAGTGGGCGTGGCCAGCATTTATGAAGGAGGCGACGCCCACTCAAAGTAAACATGGTAAATATTAGCTCCTTGAAAGCAAACTGAGTCGATTTCTTTAATTTCTTTGCAGGATTGTTTCTGATTGCTATTTCTTTTCTTTTTTGGGCTGCAGCCTTTTCTCTTTCTCATAACTCAAAACTGTCCCCTGTGACTAATACCTGGTACAGTATGATGGGTCACAAATGTCCTTTCAACCTGCAAAGCAAAATTAATTTTAAGTAGTCGAACCTAATACGGAGCAGTTGAGAATGGACTACTACATGAACTTTTAAAAATCTTTTTGGGCTGAACAATTTTATAAAATTGAAAAGCCGTAGTAAATTCATTTCTGTTAAACTTCATAAACTAACATTTAATTTAAATAAATGGCTATGTTTTGTTTGATGAAATTCAAAACAAGCAACTTTTTCCACCACTCCTTTAATGCTTAAATCATTTCAATAACTCAAGCCTCTGGCATGCTATTCAGTCACATGTCTTAAATATATATATTTTCCTGTAGCTTTAATCTTTTAAATATTTTAAATCTTAGTCTTTTAAAATTTCTAAGAATTACGCCTTCTCCCAGAGTCAGCTGAGATAGGCAGCAGCCTCTCCACGACCCTAATAGAAGATCAGCGGTTCAGCAAACGAGTGAGTGAGTGAGTCTTTCAGAGGCAGAATTATTGGTGCATTCTTTAAAAAAGAAAGTTGAGGAACTCGCTGTCCATAATAAAAAAAACTTCCACTTTACACGCATCAGGATTGGCCTGGTGGAGTTTATAGTATAAGCTTCTTTACTAGTGTTGTTTATTTTGCATCCGTTGAAGGTTTTAGCCGAAAGGATATCGCAATCCTCATGCCATGCAATCTACACTAAGTTGCTGCTGACGGCTCTGAGTTTCCTTTGTGTGCCAGGAGTCGTGTCTGCGAGAGATAGCTTCCTCGTCGAGGCTGAGCTGCCTGTTTATACCCTACTCTGTTTCTCCTATACAACTTTAGTCAGTATTGCTTTCATTCACACAGGGTGGGGGTTTTTTTAGACTCCCTGCCTCAAGGAACTGAGTACCATTGGCACCCTAAAATGTTTGCATGACCGAAACCTAATAACACAACCACTAATTTGCACATCGGAAATATCCGGAGCGTGTGACTGAGCAGCATGAGGCACATAGTTAAGGGTTACTTACCTCCTAACTCTAGATCTGAATTTATAGAGAGGAATCGTTAACGCTCTTTTATTTGGCATGAATTTCTTTAGGAGAGAAGAATCTAAATCAGACTACTTGTATTATATATTTACGATTCTCATCAGCGAGCACAAGGCTTTCAAATTAGTGCCAATTACTCAAAAAGTAAAATTTAATTACAGGCTTGAATAAAAGGGATGCGGCGGCTTCCTTTAACTTCGGCTTTCTGCTCACGTAATCCGCTCCTGATTCAATTTATCTGCTTGTTTCTGCTTTGTGTTTTTCCTTGCAGTGAGACAATAACTGTACCTTTACCATTTGAAAGGAATGGATAGCAGTGATCTATAGCCCCACTGGCTAAATTAATGAGCAATTTCCATTAGAAAAATTACACGACATAACTGATCTAAGGATTGGGCTATCAAAAATGTCCACATTCGCAGCACCGAGAATTACGTATTGAAGAACCGTCATGTGCCCTTAGGGATTACTCCAGAGAAAGAGATACACTGCAACTCCCAAGGGAGGAGGAAAAGATGCGATCGAGATGTTGTGAAGCAAGATTTCATGAGGAGCCCAAGTCATCCTCCTGTTAGAAATCTTTTGATTTTTTGATAAAGTGTATTAATCCTGTGAGGGAAATTATATCCTCTGCATTTTACCCATACAAAGTGAGAGCGCACGCACACACTGGGGGAGCCCAGAGAGCAGTTGGGGGTTCCTTGCCTAAGGGCACTTCAGCCATTTATGTGGAGGAAGGGAAGGTGGAGCTCACTTCCTCACCACCACACATTTTTCCTGCTGGTTCGGGACTCGAACCAGCGACATTTCGGTCCCAAAGAGGCTTCTTTAAGCATTAGGCTATACGGCTGCCCCTTAAGATGAGCTTCTCACCCCCTTGTGGTGTTGGTTTTGTGTCGCTGGCATGTGAATCTGTGATAGCGGGTGTAATTAGGGTTCTGGGTGCTTACAGACAGAGTGCGTGCAGTTGTTGTGTGTAATAAGTTCTTACTGTGTGGTCAAGCATGCAGCATAAAACATCTGGAGAGTTTTTGGAAACCATGGTGGTGTATACGAACAGCCAAATATTCTAAAGAGGAAATATATTTATGTGTTCATATATCGGCATATGTTTATAAAGGAAACTTTATAAAAGCCTATGTTTGAAAATCTATTTTATGACAGACTGAAATTGTTTTACTATAAATGTAGTTTGGAAAAATGTCTTTTCTAATTAGTGTGCGCTCAGACAACACCGATCATGATCTCGACTTCAGCCCGTCATATTCCGATGTTATTTTCTGATGCTAATTTCATATTTCTGCTAATTTTGTTCCGATTTGTACCGTTTTCCGATTGTTACTCGGTGTGATTCTGAAGTTATTCCGATGTTTCATCCAATGATACAATCTATACCAGAGTATATACTTTGATTTGTGCTGATGTTGTGATGTGTAATGTGACCGGAATGTCTCCCTATGTTGGTGGTTTTTTTCTCAAAATTTTATACTCATGTTACACTGTTCACAGTAATGTGTACCTGTTTTTGTTTTCCAAAATACGCCACGTTTTCAACGTTCCCAAAATATTTCACTCTTTCCTGAGGTTTCCCCTAAAATGTTATGTGATGTTGTCTGATGTTTTAGATGTGTAACTATGTTTTCCAATTTCCTCCGATGTAGCATCGAATATGATCAGGGCAAATTGTGATCAGGATTGATACTGCAGGAGTGAACCTTTTGGTTTGTTTATTTATTTATTTTGTAATAAAACAAGTCATTTTCTTTCATAACTTTCCTTCAGATTTAAAAAAAACAAAAAACTGGATGAAGCTCCTCATGAAGCTAGCTCAGGTGAGATAGCCGAGATACTAGATCAAGGGGTTCCATCTGGTTGCTGATCCAAGCAAAGAAATCTCGCATTTCCTTTCACCACCTTTTTATCAAGTGACTACATGCAGGGTGAACAATCTGCCTCTTGTTTATATATGTAGGCGAGTCTTTCTGTACTGAGTGTCTTGTTTGTATTTCTTAGATGGAGTAAAACACTAATCTGAATAAGGATTGATTTTTTTTTTTATAAAAATGTAGTAATGTGGACATAACCTGAGAAGAGTGGGCAAAGCTTTATTGGGAATAAAGTTTTGAATTTAAAATAGAAATTGTTAAAAATGTCTTGACCATGTTTATGCTGCTGACTTGGCAGAACCAAGAAAACACCATGTATTTTTAAAAAGCACTTTATGCACTGGTTTAATACAGTAGGTATAAATAAACTGCACCATTCTAAAAAGCTTCAGTAGTTTGACTTGAGAAGGCTTTATAGAAGTCCATCACTGCTGAACTGCTTGTACGTGTTCCACCTACGCGAGTAGAGGATTGAATGAGGATCGGAGGACCAGCAATTGTTTGGATTTCAATTACCTTTCAATTACGAGGAGTGACACAAAAACGTACTCTTAGGCCATCAGAGGATTAGCATTCGCCTTGGATTTGGCTTGCATGCAAGGTAGCAGTGGAATGGGCTGCGGCTGGCTATTTACCAAAGCCAAGAAACACATTCTATTTAAAAAGACGAAGCTTGAAATTCATTCAAACTTGCTGTTCAGGGCATCTGTTCATAAATGATCTATACTTTGTATCTAAATCTTTTTGTTGTTGTTGCATGCGGCAGGATTGAAGAAGACTGTTCTCCTTGGCAAAACCCACTCACGGAACCTGAAGTGCCAGAAATGTGTGTGGGGTGTTTTTTGATATAAAGATAGTAGTTCCACTAGACTACAGGAAGGTGTAGAGAGGCTCTAGAGCTGCAGAGTTGGCATTGTGGTGTTTTATTTACCCTCTCTTAGTGTGTTTGTTCCACGAGCAGCTAAATACACTCTTACTCACTGACTCACTGGTAGGAGGCAGGAGCCTATCTCAGCCAACAGTAGGCGAAGGTGGTGTACACCCTGAAAAGCCCACCAATCCATCGAAGGGCAAACAAACACACAGCACATACACACTCACACTTACACCAAGGGGCAATTTGGAACAGGCAGTTAGCCTAATGTGCATATCTTTGGACCGTGGGAGGAAACTGGACCAAACAAACAGAACCCAAGACCTTGCTGTGAGGAGGACATGCTACCCACTACACCATCATGCCATGCCAGCTGAATACAAAAATATGATTAGGAATATGTTCCTTATATTTATTACAGTCACTATGACATATTGCCCTGTACCTGGATTTTGGATCAGGATTTAGCATAATAATACAGTATCGTATGTTATGTGTGGTATTTACATAGTTACAGATTTTCGTTGTAGAGAATAATTACAATTTTATTGTCTAAAAGTCTAAAAATTTGCCGATAATTGTTAATGGTCATCATAGCACTATTGCTCTGCTAATATTATAGGTATGCTAAAGATACAGGAATGAATTCGATCTTTAATGATCATGAAATAGCATAAGGTGCACCCGAACGATACATAACATGATCCTGGCTTAAGCCGATCATATTCCAATGCTACATCAGAGGAAATTGGAGAACATCGGTATACATCTGGGAACATCCAAGGACATTGTAGAATTTCGTAAAAAACGTCGGAGTATTTTTTTGGAATGTTGAAAAATTTGTTGTTTTTTGTGTTCCGAGTACATTGGAATACAAATCCAAGAATATCAGTAGTGGTCAGTGTAACATTGGTATGAAATGTGAAAATATTTTTTGTGGTTTTTTTTTTAATACTATAATACTATATATTGGAGTAACATTGGAACAACATTGGTACAAATTTGAGTGACATTTGTATAGATCGTAGTAGCGTCAGATTAAACATTGGAATAACATTGGAATGACATTGGGTAACACTCGTAGCACTTCAGTACATATTGGAACAAACTTGGCTGAAACACCTTGATTAACGTCGGGACATAGTCGGCTCAAAAAGGGATTATTATTGGAATCATGTGCGCACACCTTTAACTCCACCAAGAATGCACTTAAGTGGATTAAATATAATAGTGGCTTCTGTATTTTAAATTTTTTTATGCCTTTTTTGTGTATAGACTATACACAGTAGTGAGAGCTCGAATCTCTTTTCTCTCTTTATGTTAACAGGAAATTGAACAGATAAGCCACTCGGCCAGCTGCATTTAGATGCATGTTATAATATTTGATTTTGTCGTCCATTACTTTGTGCTGAGATTTTGAAAGCGGATGAATAGCAGTGGCATGAATGGTGCATGAGATATGAAAAATGAATGAAAGTGGGGCAGGATATGATTTCCAGTCTTTTTCTTATCTTTAATAAATTTCTGTTCTGCTCATTCTGCTGGCTGCACTTGGCTCCGATTTGGGTTGTCTTCATCCGGCTGCAACTCGACTGACAGGAGAAAAAAAAAGGTTTGAATGTATGACTTGATTCTTTTCTCCAGTTAGTATTGAAAGCAGCAGTTGGGGGTCTTCATGTATACTCTGCACACAAAACCTGGTTTTAGGCAAGATGAAATCACTGCCAGGTCTTGTTTTTTGTTTAAACTTTCCTTATCTGAAAGCCACGTCCGTCTAATTAAGAGCGTTGTCATTGGCATTTCAATTTTTTTACATATGATTTTCTTTCTGTGTGAGTATCACCTTCAGGCGTAATGAATAAGTGTGGCCTATTTAGAAGGGGGCAGAAATCTTTAATTATACTGCTTTTCATTTACAGGTTATGTTGTCAAGATTTGGTTTAATTAATTCTGCCCGGTGTCACTTTGCTGGCTTGTGAATCTCTGATTAACTGTAACTCATATCATTCGGCTGCTTCGACATTTGCTTTAAGAAGTATACGACAATTCGATTATCACGTCCATCTCACGGCCAGAAGGTCCTGGGTTTGAATCTCTGGCTCGACATGGCAATTTCTGTGTGTACCAGTAGTTTGTTTTCCTTGTGCATGCGTAGGTTTCTTCTGGGAACTTTGGTTTCCTCCCATGGTCCAAAGACATGCACATTAGGCTAACTGGCTGTTCCAAATTGCCCCGAGTTGAGTGACTGAGTGTTAATGGTTCTGTGTGTGTGTGTGTGTGTGTGTGTGTGTGTGTGTGTGTGTTGGCCCTGGACTGGACTGGTGAGTTGATCAGGGAGTACTCTGCCTCCACCTTGATATGGCCGAGATAGGCCTCCCTGTGACTCTAGTGGGATCAAGAGCTTCAGAAACGGTGGAGTAAATGAATAAGTTAATGAATGAATGGATGATGTACCGCTGCTTCAAATTCAAGCAGCCAGTGTTTACATGTGCCAGTGTGATGTGGCGCTCATGCCAGGCAGAAGAGTGCTAAATAACTCCTGTGAGACTCAGAAACATGTTGTTTATCCAAGTTACACATGCTGTGTTAAGAAGCATACTGCATTGCCGTGCCGTGTTGGCTGTAGCCTGATTGCAGGGTGTACCTCTATAATTCAGTGTTTGGCGATCATTGTGATGTTTGCTGTACCTGATACTGATCACTCCACTCATGTGTGAGTGGTGTAAACCTACCCCGGCATATGGTCTCCAGTGGATGAACAGGCAGTTAGAGGTGCGAAAACAGTGTGCCTGTCTACTTTGCAGACGCAGACTCATTTCCGCTAAGCTTTATTGCCTGCCACAAATTTCCTTCCAGCATCTGGAGTAATAAAGATTTTGGCTTAATTTCTTACCGAAACACTGCGGTTTCTGTTTCAAGCTCTTTATTCAGTGTCTTTAAACTCACATTAATTTAATCTTGACTTAAATCTTTTGAAAACCATAAAAGAAATTATAGTGTGTAATCCTGCTTTAGGAGAAAATTCATGCCCTTTTTTCATCCATGCCTCGTGGGGGGGGGGGGGGGGGGGGGGGGGGGGGGGGGGGGGGGGGGGGGGGGGGGGGGGGGG
>JAQNCB010000015.1:21299959-21320926 GCA_030068295.1 Euristhmus nudiceps | reverse complement strand
AGCAAGTGTGGAGATAGTGATGTGTCCACAGGTGCAAGTGCAGTTTGAACCGGTCATGTTTGCACAGCGACTGCTGCTTGTTTGAAACAAAACCCTGCAGCCACAGCGGCCCTTTGTGGAATGAGTTTGAGACCCCTGGTCTAAAGTGTATATTTTTGGACTGGAAGGAAACCAGAGTATCCGCAGAAAACCCACACAAGCACAGGGAGAGCATGCAAACAACACACAGAAACTCTCAAGCAGAAGCCAGGACTGTTCTTCAGACTTCAGAAGCTTTAATGATCCTTGTTTATCTGCATCATTACCTAAATAGAATGTTGTTATTGCAGGTATGAGATTTTCACATATAGAAGCTTGTGTATTGAACCTGCATTTCATCATGCGGTGCAGTACAGAACAGAATATTTCCCCAATTGGGCTCCTGAGTGGTGCATCGATAAGTTGTGTGACTATCAATCTGGAGATCTTGGGTTCGAATCCAGGTTGATGCAACAGCCATCCATGACCAGGGGTCCATGGGAGCAAATTGGCTGAGCTCTCATAGGAGGAAGAGATGGTATACACACACCTCCCTGGCACTCACAGCCGTCACCAGCCAATCATGGGTGTTATGTCACAGCGCTTTCTCTCTGAGTGACTGGTGGGTGCATGGTGGTGGTTGTATGATTGAAAGGCAATACTTGATGGACTGGAATTGGACATACACACACACACATATATATATATATATATATATATATATAACAATATTTCATCGTACAGTGTAGCTTCTGTGGAATTTTACAAAGTAATGATATCAATTTTACTCAGTTAATGATCCTATAAAGCTGTAATTATTTGCTGGAACAGAGATTCATTAACGGATTGCAGGACAGTTAGGTGAGATGACACCTTACCCCTGCTAATTGAAATGGAGCTCAATTACTTCTCCGAAGTAATGGTATACGATCACCCAGGGGTTAGCCTTCTGTAATCTAGAAGTGTGTCAGTGATCTTGAACTGAATTTGAGTGAAGAAGTACACGTGCCTTTGAAACAAACAGTGATATGAAGAGTTGGTAGCTTGTTTGTAAGCACAAGATGGATTAGTGGTCATTAGCTTTAGACTTGCATACCCACCCAGTGGTGCACAGAGAATAATCAGGAGCTACAGAGGAAACACTGACCACCATCGCTTTATCACCATCACCACCCCTAATCATTTTGAGCAGCGTGTAATGAAGGTGTTCAAAAACTAAATCATTTCTTGGCTCGCAACGATACAAGACTTGCCATTTATCCAAGGCAACTAAGAGTGAGAATATCTACCTTTATTTCCAACAAAAGCTACGAAACCCTTCAATAGAGACTGGAGACTGTGAACTATTTAAAATTCGACACATGTATGATTAATTACCAGCTTCTGACGGAGACTTTGGATAACATAATTGGAGAGAAGTTTATCCAGCTGGAGATTACCAAGCCCCAGGAAACTCGTATAAGTGGATTCATTTCAGAAATGGCTTCTCTTCCAGACTTTATTAAATTTGTATAATGAGAACGCAAGCCACTGTGCAGGTTGTTAGATATAATTAAACCGAACTCAGCGGATGTTGACGAGGCACTCTGATTAAACACACATTTACAAGTCATCTCAAACAAATTAAACAGTTTACAGTGCAGCCAGTCCCACAATACCACCTGTCCAGGGCTGTTTCTCAGTAACAACTTCGGCAAGTTCACACTCCTGTATTTAAGAGTAATATAAAGACACTGCACAGGCAAAAAAAGTCATACACACGAATATATTGTTGTTCCATCTTTAGCATTGTAATTGTCATAGCACTGTTTCAACAAAACTAATCAGCATAACATTTATTTCCATCCAGTGTCAGGTTCATTTCTCACCGGTGTCCTGAATTGAGGGGAAAAACTGAACCACTCCATGAAGTCTTCTCCAGCACATCCCGAAAACTTTCAATTAGGTTAAGGACTCTGGGGTGCCAATACATATGTGAAAATGATTCTTCATACTCCCTGAACCACTCTTTCATTATTTGAGTCCCCATTTTATATCTGTGCCATCAGGGAAGGAAAAAGTGCATTGATGTGATCACCTGCTCATTCAGTACATTCAGCTCATCAGCTGCTTCATTTTATTGCCACATTAATGTTGCTGAGCCTCGACCGGAATATCTGGAGCAACAATGCCATGAAGATTACATGCTGTGATCAAGGATAAAGAGTGTGCAACTTTTTTTGACGAGGCAGTGTACTGACAGAGTGAGAGAGTGACAGAGGACTACAGAGTGAAGAGAATAAGCTAGTGCTATGTGTACTCAGAATTGGCAAGTGCACTCAGCGCCTGTGTGGGCACGTGAGCATAGACGCAACAAGAAAATCAACCTCATGGCTTTCCGATATTTGCATAAGTATGGCACTCCGGAGCTCTGCTTTGAACTTATTATGTTCGACTCAGCATTATAAACTCTGTGGACTCATTGGGTATTGGAACAGCAGTGTATTTAGTTCACTATCCATTCTCATATGCTTTCTAGTTACCTTCACAGTAGATCTACAATAAAATAAACGATACGTATAAAACAATCCTACTCTTGTTTCATTTTAATATATTAATAAATAATATCCAAGAAATATGGTGTTTATTTAAAAACCAGTGGAGGGAGAAAAGGTTGCAGGAGACAGCAGCTGTGTTTGACAAAAGACTCAAAACAAAACTAAAATTGCTCCTTAGGAAGCCTAAGGGTCGCAGGTGGGGTCTAGAGCCTATCTCAGCTCATACTGAGAAGAAAGAGGGGTACACCCTGAACAGCCTGCCAGTCCATAACAGGACCAAAACACACACAACCATTCACACTTACACTCACACCTAGGGGCAATTTGGAACAGATAATTAGCCTAATGTGCATGTCTTTGGAGTGTGAAAGGAAACTGGAGTATCCAGAGAAAACCCAATGCGAGCACAGGGAGAACCTACAAACTTCAATCGGAACCCACACAGAACCAAGGACCTCCTTGCTGAGAGGTGGATGTGCTAACCACTACAGTACACCACTGTTCCACCACCAAATTAAAATTAAGGAATAAAAAAATCAAAATTGGACACAATTATGCTAGGTGGTGAGAGATGCATTCTGGGATACGTGATAGTTCCTGATGTAAATGGGAGGTACAAGAACACATCCAGGTATTCAGACTGTACATGGCTAGAAGTGAAGTTTAATTTGGAACATTACTTTAGGCTATAGGCTGTGAATGATGATGCAAACTGAAGAACATACGTTATTGTATACACCAAAGTCTGTCAAGCATATAAAATGTGGAGGTTTTTTTTAAGGGAGGTTTATTTGATCGGACTCCGCATGCCAGTGTAGATTTGAATATAACCAGTCGAAACCAATAAATTGTGTTTCATATTTTAATGAGTGTTGGTATTGATTTCCTGTAGTGGAGTACTGAACTTAATTGACCTGAACAGTGTAGAATGACTTGGCGCTCCCCCAGAGAGCAGCCTTCCACCAGAACAAAAGCAGCTTTGTGGGTGCTGAGGCACTTTAAACCCTTTGTAGCTGGTGCCTATCCCCTGAAGTGGTATTCCTTTTTTAAAATAGAAAGCATGTTGGATATTGACAGTAAGTGACGCTCTCTAATTCCACCGCCAAATTAATTATTTTTCTCGTCTTCCCAGGGATCACATATATACAGTGGACATTGAAACAGCCAACACAGAGGAGATCTTTTTCAACAAGGTAAGTGCTTGGTGTCAGTCCATCTTCTGGGATACAATCCCGTATTCCATCGTAATTACCCGGCAGTGCTGAAACCCAAGCAAGAGAGGCTCCAGCACAGTGACACCACTGCTTAGCGCATTATCCTATCAAGAGACGTTGTCACTATACGTCATCTATCCTAAAACGAGTGACCCAAGAGGCCAGAGATTTATGTGTAACATGGAGCTGTTCCTGATTATACCATTGCTTTGAGCTGTGCAGTAGAATACTAAAGCACTGAGATTGATCCTGGGTCTGAGAGCGCAAGAGAGAGCGCGCGCGAGAGAGAGAGATTGATTAATGAAAGGGTTCAATTTAGCATCAGTGGTTTAATCAATTATCATGTTGTAAACGTGGCTTAAAGCTTACCTTGGATGTTAGAATGACTGTTGATTCGACCTCAAGGGTAATAAGAGACAGACATAATCTGGTCCACTGTCTTGTATTCATTGCACAAGCCTGTCTGCAGTGAGCCTAAGCAGATCAGCGCTGATTCAACATCGATTTTTTTTCTTTTTTTACCTGCACAGAAACTGACATGGAAGTCCAGGCAACCTGATGTAGATACCTGCAGAATGAAAGGAAAACATAAGGTATGTGAATTAGTTTTATTGATTTATTTATTTTGGAATTTTTCTCCGCTAAATTTAGTCATATCCAATTCCCATCCGTCAAGTATTACCTCCCTATCACATACAACCACCATCACCCAGGGGGTGGCGTAACTATGCACAAGCCCCCTCCAAGACACACGATAGTGCGTATTCGGGGGGTAGCCTAACATAATATATCTGCCCATTGTTACAAATGAGCTTACAGAAGCCCATGATTGGCTGGTCATCACTGTGAGTGACAGGGAGGTGAGCATATGATCCCTCCCAGTGGCTGCAGCATCAACCGGGATTCGGACCTCTGATCTCCATGTTGATAGTCCCGCACCTCGGCGATGCACCACTTGGGAGCCATTTCTTTACATTTATATTCTGAAATCATAACACAGGATCTTTTTTTATTTTGGCTCATCCGGATAATGTAATATTTTGGAATCTAATGGAGGCTTTTATAACGAGACTAATGCCATTTTGGAACATGAGGCATCATCATGTATTTGAAAACGGTATAATTGGTAACTTAATGGACTGAAACAAATGGTGATAAAGTGGAAAGATAGACAGGTTTTACTTTTTTCCATCACAGTAAACATGTAGACTAGTAATTATATAACGATACATAATCCATGCTTGGGCCTTGTTGTTTTGTTCTCTTCTGCAGGATGAATGCCACAATTTCATCAAGGTCCTTCTCCAACAAAATGATGACACCTTGTTTGTGTGTGGGACCAACGCATTCAACCCTTCTTGTCGGACCTATAAGGTATCACTATCTTCCCTATGGCTTCCCTTCACCCAACTGGATATGTTGCATATTTGGTGTACAGGGCGCTCAGTGAGAGCTGACATACTACATGAGGAAAGGCAAGAAGCTGTAAAAAGTGATGATGGATTTCTGCATGAATGATTTTGCAGGTGTAGCCCCCATATTGTTGATAAAAAGCAGGGGCAACCAGCTATGCATGTCCCAAGTAAATGCAGCCAGTAGTCAGATGCCGGCCTGTTGAGATTTATGTTGTGACATATTTATCACTGAATAATGTCTTTAGATGGATAACATGCACAAGCTTGCACTTTCTTCTACAAGAAAGTTTCAAATGTCATTAAAAGGGCACACACAGTGAGAGAAGGAAAAGACGCCTGCGCGTTTTCCAAAAATATTTTGAGACGTTCGTTCGTTCATTCATTCACTTTCTAAGCCACTTCATCCGGCCGCGGGGAGGCTAGCGCCTATCTCAGCCAACTCTGGACGAGGGTGGGGTACAACAACTCCCAAGACCATTGCAGGGAAGAAACACAATCACAACTAGGAACTATTTGGAACAGCCAATTAGCCTACTGTGCATGTTTTTGCATTGTTGGAGGAAACCGCAGTACCCGGAAGAAACCCAAGAGAGCATGGTGAGACCATGCAAACTCCTCACAGAAATGCCCAAGCCTGGGAATCCAACCCAGTCCTTTTTGCTGTGAGGCGGATGTGCTAAGCACTGCACCGAGGGGCAATTCGGAAAAGCCAGTTAGCGTAATGTGCATGTCTTTGGACTGTAGGAAGAAACCGGGGTACCCAGAGGAAACTCGCGCACATACTGGGGGAACATGCAAACTATAGACAGAAACACCTTCGCTGAGCCAGCAAATTGAATTTGAAACATTATGCCACCGTGCTGCTCTAAGATGTTTCTGTTAATTTCATATAGTAATTTCGATGTTTTAGATAATTTAGCATTAATTCCATGCTCTCCAGTAGGACGTCTGCAAAGTCTGGGTAAGAAGTGGCACAACAAAAAGCTCCATCTTTTATAAAAGAGACTTACATTCCTTTTACCAAGAACTGCAGTATCCGCTCAGAGATTTCCAACCCCCAGGGATATTTGGCCCTTGTCGTGTTGTGTGACAGCCGAGTCAGACGGTGCGTCCACCTTGGCCACTCTTTCACCTTTCCATCCTCGCAGCGTGATGACTTTGTAAAAGGGGCCTCTGTTTCAGGTCCAAACTCAGCCCACATTAATCAGCACCTCTCAGAATGAGACAGGGAGCAAAGGGAGGGGGAGTTGAGGAGGGCGGTTGGCAATGTACAAATGTTCAACTGACAGAACGACAGTTCTGCGCCGTGTGCTCAGCTCACACACACGCCTCTCACTCCCAAGGGCCCATCTGTAGCCTGCTCAACACTTCGAAAACCCTGGGATCACTCAGACACATACCTCAGAATGGAGCAGGCGAGCTGCTCGTTGTGTATTAATACCTCCCTCAGCATCCTGATAGACAGGTGGTGTGAAGTACGCATGTTACCTGCTTCTGGCTCGAGTTGCGATGAAGGAGCAGTGACGTGAGGTCCCTCAGCATGTAATTACTGACAGCATACGAAAAACTTCCCGTAACCTTTTTCAAAAAGGGGCCCAGCCTTGAACATTACGGAAGCCGTTAGTCCATATGTGAATGATGAGTCTTTTGGGTGTAATGTGATACACTTCCTATGGTAGACTACTGAACTGTCTGGCTACGTTCAGACTCCTGGAAAAACTCAATCCTTTGATGGAATTAAAGTCCTTCGAAGAGGGAACCAGAGTAGAAGATCAAATCTGTCAGGACCTCTTTATGATTTCTCACCTCTGTAATGTACAGTATGACCTCACATACACTATAGTACTGGTTTTTTAACCCTGGGGTAGTACGGATGCATAGTGGTTAGCACATCTGCATCACAGCAAGAAGGTCCTGAGTTCGATTATGGGGCATGGAGTTTACATGTTCTCTTAGTGGTTGTGTGGGTTTTCTCCGGGTACTCCGGTTTTCTCCAACAGTCCAATGACATGGCTAATTGGCTAACCAGGTTAATTGGCTGATCCAAATTACCTATGACTGTGAGTGTCAGTATAAATGGTTCTGTGTTTTGCTTTGCATTGGATTGTTGAGCTGTTCAGGGTGTACCCTGCCTTCGCCCAATGTCGACTGAGACAGGCTCCAACCTCACTGCAACCCTAGTAGGATTAAGCGGTTTGGCAAATAATGAATGAATGTTTGGACTTATTATTGTCCCATTTAAAAGCAGAAAAAGCTCAATAGACAAAAGCTACAGAAATACCCTTATACTGCACAACTCACAAGTACAGAAGGTTAATATTTAAGTAGGCGTCATGGTGGTGTGCCGGTTAGCATGTTCACCTTATAGAAACAAGGTCCTAGGTTTGAATCCTGAGCTTGTCGAGGGTGTTTCTGCGTGGAATTTTCATGTTCTCACCGTCCTTGTGTGGGTTTCTTCAGGGTACTCTGGGTTTTTTTCTCATGGTCTAAAGACATGCACATGAGGCTAACGGGCTGTTTCAGCTTGTCCCTAGGCATGAGTGTGTGAGTGTGAATAGCTGTGTATGTGTATGTTGGACCTAAGACAGTCTGGAAAGCCGTTCGATGTGTACGTCGCCTTTGCCCAAAGTTGATGCTGATAGGCTCCATTCTCTTTGCAATCCTAGTAGGTAGTAAATAAGTAAATGAATGAATGCAGGAGTGAATATTTAAGTACTAGGTTCGGGCGTGGCACGGTGGTGTAGTGCTCAGCATGTCTGCCTCACAGCAAAAAGGCCTGGGTTCGATTCCAAGCTTGGGTGTTTCTATGAAAAGTTTGCATGTTCTCCCCATGCTTGCATGGGTTTCCTCCTACAATCCAAAAGCATGCAAAGTAGGCTAATTGGCTGTTCCAAATCGCCCCTAGGTGTGAGCATGAATGATTGCTTGAGCGTTGGCCGTGCAATGGCCTGGCGAGCTGACCAGGTTGTCCCTCGCCCAGAGTTGGCTGTGATGGGCACGAGCCTCCCTGCGAACCTAATTAGGATTAAGCGACTTAGAAAATGAATGTGTATTAAGTTTGGTATAATGCTGTTTTCTCTCCAGTATTTCTAATTCGAATAATGTTCTTTTTAGGTTGAACATATTTCGTAGGAAATGTTAATTAAGCTTCTGGTGTCGGCTTCTGATACTTCATATCTTTCAGCAGAAATTCTAAATGCGCCGAGACTTCAGTATGACCTTTTTCCTCTCTCTAGATAATAGCTTTTTCCGCCAAGGAAAAAAAATAGAATATGAAATGACCTGTTTGAAAGCCAGAAAGGGTGGCGTAAGCATTTAAACTTTTTGGCAAGCTCCAGCCATTGTCAAGGGCAAGAAAGGTTGTTAAAAATAACTCCTTGAGAGAATATTACTGTATGTACTTGCAATTATATCTCTGGTTGCTATTTAATACATATGATGTTTAGTTTTCTTTTGAACCTGAATAGAGCAGCACGGCTGCACAGACTTCCTTTCGGGGCTTCCTTGCTGCTCCTTTGAGTGTAGTTGACCTCTGACCTTTGGCTTCCTTTCTCTAGACGGACACACTGGATGCGCTTGGAGAAGAGATTAGCGGAATGGCCCGGTGCCCGTATGATGCCAAGCATGCCAACGTTGCCCTGTTTGCTGGTGAGGCATCTACTGAAGTGTTTTTACACTAATACTCTGGAAATACTCGCTAATGTTCTGGTTATGCAAGATTAGTTTTACTCAAATCATTTTATCTCCAGAGTTTGGATATTCAGAAATAGCCGCCAGATATGCCCCGGCTTGTAAATAATGACGCAGGCCGTCATCATTACTGTCGATGGCCTTGTCTTTCTGCAACAGTCGCTCTCTGTTTCTGGGAAGAATATGTTGCTTGGCAAGATTTCGCCTGTGGTCAGTTTGGAAACACTTGAAACTGCTGTGGTACTTGAAAAAAAAACCAAGTGGAGTCTTCCCTGAAATATGGGAATTAAAAATAACTCCCGCGATGGAAAACCCAGATGATTCATGTTTTCATTCGTGGCTGTCCAATGTCAGGTCTGCTAAACTGATCCATTTGATCGTCATAGCTACGCGAATTACACTATTACCATCGTATTTTTTGGTTTTGCCACTGAAGAGCAAACATTTAACTATGAGTCATTAACTAAACTTACACTGCAAGCCTCATCCCTGGTGATGCTGCCTTGGTTTTCGGTTTGGGCTTCTCTGGCTCCCTGTGTGACAGAGTGGAACAGTTTGGGATGAGTTTTTATTCTCATTATTATTATCGTTATTATTATTATTATTATTATTATTATTATTATTATTTAATGCTTTGCTTGATGTTTCTTTTGCAGATGGAAAGTTATACTCTGCGACAGTCACTGATTTCCTGGCCATTGATGCTGTTATTTATCGTAGCCTGGGAGACAGTCCGACCCTGCGCACAGTAAAACACGATTCAAAATGGCTGAAAGGTGAGAACACTGTGGGATTCAAGTTCCCTACCAAGAGAGAACACATCTCAAGGTGGTACTTAGACCTGGACCTGGTTAAATAACATTTCCTTTCTGTTTTCTGGCTTACGGGCTTGAACATGACCTTGAACTAGTAGTTTTCTTCCTAAATTTAGTCTTTTACTACAGTATTATAATAATGTAGTATGAAGTAATATAATTATAATAATTGTGCCTCTGTTCTGTGAATGTTGGTGGAATATAAGGATGACAAAGGGTGTATGTCACGCTCTGTATGTGTGTGTGTGTGTGTGTGTGTGTGTGTGTGTGTGTGTGTGTGTGTGTGTTCTCTTATTTCACAGAGCCCTATTTTGTTCAGGCAGTGAATTATAGAGACTTCATTTATTTTTTCTTTCGGGAAATTGCTATGGAATACAACAGCATGGGAAAGGTGAGAATCCCATTCATGAAATGGCTTCTGATTAAAAAAAAATGTAATAAATAAATATAAAAACAGCAGCAACAACAACAAAAAAAAATCCCCGTACTGTGCAGCCTTTCCTCTTTGAGTGCCACAGACGAAAATAAAGTTCTAAGGAAGCAAACAGGAACCGGGGTGGGTCTGAGATATTGGAGTGGTTTGCAGGAAGGGTCAGAGATTTTCAGAATAGGAAAACACACTCAGGATGGAGGATCTAAAAATACACAAGAGATCCCCTGACATTGTTTGAATTGTTTGAAGTACTAAAATAGTTGGCTCTTTCTGTCAAAGCACCTGTTAAACATTGAACTCTACACTAACTACTGAAGGACTCCAGCATAAAAATAGCTTTATTTAATTGATCTGGTGCTGTTTACTTACGCAGTGCTCTGTGGCTGGTGGCCACTTGTAGTGTAAGCGCCAACTGTGAATGAAGTGCTCTGTATTTATAGTATGAATGCATTTAAAATCGTACGGTAATTACACTTTCTTGTTATGGTAATGTAGAGCCTTTTCCTGCCAACCTCAAAATCACTGACAGGTGCTAAAATTATATTTACAATATTCACTGACTGAATATTTCTATGTACAATAAAACACTTTATCGAGTTTTATAACTTGAAATAGAAAGCCTGGAAAGCCCTTGGTTGAAGGATTATTGCCATAGTAAGAAGTATGTCAAACAGGAGAACACTTGAATATGGCAGAGTAGAGACTTTCTGCTAGGAGTACAGTAATAAAAATGTACCGGTACTAAACATTCTGAATGGAATGGCTCCCGAAGCCCATTTCTGTCACTAAAGGAAAAAACTTGGATTGTAAGTTGTAATTGGGACTTAGTAACTCATGTTTATAATTAACATCAAAATATTGGGACTTTCTATCATAATTACAAATAAGCATCAAATATTTTGAACTTAATAACTCATGATTCGCATACTCATAATTACAACTTAACCTAAAAAAAAGATGACATACTAACTCATAACTGCAATGTAACATCTAAAACATAGGATGCGCTAACTCATAAATATAACTCACTAACTCATAATTACAATTTAACATCTAAAAATTACGATGTGTTAACTCATGATTATAACTAGGGCAGTGGTGGCCCGATGATGGGGTGCTGGGTTACTGATCCCAAGGGCGGGGATTCAAGCCCCACTATCACCGGGTTGTCACTGCTGTCCCACCTGTGCAGCTAACTGGGTTATCAAAGGCTGGCCATGTCTATCACTGTCTGTGGTGAGAGGGATGCAAAAGAACCATTGCTGACTTTCGTAAAGAGTAGGCTGCACAGCCATCAGTGTGTTTCCGCCCTGTGATGGCTTGGCAAGCTGTTTAAGGTTGTACTCTGCCCTTGCCCAGAGTTGGCTGAGATGGGCGCCAGGCTCCCCGTAACCCTAATTAGGATTAAGCAGTTCATAAAATTAATGAATGAATTATGAATTATAACTTACCAACTCATAATTTCATCATACCATTTAACGTTATGACTTAATAACTCATAATTATGACATGCTAACTCATAATTACAACATAGTATCAAACAATTAGGACTTACTAACTCATAATTACAACTTAACATCCAAAAATGAGGACTTAATATAGCGTAAAACAATTAGGACTTACTAATTCATAATACAACTTACAACTTAACATCTAAACATTAGGATGTTTAGCCACGGTAGCATGGTGGTTAGCACATCTGCCTCACAGCAAGAAGATCCTGGGTTCGATCTCCAGCTCAGCTGTTTCTGTGTAGAGTTTGCATGTTCTCCCTATGCTCGCGTAGGTTTCCTCCCACAACCCAAAAACATGCGCAGTAGGCTAACTGACTATTCTAAATCATCCATAGGTGTGCGTGTGAATGTTTGTATGTGTGTTGGCTCTGTGCTGGCGTGGCAAGCTGTCCAGGGTGTACCCCAGCCTCGCCCAGTGTTGGCCGAGATGGGCACCAATCTCCCTGCAACCCTAATTAGGATTCAGCAGCTCAGAAAATTAATGAATTACAACCTACCCATTAAAAATTAGTATATACTGATTCATAATTATGACCTAACATCTCATAATATAACTTACAATCGACTTTTATTTTCTTTAGTGGCAGAAATGGGCTTCCATAAAGGGGAACTGACTTGGTTTCTCAAATCCAGTCATTTATTTTGTGCTCAAAAATCAAACAGATTCGCACTGCAGTCATGAAGACATTTTACTGTACTTTACGGGCTTCACCCGTGTACAGACGGCTTGGGCATCCTGTTATTTTCTTTAGCGGAACTTGTGACTTGTACGTTAGTATGTCAGTACAAAAACATTTTAGATTCACAAACATCAGTTTTCCAGCATTACAATTCTGTATACATCAATAAAGAAAGGAGTAAAGAATATTACGTAAGAGACACTTTTCATACAAAAGCATAATGAAGGCTGCTGATTTTACATGCAAATGAGAGTGTGACCGTCAACATCTCCTGGAGAACTGTGGCTGGTTCTGTAAATTCCTCAGTAAAACTTACAGATCCGTAAACTGCACACACTCTGCCTGAGATACTGATACCTGAGATACACTCTACCTGAGATTTTGTAAAGCAAAGGGTCATCACAACAAATATGAACTTTAATTAATTTACTACTGTTTATTATGCTTTACAGATTTTTTTAAATTAGAAATATTTTAGTTAATTATTTATGTATAAATACAAGACATATTTTTCCCTCTACAACATTTCTTGTTCAAATTTTTGCTCAGTACTATATATAATCCACTTTTTTTTTGGCAGGTTGTTTTCCCACGAGTGGCCCGGGTGTGTAAGAATGACCGGGGCGGCTCACAGCGCGTTCTGGAGAAACAGTGGACATCTTTCCTGAAAGCTCGCCTCAACTGCTCCATCCCGGGAGATTCGCACTTCTACTTCAACATCCTGCAGGCCGTCACTGATGTCATTCACATCAGTGGCCATGATGTTGTCATGGCTACCTTCTCCACACCATATAACAGGTATGCAGGTTTTTATTCAGAGGGAAATTTAATCCACTGGGAAAATTTGATCCACCGGTAATGAATAGAAAGTAGACGCGGCAAGTAATTTCTTTATCTAAATTAGAATCGCAGAGCTGGCTGTATTTGACAATTCCAGTGTTGTGGGTTTGTGGTGGGGCAATTGAGCTAGCGTAATGGACCAAACAAATACAACATTTCAATAAGGGTTTCAGTCCGAGCCCATATTCAAAATTAATCCAAGCATGGAGAATGAACTGCTATTGACTGGAACTTGCAGTCATACCGAGGGGACGCATTAGTCATTGTTTCTGGGCAACTACCTCGACAATGTGCCAGTTCATATTTTGGATTTATTGCTCAGATTTACAGTTTTGGCCACAGAGGTTAACAGAATCCCATCTCTGTAATTATCACAATTCTGTCCTTGTGTGCTCTGTATTCCGCCGAGCTGAAGAGACAAACGAGGAGGAGTGATTCAGAGTTTTGTTATGTACACAGTAGCGGGTATCCGCAGGCGAATTACTGCATGTCTCTTGGCTCCTCTGTAGCATTCCAGGCTCGGCTGTGTGCGCCTACGACATGGCGGACATTGCAACGGCTTTCACTGGCCGCTTTAAAGAGCAGAAGTCACCAGAGTCAACCTGGACGCCTGTACCTGAAGAGAAAGTTCCGAAACCCAGGTATTCATCCATGTTTTTTTTTTCTGTTGCTATACCATTCTCAAACTTCTTAAGTAATGTGTGGGAAGCTGCTCACTTCCAGCAGATTGACAATGATGCCCTGAACAACAGTGCCATTGTGCGCTATCATCAGAGACGATATTTGCGATTCTGTGATATGGCGCCAACTACAATCATGAATATTTACAGTTGACTTTGGGAGATATCATGTAGCTTTTATAAATAAATCATAGTCATAATGGGCACTTCTCTTTGAAAAAATTGTTACCATGCCATGAGAAAAAAAGTCAAAGACAAAAAAAAAGAACAAAGTGCACATCAGCAAATGAGGCGTGAGCCCATTTTCCAGATGGCTGAGTAATTTTCCAAAAGCCCCAGCCAGCCTGGTCAATCTTTGTCCTCTGTCCCTCTAATTATCACACCGAGAGCGATCTGCATTTCCCCTGAAATAGAATTTTACACGAACGAAAGATCTGGGGAAGACAGTTGAGAGCTCCGTCTAGCATCCATATGGTGTGTCACCGTGTCGAGTGCAACAGGAGTATCGCTGGTGCTGATTAGCATCAAATTATGTGTTTGTGGGAAACAAGGTCAGGTGTTAATGAGTGTAAACGCACTTCCTCTTCTTTTATGTCAATCTTATTTTATCATTACATGGTGCAAGGGTGTTAACAAATGGTGTATGGGTTGTTCATGCTCTGAAAGCTGCACTGTGAATGCATGGTGTTTTGAGTGGAACAATATATATAATAGATTTACATTTTAATCAAGGAGAAGGGGGCGGCACAGTAGCGTGGTGGTTAGGACGTCTGTCTCACAGCAAAGAGGTCCTGGGTTCAAGTTCTGGGCTCAATAAGACCATTTCTGTGTGTGGGATTTGCTTGTATCCCCATGCTTGTGTGTTTCCTCTGGGGACTCCAGTTTCTTCCCATAGTCTAAAAATGCACATTAAGCTGTTCTAGAAAGTCTAAATGAGAACAGTTGTGTGTTTTGGTCATGCAATGGAATTTTGAGCTGTTCACGGTGTACCACGCCTTCGCCAGAGTCGGCTTAGATAGACTCCAGCTTTCCGGTGATCTTAGCATTAATTCACTCGCTCACTCATTTGCTGAAGGACTTACTGCGTACACGTAAGTTATTGAACAGCTTGCCAGTCCACTGCATGGCTAACACGCACACAACCGTTTACATTCACACTCACTCCTAGAGGTGGTTTGGAACAGCCAATAAGACTTATGTGCATTCTTTGAACTGTGGGAGGAAACCGGAGTACTCAAAGGAAACACATGCAAGCACAGGGAGAACATGCAAACTACATACAGAAATGGTCTCGCCAAGCCCGGGACCTTCTTGCTGTGAGGAGGACGGGCGAACCACTACACCACTGTGCCAGCCTCTTAGGATGAAGCAGTTCTTCAGACGAATGAAAGAATGTATCACTGAGTGAGTGAATGAAAGAGAAGGAGTTTATTAGGTCTAAACTTTGGTTTACTGATCTATGACTCTTTTTTTCTTTCTTCGCATTGTTTGTTTTCTTTCTTTCTTTTCATTATTTCTAGGCCGGGCTGCTGTGCTGGGAAACCGTCAGCAGAGAAATACAAAGTGTCCAGTGAGTTTCCAGACGACACATTAAACTTTATCAAGATGCACCCGTTGATGGATGAGGCCGTGCCATCCATCGCCAACCGTCCCTGGTTTCTCAAGACGATGGTTCGGTGAGCCTTAACACCAGATCAGCCTCTGTGTGCTAATGAGGCCGAGTGCAGAGCCAGGAGTAGACAGGGAAGACTTATGAGAAATGATGTAGAAGAATTCACAGAATTCCTGTCACCTGAAATTTCATTCTACATTACTTCTTTCCTAATGATGTGGATGAGTTAATGGTTTCAGCTTGGTGATTGTTTCTTAATTGATCAGGGCATCAAGGCATTTGCAATGCAGATCGGTGACCAGGTCAAATTCAGCCTCAAATGGATGAGTGTAGTATCTAGAACAGGGGGTTGGAATTTCTCCATCAGCTCGAAACCCAATCCAGGATACGATTCTATCTGCTCTCTCGCCTGAAGGAAAAGCATTCGAATTCGTGTTTCTTTCTTTTTTTAAAAAATTAGAACAGTACGGGCATTTTTTCAGCGTAAAGAAGATATTTCTCTCCGGTCAGGAATCACAGTTCGACACCGAGTTCATAATCAATCACATTGATTTTAGAGGGTGAGTTCAGGAGTCTCAGATTTGCAGTTTTTTACATAAAGACTGAGTTTTAAATATACATTTGTTTACATAATCCTTCACTGAGACGGCTTGGTGGTGTCGTGGATAGCACGTCCGTTTCACAGCAAGAAGGTCCTGGGTTTGAGCTCTGTCCTCGTTAAGGAAGTTTCTGTGTGACTTCTTCTGGGTACTCTGGTTTCCTCCGACAGTCCAAGGACATGCACATTATGGTTAATTGTCTGTTCCAAATTGCCCCTAGGTGTGAGGGTGTGAGTTTGAATGCCTGTGTGTGTTGCCCGGCGATGGACTGGTGAGCTGTTCAGGCTGTACCCCGCCTTCACCAATAGACAGCTGAGATAGGCTTCAGCCTTCCTGCGACCCAAGTAGAATTGAGTGTTATGGAAGATAGCGTATGAATCGGCACAGTGGGTTGTGTTGCTGCCTCACTGCTCCGGGGTGCCCAGTTCATTTCGGAGCTCAGGTTACAGAGTGCACAGAGATCGGGCATGTTGTCCTTGTGTCTGCCTGGGTTTACCCCTGGTTCTTCAACTTCGACATGAAAACTTTCCAACAGATGGATTGGTGACTCTAAATTGGCCCCTGTGTGTGTGTGTGTGTGTGTGTGTGTGTGTGTGTGTGTGTGCGCATGGTGTCATGTGATGAACTGGCATTCCATTGAGGCTGTATGGTCATGTTGTTCCGAGTGCTGTATGGACAGGCTCTGGATCTGCTTGTGACCAGGGTGAACCTGAATGCGATTAAATAATATTGTACTATTAACAAACACCTCACTTTCCTCACCGCTTTAAGAGTCTAGATTAAAAAACATGACAAAAGTGATCACTGTATTTTTCTGACATTTCGGTCTCACCCTCCGTAATTACCTTGAGCTGGTGCATGCTGGATCTATATTAGAATATTATATCTACAGTCGATTAACATGCAGGTCAGCTCAGTAATTGGAGGAGCAGACACCGGTCTCTTTTTTTCTCACAAGGGCAGAGTTGAACTTTACTAAGCCAAAGAGTCTCATAATGATCTGCATCACACATTTTCCTCTCGCTCTCTCTCTCTTCCACGCTTCCAGATATCGGCTCACTCGCATTGCAGTGGATAACGGCGCCGGACCCTATCGCAACTACACCGTTGTTTTCCTGGGCTCTGAGAGGGGCATCATCCTTAAGTTCCTGGCTAAGATCAGCAACGGCCTTTTGAACGACAGCCTCTTCCTGGAGGAGCTGAGCATCTACAACCCAGAGAAGTATGCATTTCATTAGAACCTCACCACTACCCTCTAGATCATCTCCAAACTGCTCGATCAGGTTACAGCCCCGTGAATGTGGTGAACAAAATTAAAGGGAGCAGAGTGGAACTTTTGCAGCTGGGCCGTTGCCGCGAAGCCCCGCTGAACGTATGGCACGTGATTAAAGAATTTCAAGCGGTTTAAAAAGGGGGGGGGGAGAAGGGGGGGGGGGGGTGAATGAATGTCTTAAAGTCTAGCTGAGATTCCTCCCTTTCTTAGATGTGATAGAAGTTTGGATCATACCCCTGTGCTGTGGAATACACACAGAAACCACAACCGAAGCACATTTTCTGATGAAAACTGGCGTTAGTTTTCCCCGGTCATGAGAGATTGCATGTTGCTACTGAGCTGTGTCATGTGACAAAATGGGTATTTTTGTGAGCGAGCAATGAAACCTCCTAACATACAGCATTGCACCATGCATTCTCTAGCCAAGAGCCATATGGCTTAGGTTTAGCAGTTAGCATAAGTGACTTTCCAGCAAAGGATCAGAGTAAAGATCCTCAATACAGATTAGGATAAGATAGAAAGACGGATGTATTAATGCTCGCCTTAATTGAGCAAACCTGTGCATGCATGTAGTCCAGCTGTCGTAAAGTAGTATTTAAATAGCGCCTTTAGATGTGGTGAACTATGGATTAGTCGTAGGCTCTATTGTGCCTCTGGAAAACCACACAATTCTCTTTAGAGCTAATTGCTAAATGAAATATTATTATATATAATTATTTCAGTATGTATATATAATAAAGTACTCAGCCTGGTAGTAGCAGATAGAGTTTCCATCACGCCGACGTTGTGGCATGGCACAGGCTGTGAGGACTGTCAGAGTCGGGTGGGAAGGTTCCAACAGTCTGAGAGCACGAGTGAGAATACTTCTGTTTGGCTTTATTTTTAATTAAGACGAGATTTCATTCACAGCTAACTGGGTTATCAAGGCCAGCCATGTCTATCACTGTCTGTGGCAAAACAACCATTGCTGTCATTCATAAAGAGTAGGCCGCATAGCTGTCAGCGTGCTTCTGCCCTGTGATGACCCGGCGAGCTGTCCAGGGTGTACTCTGCCATTGCCCTGCGTCGGCTGAGATGGGCACCAGCCTCCCCGCAACCCTAATTAGGATTAAGTGGTTCAGAAAATGAATGAATGAAGATTTAATTCATTTGCCAAATCACTAGCCGACTCCGAGCCAACAGTACGAACCGACTCACTAGCCACACACACAACTGTTCACATTCACATTCACATTCACACCCGGGGCAATTTGGAGCAACCAGTTAGCCAAATGTGTATGTCTTTGGACTGTGGAAGGAAACCGGAGTACCCGGAGGAAACCCACACAAGTACGAGGAGAACATGCAAACTCCTGGTACCCGAACCTTTTTATGGTGAGGTGAATGTACGAACCACAATGCCACCCACATTTTTAATTCCAAATTATTCGATAAGCAACATCGTGACCCTTAGGAATATAAATATCTCTGAATTTCAGAGTTACTCTTGTTTCCTTTAATGGCAGAGCGCACTTGAGGTGACTCTACAGATTTGTGTAAAAGCTGATGATCCATGTTGGCTCAACTCTGCATTTTATCTGAGCACGTGCTTCAGTGGGAGGGATAGGACTCATGGAAAATCTGGCCTTTTATACAAAGGAGGTAACACGGTCAATATCCAAAATTTGCTTACATTTAAATCATGACCTTGAAATTGTGCAACATCTTGAATACTAATGAGACGAAATGCTTCACCACATGTCTGCTTTTATTGTTTTTAAATCTCTTCCTCTTCTTTTTCTTCTTCTTTGTCTTCTTTGTCTTCTTTTCTTCTTCCTCTTCTTGTTATTTTTCTTTTTTCTTGTTCTTCTTCTTCTTCTTCTATTTCTTCTTTTTCTTTATCTTATTCCTTTTCTTCTTTTTTCCTACTCTTCTTCTTCTTCTTGCTCTTTTTCTTCTTCATCTTCTTTTTCCTTCTCTTCTTTTTCTTCTTCCTTTTCATCCTCTTCTCTTTCTTCTTTTTCCTCATCTTCTTTCTTTTCTTCCTTTTCATTCTCTTCTTCTTCTTCTTTCTCCTCTTTTTCTTCTTCTTCTTCTTCTTGTTTCAGCTGCTTCTAAATTCTAAACCTTTCTGTTTATTTTCAGTTTCAAATAAAACTGTTAGGCGGCACAGTGCCGTAGTGGTTAGCACATCCAACTCACAGCAGGAAGGCTCCGGGTTCAAGTCCAGAGCTTAGCAAGGGCATTTCTGTGTGGCGTTTGCATGTTCTCCTTGTGCTTGCATGGATTTCTTCTGGGTACTCCGGTTTCCTTTCACAGTCTAAAAGCATGCACATTAATCTAATTGGCTGTTCCAAATTGCCTATAGGTATGAGTGTGAAAGGTTGCGTGTGCATTGATTCTGCGATGGTCTGCTGAGCTGTTCAGGGTGTTCCCTCTCTTTTCTCAATGTTGAGTGAGATAGGCTTGAATGTCCCTGCTACCCTACTATTAAGTGGTTTGGGAAATGACTGAATGCATATTTTTAAAAAAGCCCATGTTTTTCAGACCTTTGCACTGCAGTGTATATGAGGACATGGTGCTACAGCTGTTTTTTGAATTCTTTCAGATGCAGCATTGACGGCGTGGATGACAAGCGCATAATCAGCATGCAGATCGACACCAAGAGTCACTCTCTCTTTGTGGCATTCGCATTTTGTGTGGTTAAGGTGCCGCTGTCACGCTGTGAGCGATATGGTGAATGCAAAAAGTGAGTTCAGCTCAGCACACACCATAAGGTTATCTGTGATAATAACAATAGGGTTTGTATTTGAGAAAAGATGGGAGATGTGAGCAATATGATAAGTGGTTAGAGAGCATGTCACTGAGTTCACTAATCTCCTTTTGCAGGTCCTGTATCGCCTCCAGGGATCCGTACTGCGGCTGGGTGTCGGAAGGCACGTGTCGGGAAATCACAAACACAAAGTATGTTATTGTGAAACATACACCAACACTACACCTCTATCTTTTATAAATGGTATACAAGTACCACTTTAAAAAATTCGATCTGTTTCTAAATATCATGAACTTGGTGACGTCTGGGGTGGCGTGGTGGTTAGTTTGCCTCACAGGAAGAAGGTCCTGGGTTCGAGTCCTGGGCTCGGTGAAGAAATTTCTGTGTGAAGTTTACATCTTCTTCCTGTGCTTGCGTGGGTTTCTTCTGAGTACTCTGATTTCCTTCCACAATACAAAGACATGCACGTGAGGTGAATTAGCTGTTCCAAATTGTACCTAGATTTGAGTGTAAGTGCGAATGTGATTGGCTGTGTATAGGTTGCCCTAGTGAGCTGTTCAGGGTGTACCCCACTTTCACACAGTGTTGGCTGAGATAAGTTTTAGCCTCCCTGCAACCCTAATAGGGTTCAGTGGGAGAGTGGGTGAGTGAGAAAGTGAGTAGTGAAAGAGTGAGAAAGTGAGAGTGATTTAGTGAGAGAGTGATTGAGTGAGAAAGTGAGTGAGAGAGAGAGTCATTAAATGAGTGAGAGAGAGTGTGTGAGAGAGTGATTGAGTAAGAGAGTAAGTAAGTGAGGGTGAGTAAGTGAGGGGGTGAGAAAGTAACTGAGGGAGTGAGAGAGTGGGTAGGTAAGTGAGGGGGTGTAAGAGTGAGAGAGTGATTGAGTAAGAGAGTG
>JAQNCB010000015.1:21286557-21297228 GCA_030068295.1 Euristhmus nudiceps | reverse complement strand
TAATCGATACACCCCATACCCCCTTTTAGTCCATACGAGCGAGGTTCGACTGTATATATATATATACACACAATTTCATGATACACTGTATAAAATTAAACGGCTTATTTCTTTATCCATGGCATGACTAACAATAGTAACAAATGCCAGAGTCCACTATCAACAAGTTTTTAAATTATTTAATCACTTATGAAAGACTTATAGACTTGATCTATGTTTATATTACTTTATAATTTAGATTGATATTAGTTATTCAAGCAACTGTAATGTAGCTAATGCAGATGTTGGAAGTATTAGGCAATAAGTGAACAGCCAGTGTGAAGTTAATGTTCTGAAAGCAGGAAAATGAGCAAGTGACAAGAGTGACATCGTGATGGCTAAATGATTGGGTTTATTCATAACTACTATGGATACAGTGTGATTTATGGGGTGTTCCTTCAGACAACTAAAGATAAGAACATTTCCCATTTCTTCAGGAATGGCTTCACCTACAAACATGCTAGCAGAAGAACAGGTGAATTGTTCCATCTGCTTGGATGTATTCACCAATCCAGTTTCCATCCCATGTGGCCACAACTTCTGCATGGGCTGCATTGGTGGCTACTGGAGGACCAGTTCGCTCTTCATGTGCCCCATGTGCAAGAAAAACTTTTTCAAGCAGCCAGACATTAGCATCAACACGGTGCTCCGTGAGATTGCCGAGCAGTTCAAGGAAATGAGAGGCAAGCCTGTCTTGAAGCAGAGATCCCAACAAAAAGAGGAACCAGAGGAAGTTCCAGAAGAGCTTCCACTGGAAATACCAGAGCTGATTCCACCAACTGGACCTTTGATTGAAGGCGTGCGCTGTGATGTCTGTACTGGGCCTCAGCAAAGGGCTGTAAAGTCATGTCTGGTGTGTCTGACTTCATACTGCGAGGAACATCTGAAGACACACACGGCGAGATTTACTAAGCATAAACTAATCGAGCCGGTGAAGAATCTGGAAGACCGCATGTGTAAGAAGCATGAGAGACTTCTGGAGCTGTTTTGTAAGAAAGATCAGGTCATGGTGTGTGTGCTGTGCACAGAGATGGAACATAGGGCGCACTATACAGTGCCAGTCGAGCGAGAATGGAGTGAGAAGAAGGTAAAAAAAAAAAAAGACAATGAGGCTTGTCTAATTTTAGACTCGTTTTAGAACAGGCTGAACAAAATCACAGGTTCTCCTGATGATTTGGTAGAACTCTAATGATAGAACTTTATTTCAAACAATTTGAATGCATTTCGCTTAAAGGTGCCCATTCACTTACCAGCTAAATCAAATAAACATGAAATACAGTGTAAGCCATTGGAAATGAAATGGAATCGGCCACAGTGACTTTTGGAAACTATTTGGTTACTCATATATGCGAGTGTCAATGACCTCTGCACTGGGTTGAGCTAGAGAAAGTAAACATCACAGTCTTGAGGCAAGAGCACAAAACTATCATCATAACAAAATGGCAATAATCAAAACAGGAGACGCAAGGAGGGAAAAATCGGTACGTTTTGTAACTTTAACCATATCTGATATAATCTGTGTGTGTGTGTGTGTGTGTGTGTGTGTGTGTGTGTGTGTGTGTGTGTGTGTGTGTGTGCATGCATGTGTGCATGTGTTTGGGTCCCAGGCTCGGTTTGGGTGTTTCTGTGTGGAGTTTGCATTTTCTTCCAATGCTTGTGTGGGTTTTCTCCGGGTTCTCTGGTTTTCTTCTATAGCCCAAAACCTGAATATTTAGCAAACCTGGTTGTTCCAATCTGCCACTCGGTGTGAATGTGTGTGTTAGTATGAATGGTTGTGTGTGTTGGCCTTGCAATAGCATTTGCTCCGGGGTCGGTTGAGATAAGCTCCAGCCTCCCCTGCAACCATGATAGGATTAAGCGGATCGGCAATTGAATGAATGAAAATGCAGTGCATCTCTTTTCACAGATACAGTGTATTAAAGATCGAGTGTAGATCTACATTTCGAGTCCGCTTTATCCTTTTTCAGTCTGCTGTCTCCTCTGATTGCATGACTGAGCGTCTGTCAGGAACAACGGGCCGAACCTGGCAAAATATAATAAACAAGTAACTAAAAATAATGGTGCTTCCATGAGAACGGAATACTTGATTCCTCGGCGACTTGTCTCTAGTTATTTATTTATTTATTTATTTGCATTGAATAAGGAATTTATTATGTACTATATTACAAATAACCAAATGTATATACAGTACACCCTTACAGTCAGTCCACTACTAGGATGAGCTCCTGTTTATAAAACACTACTCCCTCAAAGAAAAAAAAACAAGAGAAAAAACCTTCTAATCAATCTTATCCTCTCCCAGAATGCAGTGTGGGAGACAGTTGCCCTGTGTCTTCTGACCCAGGGCTTGGCCTCTGAGTCTAAATCAATATGTCCCAATGAGAAATGGAGGATGTGCTCAAAGTTCTCCTGTTCTTCACATGGGCTTGTTTTGAGGCAGCAGGGCTGCAGCATGCAGCTCACCACCGTGTGTCTTGTCTCTGTTGATTATGCAGATTGCCGTTCGAGCAGGACGTGGAGCAGGGCAACACAGATGGACTGGGAGACTGCCAAAGTAAGCAAGGGCCTCTTCCCTCTCACTCTGCCTCTCCCTATCTATCTCTTCACTCGCTTTTTTTCTCCCTCGTGTTTATCTGGGCTCAGCCTTGACCCTGTCCTTCAGCTGCAGAAACACACTGAACACAGGGACCTGTTGTAGACACACACACACACACACACACACACACTGACAGAAGCTTTCATTGTGACCTATTCACTCAGCTACACTAAGCCTTATAGAAGGTTGTTTTCAGTCGACTGCATTCATTACATCATTTTATCTGTGGTGAATAGTGAAATGCTATAAACTGCTTGCTTTTTTTTTTATTGGCTGGAATCGTTTACAATGTAATGTGATGTTTGGTCACTGTGACGTTGACATTGCTGTTAATTACAAGGTTCTACTTTTCTCACATTAATTAGGCCAAAAAAAAAAACCTTTGTTTCCGGTCACCCGACCGAGTCACTTTTTTTTTTGAGCCGACTCTAAAGTTTTTTTCATGTGTTTTTGTAACCCAGTGGTTATTTAATAACAGACTGTTATTCAACGTCAATAGGTACACTGTCTCTTTAAGAATCTCAAGCGGGAAAGTTCACTTGAGCGGTGCTGAGAGAGAAGAAGAGGGTGGGCGGGGCGAGGGGGATGCACTCTTCAGCTCCGCATCTGTGAGAGGCTTTGGGGGGAAAAAAAACAAACAAACAAAAAAAAACTTTTACCGACCTACCGACCCAAAATTATTCTGTAATGTTACCGGAAACAAAGGTATTTTATTTGGCCTTACAAACACTAAATTAGTACAACATGCATAATTTGGCAAAACTAATAGTAATCCATTAACATGTTTTGGTTTGTTTGTTTGTTTTTTTTTCAGACTCCTTTGTGGCTTTAAATGGTAAGTAGCATAATTCAGACGCAACTGATGCATGAGACCAGACTTTACTAATTCTCACAATTATCAATTCACTCCCTACTTTCAAAAATCGTCCCTTTTCTTTTATCAGCCTATCCAAGTTTGTCAAAGTAAACAGTATACGGTTTAATCTCTCTAGTGCCACCTGTCTTAAAATAGCAAGGGCATGCTGCCTGTTCAGGATGTTCCCCTGCCTTCACTCAGAGTTGGCTGAGATAGGCTCCAGCCTACTCACTACTTTCGTTAGATTAAGCACTTTGGCACTGAGAGAATGAGTTGTTAATACAGTATTTCCTTTTTCTCCCACCCCGCACACTGATCTGTAGGTACTCTGCTACACTCCGCAGATTTCTCCACCGTTAGCTAGTTTTAAGAGATTTGCTCCTTGTCTTTCTGCCGTAACTCTCCCCCCGTCTCTAATCTATGCAAGCCATCACTGGTCCCATTGATTCGGTCTGACCTTTGATTTCCTAATTGGATGGATCTAGCTGCTTAATAGAAGGCGGCTTTGTGGGTTAGAGATGCGTCCAAATGCAAATGATGGAAGCTGTTGTTTACAGAGGCTGAACAGCGGCGTGTTTCCAAAGCTTCTTTAGAAATTATTCATGAAATGCAATCCAGCAAAAGCAGGACGCATAACCCATGCATGCACACACACACACACACACACACACACTTTCACAAGCACCCATAAACCCGCATACTAACACACACATTCACACACTGCTTGGTGCGGTATGATGATACCATTCGCTCTGGCACGGAATGGAATGTTAACCATTCAGTTTGGGGGTGGGGGGGTGGGGTGTCTACCAACCTGACCTACATATCGCATGATTACTCACCCGGGAGGAAAAGGTCTGATTATCTTTAGCATTAACGATAAAAATAGGAATCATAAATCTTTTCTTATGGGCGGCACAGGAGCGTAGTGGTTAGCATGCCTGCCTCACGGCAAAAAAATCCTGGCTTCAAGTCGGGGGCTTGGTGAGGGCATTTCTATGTGGAGTTTGCATGTTCTGCCCGTGCTTGCATGGGTTTCATCCAGGTACTCTGGCTTTCTCCGAAAGGCCAAAGACATGCACATTAGGTGAATTGGCTGTTCCAAACTGCCCCTCGGTGTGAGTGTAAATGGTTATGTGTGCTCTTTGTGTGCTCTTTGATGGACAGGTGAGCTGCTCAGGGTGAACCTTGCCTTCGCCCTGTGTCGGCTGAGATAGGCTCCATCCGCCCCATGACCCTAATAAAAGATAAATCGGTTCAGTGAATGCTTTTGTCCTCTTGTTATTGCCGTCACACTGCACCAGTGAAGCAGAAAGTAGAAATATCCTGCTGTCGAAGTGCATAGATTTTAATGTTTGCTTGTGATCGATATGATTTCAGATTCCTCTGCGAATTCTTTGGCAATATAATAAAACATAAAACAGCTTCCCTCATGCAAGCTGAAGAACACGTGACATATGATACCAAGGTATACGGTAGCTGCCGACGTGATAATAGTTTCCTTGAAGCGGCATCATTTTCACCTGCTTCCTTCCTTAATAGCTCCATTTCACATGCTTGCTTCATATGAATTCGTTTAAGACTTTAAAATATGGTCGCTTTCCAACACAGATGATTTCCTATTCTATTTAACCAGTAAAAAAATGTTCAAAATGGCATTTCAGAGATTTTTTTTTTTACTGATGTATGCTTGTGAACTGCGTCCATCCCACTTCCCCTAGCTGTGGAAAATGAATTACAAAATAGCTCTGTCACACTAATCACTCAGCCTGCAGCCCACTTTTAAATAAATCATTTTAATGATTGCTACTGGGAGACCACGGAGCCGTTTCACGTCATAGACCAGTGGCAGACTACTCCGCCTCGCAGTAAAAAGGTTCTGGGGTTGAGTCTGCAATGGCGTTTCTATATTGTGTGTTCCCCCTTCCTTGTGTGGATTTCCTCCAGGTGCTCCGGTTTCCTCCAACAGTCCAAAGACATGCAGATTAGACTAATTGGCTGTTCCAAATTTCCCCGACATGTGAGTGTGAACAGTTGTGTATGTACTGGGCCTGTGATGGTCTGGTGATTAGTTTAGGGCGTCATCTGCCTTCGTCCAGAGTTGGCTGAGATAGGGTTACAGTGGAGGCTGAAGCCTAATGGGATTAAGTGTTTTAACAAATGGCCCTGCGATGGCCTGGCAAGCAGTCTGGGGTGTACCCTGCCCTCGCCCAGATGGGTCGGCTGAGATGGGCGCCAGCCTCCCCGCGACCCTAATTAGGATTAATCGGTTGAGAAAATGAACGAATGAATGTTTCCGCAAACGGATGGATGGAAGCCGAAACTGCATGTGTGTCTCTATGAAGGAAAAAAAAAACCAATAATTGATTTAAACCTTGTCTTTTTCCTGCAATGTGATTTGTTGTGCACTTTGTCACAAGCTTTTGAAAAGGTTCATTGTACTTGATAGAATTTGGCTGGATGTAAGCAGTTTCTGGAGAATATCCAGACAGACACACACACACACACACACACACACACACACACACACACACAAACGAGCAAGGCTGTTCTTCCATGTATGATGATGAGGTAAAGGAAGATTTAGATAAAGAGAAAATTTGTCAGCCACTGAATTCTATGCTGGTATCACGAATATGTTCTGCAAGGTCGGCGTCCTCACAGGACCACAGTGGAGCCATGTTTGAGTGACACATGGACAATGCTTAGTGCATAATTCAGTTCCGGCAGTAGGAGCTGTTCAAAAGGTCATGGTATAATTCAGCTCTTATCATCTTTATGATTCAGATGGACATAATTAAATAAATATGGAACAATATTAACATAACTTTCAATTTAAATATTTACCCTTTAAGATCTGAGAACGGGCGGTACTGGGGCGTAACAAGAAGCAAGAAGGTCCTGGGTTTGAGTCGCGAGCTTTGCGACGGTGATTCTTTGTGGAGTTCGCATGTTTTCCTTTTACTTGCGTGGGTTTCCTCCAGTTTCCTCCAACAGCCCAAAGACATGCTTATTAGGCTAACTGGCTGCTCCAAATTGCCCCTAGGTGTGAGTAGGAATACGAATGGTTCTGTATGTGTTGGCCCTGCTCTGGTCTGGTGAGCTGTTCAGGGTCTTCACCCAGTGTCGGCTGAGATAGGATCCGGTCTTCCCGTGACCCTTGGGGGATTAAGCGGTTCAGCAAATGAGTGAGTGAGACAGTGAATCTTATATTAGTTTGCTTTTCTTACGTTCCCCTTGTGGTACAAATTGAAACGATTATTCACCTCAGGCTCAGTGGATATCACTCACTGAATCGTTTTGTTGACGTTCTGCCTCAGGGACTACACACAGATATCCACCTCGCTTTCAGTGAATAATCATTAAGCATCTGTTCAGGAGCTCCTGAAAAGTTTTCCACACTTTGTGGTAAGAAGCGTTGCCACTTGTTGGCTCTTTTTGTTTTCCATTGTATGATATTTATTTGCACTTAATCGAACTGTGTTAAGCCAGTGTGTTGCCACCATCAGGTAAAAAGAAACATCGCGATATCTTGAAGGTACCGCTCCAAAAACAAGGAAAGACACACATTGTAGTAGAGTTATGAACTGTGACACTATAGTGTTTCAGACATATGGCAGGAGATATTTCTTTGTTTTATTTAGCAGATGATTGTGTATTAATCTGTGTTGTGCTCTGGCAGGCCACTCCACCTCTTCTCTCAGCACTGTGCAGCCCAAAGATCCCCCTGAACCCACAGATAAGAGGGACCCTTATATTGCAGTGCCCTCAATAACCCAGCACAAGTCCACCGGTAAGCCTTGGAATAGGAATGGGAGACTATTTTTGTCCTGTGTGGGGAGAAAAGATTGCTACAGTTTCATGCTGCTTCTAGTCGACCAGCGCAAAGCAAGAGATGCAGTTATACATGTAGTAAATTATTCTGCTCCTGGAAGAGAGAGAATTATTAAACAAAGACTGTAATGGTACTTGAGGAGGGAGGCAATATCCAAGCGATTACACTTAAAAGGAGAAGATTGCACTGCGTTTATTTCACGTTCACGTGATGTCTTATTTTGTCCTTTTGACCTGACATTGAACGTCCTTTCTGGGGAAGGTGAATTCAAAGGATGGTTCAAGGGCAGTCTGGAATTGCTGTTTATATTGAAGTTAGTGATAAAGCAGTGCATGCAGTATGGTTTGTTCATGTTACACAGCAAGCAGTCATTACGAGGTTGAATACAGTATGCCTGGCTAATGGTTGTGTTAAAAATGATTATGAAAAAATTGGATTGCTCGCGTTATTTATCAGTGACGGCCATAATTAGTAAATCTTTGCTTGCCTCCTCAGCCGTAGCATCCCTATGAATCTCTTAGGTTTAAAAAAACTTTCCACATATATGACTTACATCAAGTTAGAAAATAAAATCAAAGATTTTAATAAGGTATTTGCATCACCTTAGCTTAAAATATATATCCTCATCGGGGTTTAATGATTTGAAAGTAAAATATATTTCTTCATTCAAATCTTCAAGGTCATACTACTAGGTCAAATAATAATCCCACCATTTTCCTTTCTGCACATTTCACAGCTTTTAATATTTATGCTGGAGTATTTGTAAAATGGCGGCACTGTGGTGTAGTGGTTAGCACATCCACCTCAAAACAGGAAAGTCCTGACTTCTATTTCCTTCTCTGTGTGGAGTTTGCATGTTCTCCCTGTGCGTGTGTAGGTTTCTTCCGGGTACTCAGGTTTCCTCCAGCAGTCCAAAGACATGCACATTAGGCTAAATGGCTGTTCCAGATTGCCCCTAGGTCTGATGAATGGGTGTGTGTCTGTTGCGTTGTGATGGTCTGGTAAGCTGTTCAGGGTGAGCTCGCTTTCGCCCAGTGATGGCTGAGATAGGCACCAGCCTCCCCGTGACCCGAGTAGGTTAACGAATAAGTGAGAGAGTGTTTGTAAATGTAAATGTGTGCTTTTAGAGTAAAGTTTGGTACACAGTTTTTACAGTAAACCTCCATAGAACTTACACTGAGCCTGTAAACCCACATTTCGAAACGCAGATATTTTGCAGTGTGCAGCAGTTCTGCAACTCTTATGCTGTTATTTAAGTCTTACAGTAAGACTTGATAAAACACCAGATGTCATTTTGGTAACTCACTTGGCACTATTTTTCTGCTCCACCGTTGTTTGAAGGTGTGTAGTGATGTGCTGCACAGACTTGCTGAATGTTAAGTCATTATCTTTGATTTCACTGGGCGTATCATTAGAAGATGGCAGGCTAGGCATATGGGCTGCACGTCTGCCTCACAACAAGAAAGTCCTAGGTTTGTGTCCCGGGCTCAGAGATGACGTTTCTGAGTTTGCGTGTTCTCCCCATGTTTGCGTGGGTTTCATCTGGGTATTTTGCTTTCCTCCCACAGTACAATAACATGAGCATTAGGCTAATTGGCTGTACCAAATTGCCATTAGGTGTGAGTTTGAATGGATGTATGTGTGTTGGCCCTGCAATGGCCTGCCTTCGCCCAGAGTTGGCTGATAGAGGCTTCAGCGTCCCACTGATCCTAGTCTTAGCAAGTGGGTCAGCAAGTCAGTGAGTGAGTGGGAAGTTCGACCATATCCTTCATTCATGGAGACTTTTCCACGTCCCCAATAGCCACTGCTTTGGGGCCGGTGGCGTAGCGGTTAGAGTACTGGGCTCATGACCAGGAGGTCGTGGGTTTGAATCTCTGTGAGACCCCCACCATGATAGGACCCCTGGGCAAGGTCTTAACCACAAGTGTGCCTTTGTCCACCCAGTAGTATGAATGGGTAAAAAAAAATACTGGGAAGGTAACCTGCGATAGACTAGCGTCCCATCCAGGAGGAGTTGAACTCCTAGTCGCTTCACGGAAAACAGAAAACGGGAATAAGCACCGGCCTGATGAGCCACTGGGCTCGGGTGTAAAAATAGCCACTATTACATTCCTACAATTCTGAATAAGTTCTTACTCCACCCAATTTCTTGAGAAGGTAGCGTGAACGTGATTGAGTGTGTCGGGGGTTTGATAGGGCAGGAACATAAGAAAGCCAGTATAGCAATAACTATGCCAATAGGAAAATGATTAAGAGCTAAAAATATAGTGCTCATACCTGTATTACATAATAACATGACAGTAGTGTGTAGTCGTTCTGAAGAAAACTGTGAAAGGTGCAGAATTTACAGTAGAGACTGGTGGCGTTATAATACATTATCAGTACTCTAGTAAATTACTGTAGGACATAAAAAATTTAAAACTATCACATATATCACTATATTCCCAATCATCAGGTTTGATATCACGGATTATCAGATACTTACTGTACACTTACTGTATAACACAAATATTTTTGGTCATTATCAGTAGCTGACTGGACATTAAAACGTTATTGCACTGAATCATACAGAATGTTTCTTAGTTACTTTTTAAGAAGTTTAAACTAAAAGCACTAAAATAATTTTGAGTCATTATTCATTGCTAATATTAACAATACCAGTTGATCCTGTTCTATAACAATTCATTGAGAAAATATGTATTTTTATTATTATTATTATTATTATTATTATTATTATTATTATTATTATTATATTTATAGAACATTGCCCATCCTCTCCAGAGACTAGAATGAACACAAGTACATGTTCTACATTTGCATGGTCACTGGAAGCAGCATGTCTGTTAACGCTACACAATGGTGGCAGAGCAAAGGCGTGCTTATTTGGTATCACTGTAGTGTAGCTGCCTCATTTGCCAATCCGCAGTGCTGCCATAAAGAACACTGTGGTGCTGTGGTATAGGCAAGAGGTCTGTGTCTTAATGCTTCTTTTTTGCTGCTGATCTTTTTTTTTATTACATTATTATTATTATTATTATTATTATTATTATTATTATTATTATTATTATTATTATTATTATACTGCCTATCATAATCAGTTACACATCAGCTGCTTTCATTGTATTTAAAATGAGTAATGATGTTCACTGGCATTCACGCTGCTGCCTTAATGTTTGCTTCTTGGTCGTGCATGACTTTGGCTTTGGGATTTCTTTTGTAATAAGGGCTGTTTCCACCAGCGCAATATTATTTCTGCCGAACATACAATATTATTAGCACCTTCATTCATGTCCATGCTTCCCTCTTGCCTTTTGTGGACACCTCTATGCTGCATTTTATCAAGTG
>JAQNCB010000015.1:21224037-21237130 GCA_030068295.1 Euristhmus nudiceps | reverse complement strand
GGGAATAACGAACTAGTTCTAAGCGGCGCAGCAGTTCTTTGTCTTCAACATGGCATCGCGCAGGTTGATGACGTCGCTTGAAACCGCCCTATTGCACGCTAACTATATCGAGCTTACTAGCTAGCCAGCAACATAGTAATGCAACTGTCTGTTGTATTGTGAAGAAAAGGGCACATTCGAAAACTTGAACTAAATTCCACTTAGGTACAGCATTTTCAAAAGTTATTTATATTATTTGAACAAAAAATGTACACACAAGTGACAGAATGCATACATCTTACATGACTATTGCATCAGTTCTCCTTCCTCTCGGCTCTGTCAGCAGGAAGCCAATTCCCTCTTCCAGGTACCTAGCTCAACCTAGTGGCAGGAATAATCATCATCTCACACGGTCTACTTATATCTTGTATGAATAGTTTGAAAAATACTTTCATTCATTTTCTAAAACGCTTAATCCAAATTAGGGTCGCGTGGAGGCCGGCGCCCATCTCAGCCGACTCTGGGCGAGGGAGAGGTACACCCTGGACAGCTTTGCCAGTCCATTGCAGATTGGACACGCACACAACCATTCACGCACGCACACGCACACCAAAGGGAGACTTGGAACAGCCAATCAGCCTACTGTGCATGTTTTTGGATAGTGGGAGGAAACTGGAGTACCTGGAGGAAACCCACCCAAGCACAGGGAGAACATACAAACTCCACACAGGAATCGTACCCAGACCTTCTCACTGTGAGGTGAACAGGCTAACCACTTCACCACTGTGCCGCTGAAAAAAAATACTTTGAAGGAATAATAAAACAATTATAACCTTCAGCTTTTAGATAATCTTGAGAATTTCCCAATCTTGGATTGTGTAATCGACCTCAGCAAATAACAACACCTCGATCGAAAAATTCTCCATATCATACTTCACCTCATTCTGATTTATCAAAAGTTACAGTATTGGCCCTAGTTACCCCTTCCAGGAGGTCATGTTTTCACCTGTGTTGGTAGGTGCGTTAGTTTGTCTGCTTGTTTGTGTGCAATAAAATTCAAAAAGTTAGTTGTGGATTTTGATGAATTTATTCTCAATGGTAGGGTGTGGTACAGCTGACAATTCATTACATTTTGGATTTGATCAATTAATGGGATCATGTTGGGGGAAAAAAATTCAAAAAAATCCATATTCTTTAACATGGCACAAAATGTTCATTGGATGTCCACTAAGGGGAGACATTTTATTATAACTATTCCAAGCTATAAAAGTTTGCAGTCCTAGGCAGACTCAATCAATGCACTTTTTACTGTAACATATTTGTGCAAGACAGAGGTACCCTGCACTCTATGAGTGCTCCTCTGGTTGCTATATATGTTAGTGTTTGAACAAAGAATGTTTTGGTTTGTACTTAACCAAATCTTGCATTAAGCAAAGAAAGGTGTATAATTTTTGCTTATGGTCAAGCTTTCTTGAACATTCAGTAGAAGAGGGTTAGGAGTAAACTACAACAGTCAGTAAATAATCAGCCATGAAGGAAGTCTTTAAGACCAGGGTGTTTGCACAAATGTAAAAGTATATTTAATGTAAATGATGTGAAAGTAAAAATGGATAAAAGGCACAGCCTGTCATTCATTAATAATCCCTGGCAGAACTGTTTTGGTTTAAACTTTGGGACATGTGATTACAGGAAATCCATATTAGGGTAGCAAATTCCCTGAACTCAAATCAGTGTCGCCGTGTCATGGATTATTTTCCTCTTTCAGCATGCACCGTAATGATTGACTCCATACTCGACAACTCCATAGCATGTTATGAATGCCCTGAATGTTACAGCAGCCGAGCTGACAAGTTCCCGACCATGTTATGGAGACCTATTTGTCCCCAGACTTATGTTTTGTTCTTTATTTACTTGAAGAAAAAAATAAGTGGAATAACTCCATCCTGCTCCTCTGTATAGCCATCAAGTCCTCTGTAGGTCAAACTTCTTTAGTTTTAAGTGCTTAAATGCCTCTTAGAACCAAGCCCGTGTGTTAGTGTTTACAGTCCGGAAGGCCTCGAAAACAGCTCTCCATTACAGAACTCTGTGTTCTGTATTTTGCTGATTCGCTGCTGGAGTCATTCAGCACCAACCGCTTTCACCGCGGTGAGGCACCGAGCAGCCATCTGTTCTCCATGCTGCGGGACGCATTTCTTCCTCCGGCACTGGCTCTGATGCTTTTGTGTATTACAGAGAAAAAGCATAAATTGGGTACAATGGTAATTCACAGCGAGCACATGAATGGATGTTGCTCAAAGTACACTAAAGGTGGCTGGCTGGACTTCAAGCACCGGAGGGCACTTTTTAAAAAAAAAAAAAAAAAACAGCCGGGAGGATGTTCCATTAAGCTGATCTTAAATAGAAGACTAACTCATGCATTTAACAGCATGTCCTTATCCTATTAGGCACAGTAGAAGGTTATGGGGTACTTTATTGGACTGCCGAAGAAGCTGTTTTCAAAAATCTGTGTTTTGGGAATGATGCTTCTGGCCACTTTAACATTTTAATGTGTTCGACTTTAATAAAGAGCCTTAATATGGATGCACTGTTACAGTTGCTAACAGTTTATTAAGGGGTGAAACAGCAGTGAGGTCAAGGAGAAAGAGCTTTGGTATGTGTTTATACTCACTAAGCATTACCGATAAATATTAAAGTTTTCTGTAAACCCAGAACCTATTAAAAGGACACTGAAAATGTAATTCTATTAATACTGGGACCAAAGTAAAACAGCAGTATTTTCCTAATAGGATGCTAATACAAAACATGTTTTTGAAGACTGGAAAGACCCTGATAAACAAAGCCAATTAGCACTTTGATCATTCTCAAGCTGAAACGAAATAGGAGTGAAAATTGTTGTGAGATGACCTTTCATTGCAGGGGATCATTACACATATAATAGCTGCACCACTGTTAGCAATTCCATTACAAATTTAATGAAAGTTGAAGTCAGCATTGCAGAACAGAAATGGTCGAAACTACAAAAAGGTACAGCTCACAGAATACATTTTTTTTTCCATTCATTCATTTTCCAGACCGCTTAATCTTAATTATGGGCGCGGGGATGCTGGCGCCCATCTCAGCCGACTCTGGGCGAGGGCAAGTACACCCTGCCCAGCTCGCCAGGCCATCGCAGGGCAGAAACATGCTGACGGCTTATGAAGCCTGCTCTTGACAAAAGCCAGCAATGGTTCTTTTACATCCCTCTCACCACAGACAGTGAGAGACATGGCTGGCCTTTGATAACCCAGTTAGCTGCACTGGGGGACAGCAGTGACACCTGTTCGTGGGGCTTGAACCCCCAACCGTGGGATCGGTAATCCAGCACCTTACCACCAGGCCACCACTGCCCTATTTTTTATTTATTTATTTATTTTATTTAATTTAATGAAACGGTCATTGGTTTAATATTAAAACATGATACTCCATAAACACAGGCACAATGAAGTTCAGGGCACATTTGCCTTGATGAGTTTCAGTTAGCACATGGTGAATGCACGGCCACATTGTATGACAGATTTATGAAAGTTAAGTCCGTCCATCCATTTACTGAACTGCCTTATCCCATTAGGGTCAAGGGGAGGCTGGAGCCTATCTCAGCCACCTAAAGGCAAAGGCAGGGTACACCATAAACAGCTTGCCAATCTAACACAAACTCAACCATTAACATTCACACTCACACCTGGGGGCAATCTGGAACAGCCAATTAACCAACCGTGCATATCTTTGGAAATTAAGTCCCCAAAGCATTCTGATGCAGGCCTCAGAAATTGTACACATAGAAACTGATCAAGAATGACACTTAAAAACGTTAAAATAACTGGTCAGACATACTAAAAAAGGAGCTGTCTTAACTTTCTTTACCCAGTTACATTAAAATAAGACAATTCAACCAGTACGGACAATATCTATAATAACAATAACCTTGTGCTGGGTACAGTCTGACTCACCCCAAACACAAAAGTACACAGTCAACAAATTCGACTTTCAGACCAGAATACAATAATGAAACAGAAACTAACACAGAGGACAGCAATACTTCTTGACAAGACTCATGAACCCTGTTACAAGGGAAATATAGCTGATACACTGCACACTTGCTCTTATGGACTGTGCTAAGCATCAAGTCAGTGAATCCAGCTGGGCTTGAATCGTTTCGAGCTGAAAAAGAAAAAAGGAAAAAAGGATTGGACAGTTTTAAGAGAGATAGAATGCCGGATCGTGCTGGCTAGGCAGTCGAGTGGAAAACTTAATGAATTTAGTCTGACCTTGTTGTAGAACTCCAACAGTTCCTGGTGGCTGAATTCCACATGAACCTTCTGTAGATGCTGCAGGCACAGAATAAAAAAAATAAAATAAAAAGTGAGAATCAAATAAGTCCAAATAAGCTGTCTATATGAAACCATCTCATGAATTATTAGCACACATCTACCCAGATAGAAACACTGCCCAAATTTTGTCAGTAAAATATATTCATTCATTCATTTTCCAAACCGATTTTTCCTAATTAGGGTCGCGGGGAGGCTGGCGCCCATCTCAGCCCACTCTGGGCGAGGGCAGAGTGTGTAACTGCTGACAGTGGGGCTTGAACCCCCAACCCTGGGATCAGCAATCCAGCACCTTACCACCAGGCCACCGCTGCCCTATATATTTATTAAATACGAGGGGTAGTCAAAAGGTTCTCAGAAAAATGCCATAATTTTTTTTATGGCATTTGTCTGAGAACTTTTTGACTAACCCTCGTATATATTTATCAATAAAATAAATAAAAAAACCCACGTAAACTCATTCTCGGTCTGACACGATGAGGACTATTATACTAAAATAATAAATAATACACTAACAGGCAAACTATTATTTAAAATATTGTTTATGTAAAAAAAGTGATCTGACATAAAAATCTTAATGAGTTTATTAGCGACGGGTAACAGGACACCCAAGAGAATCAAACAGCAACATGTCAGATACAAGTATCTTCTTGGTTGTGTAATGTGGGAAGTTGCCGTTAGTGAACTGAGTTGTTCTATCTGCTCTTTGAACAGCATGAATGAAAGCAAATGTGCAACAAAAAGGAAGGGCTAAACCCACTCTGGAGTTGCAGTACAAAAGAGCCAGGCTTCATCTGACAGATCTAGGTTAACAATAACGCACACCCAAATCACAGAGGTGGTCCTCAGAACTCAGATGATAAGCACTACAATAAAATAAAAGAAATGCCCCGTTATCCTTTTCCCCCATTTTGACAACACTGTGTTGAAATCTACAAAAAGTGGCTTTAAGAAACCATCATGGAGGTTTATTTCTAATTTCTGAATGAAACTTTAATGACTAATGTTGATTCATGAGCTGTCTGAGTATGACATTTCTCAGGGCTGTGCAAGTCAGGAATGGGTGACACAAAAAGACACTTCTCATGAATCATTTGGTTATGTGAAATGCTTTTTTTTGCCTCCTGTCAGTAAAATTCAGAATTCTCAGAAAAAAAGCATTTTGAGGCGAAAGCTTCTTATTAAAAAAGTTTTCTATTTTCCACAACTCATAGCTTACAAATTGCAATGTGTAAACAGCTGACTGCAACCAGTAAGTCTTTCTAATTTATTCTGAAATATTTTGACTGCAAAACATTTCGAAATGTTTCGTGGGTATACATAGCAAAATAAAACTAACCTGAAAACAAAACAAAACAAAACAAAAACAACCAATTAGAAAGAAACATGCATATTATTATCCTTGCATATGGTAAGATGCTAGCAGAAGTGCAGTTCTATTCACATTTGGCTAGGTTAAAGTAACCGTAGTGTTCTCACTTTGCTTAAAAGGGGAATTCTAGATTATGCCCACTCCAGTCAAAACATGCTACACTTCAGAAAAACTTTGTGGAAAAATTTAAATAAAATAAATCCTCACACACGAGGTGGGAGTGAGGGCCATTGTACTGTGAAAAGTGGGACGAGACAGACATTAAAGAAGCTGTAAACAAAGTAGTGTTTGCAGTAGAATGAACTGAGGTATTTTCCAATTGTATGTAAATGTGATGGGGCAGCAAGGTGGCACAGCCGTTAGCACGTCCGCCTCAGCAAGAAGGCTTCGGGTCGATTCCTGGCCATGTGTGTGTGCAACTTACAAGTTCTTCCTGTGCTTGTGTGGGTTTCCTCCCACAGTTCAAAAACATGCACAGTAGGCTAAATTGGCTATTCCAAATCACTCATAGGTGTGAGTGTAAACTGTTGTGTGTAGTCCTGCAATGGTCTGGCAAGGTGTTCAGAGTGTACCCTGCGTGTGCCAGCTGAGATGGGTGCCAGCCTTCTTGCAACCCTTATTAGAGTTAAGGAGCTAACAGTAGAAAATTAATTAATATAAATGTGATTCAGGATTATGTGTAGATGTGCAATTTTGCACTCGCAACAATGAGATGGACTATAAATGGCAGCCTTGTCAAACCAGGTAACGTAAAGTATTGAATAAATTTTAAGAGATTGCAACTTTAAAACTGTAAGTAGAAACCACCTGATGATGAAAACGTACATATTTTTTTCCTTTCACTTTAGGGAAAGTTTTAATTTAGTGAATGAAAATTTACATAAAAAATGTTCTTTGACAAACTTTTTTTTTTTTCATGACTTAGGCAAGACAATTTCCGCAGACTGATGGATTCTATGATTTGCATTAAAAGTTTGAAAAAGTTACAAAAAGGTCCTCTAAGAAGTTTGGACTCCATTGACAGAAATTCAGAATCACTGCTCCAGGAGTGGGATAAGTGGTGGCCTGTTTCTGTGTGGAGTTGCATGGTTTCCTCGTGCTTGTGTGGGTTTCTTCTGGGTATGTTGGTTTCCTTTTTACAGTTCAAAGACATGTGCATTAGCCTAATTGGCTGTTCTGAATCGCCCCTAGGCGTGCGCGTGTGCTGGCTCATTGATGATCTAGTGAGCTGTTCAGGGTGTACTGAAAGTCTTTGCCCAGTGTCAGCTGAGATAGGCTCCAGCCTCCCCATGACCCTAATGGACTAACTCTGGTCAGCAAATGAGAGCACAAGTGAGAGAGTAAATGAGAAATTCAAATAATACATACAGTAAAATGGTGAATATGAATCAGATTTTTTTTTAAAAAAGGAAGGAAATTAGAAAATTCAGCTTCAGTAAGAGAACAACAAAAAAAAAAATGGACTAGCTGTTACTGAGGAAATCATCACAAAATTTTTGAACAGAACATTTATCTTTATATAAAAATAATAATAAAAAAACATTGGAGAAAAAAAAATACTAGAAAGCAGTGAGTAAGTGTTTTTATTAGGTACAGAATATTAAATTCCAGGTACAGGACTGCTATAGAGAGCAACACTGCCACCCGCACAGCACCCGATTCCTTAGTTTAAAGCTGAGCTTAGGTTACTTACTGGGTAGAGGCCATGTTCACATCTTTCTTACATCTCTGTTAATTTCCTCTAGATTCTATAGCTTACCAACACCTCCCAAAACATGCTGGTAGGTAGAATGGATATCCAAATTTGCCTGTAGATACAAATAGGGCAAAAAACTTATTTAGTCAGCCACCAATTGTGTAAGTTCTCCCACTTAAAAGATGAGACGTCTCCAATTTTCATCATAGGTATAGCTCAACTATGAGAGACAAAATGAGGAAACTAAATCCAGAAAATCATATTCTGATTTTTAAAAGAATTTATTTGCAAATTATGGTGGAAAATAAGTATTCCTCAGTAATCCAGGTCATAGTATCCAAGGAGTGTGGTTTCCTTCTGTCCTTACAGAATCGTTTGGGTCTCTGTCTCTGAACAAAGTAGGGGTGTGAGTGGCCCAGGAATTTAGCTGCATTTGGCTGGATAAAGATTCTAGCACCGAGCGGTAAATCGGTGAAAGATTATGTCTTAGTCCTCCCCACTAGTCAGAGAGGGTCATTCCCTGTTCACAAAAACGGCTTCTTTGACTCCACGTTCAAACCACCGGTCTTCCCTGGCCAAGATCTGGATATTCGGGTCCTCAAAAGAGTGTTTCTTGTCCTTAAGGTGCAGGTAGACTGCAGAGTCCTGTCCTGAGGATGTGGCTCTCCTGTGTTGGGCCATTCTCCTGTGAAGCAGCTGTTTCATTTCCCCAATGTACAGTTCTGAGCATTCTTCACTGCATTAGACTGCATAAACTACATTATCTAGCTTGTCTCTGGGTATTTTGTCCTTAGGATGGACCAACATCTGCCTTAATGTGTTGCCAGGCCTGAAATATACAGGAATGTGGTGTTTGTTGAAAATTCTCCTCAGTTTTTCCTGACACCCCAGCATGTATGGTATGACCACATTCCTTCTCCTCTTCTGGTCTTCCCCTGTATCCCCTGTTCAGCTCAATACTTTGTTATATACTCTTTATTCAGCAATGACAGGAGATCAAACATCTGCAAGTCTTCACAAGGTTTTCACACACTGCTGCTGGTATTTTGGCCCATTCCTCCAAACAGATCTCCTCTAGAGCAGTGATGGTTTGGGGCTGTCGTTGGGCAACACAGACTTTCAACGCCCTCCAAAGATTTTCGATGGGGTTGAGATCTGGAGACTGGTTAGGCCACTCCAGGTCCCTGAAATGCTTCATACAAAGCAACTACTTTATTGCCTGGGCGGAGTGCTTGGGATCTTTGTCATGTTGAAAGACCCAGCCACGTACCATCTTCAATGCCGTTGCTGATGGAAGGAGGTTCCCACTCAAAATCTCACGATACATGGCCCCATTCATTCCTTTCTTTGCACGGATCAGTCGTCCTGGTCCCTTTGCAGAAAAACAGCCCCAAAGCATGATGTTTCCACCCCAATGCTTCACAGTAGGCATGGTGTTCTTTGGATGCAACTCAGCATTCTTTCTCCTCCAAATGTGACAAGTTGAGTTTTTACCAAAAAGTTCTATTTTGGTTTCATCTGACATTATCCCAATCCTCGTCTGGATCATCCAAATGCTCTCTAGCAATCTTCAGACGGGCCTGGATATGTACTGGCGAAAGCAGAGGGACACTTCTGGCACTGCAGGATTCGAGTCCCTGGTAGCGTAGCATGTTACTGATGGTAGTCTTTGTTACTTTGGTCCCAGCTCTCTGCAGGTCATTCACTAGCTCCCCTCGTGTGGTTCTGGGATTTTTGCTCACTGTTTTCGTGATCATTTTGATGCCACGGGGTGAGATCTTGCATGGAGCCCCAGATCGAGGGAGATTATCAGTGGTCTTGTATGTCTTCCATTTTGTAATAATTGCTCTCACAGTTGCTTTCTTCGCACCAAGCTGCTTACCTATTGCAGATTCAGTCTTCCCAGCCTGGTACAGGTCTACAATTTGTTCCTGGTGTCCTCTGACAGCTCTTTGGTTTTGGTCATAGTTGAGTTTGGAGTCTGTCTGACTGCGGTTGTGGACAGGTGTCTTTTATACTGATAATGAGTTCAAACAGGTGCCATTAATACAGGTAACGAGTGTAGGACAGAGGGGCATCTGAAATAAGACGTTACAGGTCTGTGAAAGCCAGAAATCTTGTTTTGTTTGTAGGTGAACAAATACTTATTTTACCAAGGAATTTACCAATTAATCCATTAAACATCCTACAATGAGATTTCCTGGATTCTTTGCCCCCATTCTGTCTCTCATAGTTGAAGTGTACCTGTGATGAAAATTACATCTTCTCATCTTTTAAAGTAGGAGAACTTGCACAATTGGTAGCTGACTAAATACTTGTATTGCCCCACTGTATCAACGCGTGTGCCCTGCAATAGCCTGCTGCCCCATCAACGGGGTATTCTAGCCTTGTATACAGAGTTCTCAGTATATTCTCTGGATACACCCTGGCCTTGATCAGGATCGAGAAGTTACTGCATGAATATATAAATCTGTATTAAATTACAAATCACTATGCAAATGATGACTAGATGTACTAAATTAAATGAATAAATGGAGCAAGCAAGTCATAGCAATATGCATTACAATGGCTTTATCAAGATTTACACACACTTATTAGTATTATAATGGCTTATTAGTTGCTCTTGGCACAAGAACAGAAAATGACGACAAATTACTTTGGGAGGACACACTGTTCTTCTGAATTAGAGTATAAATGATTCTATCAAAGGCAAAGAATAATTTAACAATCATAGATACTGTTTCTTACAAAATTGGCCAAAAAAAAAAAAAAAAAAAAAAAAAAAAAAAAAAATCATAAGGTGCTGTCATTATCTCAAATTATTTAGTTTTTCTTAATGCAGAATTTGATCAGTATGCAGGTAAGGGTAAACTTTTTTTTTAAACCAATAAACATCACAGAAATAAAGTCTACAAAACCATATAGGGTGGCACAGTGACGAGCACATTCTCCTTACAGCAAATAGGTCCTGGATTCGATTTCTAGGCACGGGACACTCAAATTTTCTCCCACAGTCCAAAAACACACAAAGTAGGCTGATTGGTGGTTCCAAATATCCCCTAGGTGTGAGATTGTGAATGGTGTGTATGTGTGTGTGTTGGCCCTGCAATGGCTTTGTGACCTGTGCAGAGCTGTCTGCCTTTGCCAGAGTAGGTTGAGATGGGCGACAGCCTCCCCATAGCCCTAAATAGGATTAAGCAGGTTAAAAAAAAAATGAAGGAATGAATGAATGAAACCATATACTGTATGGCATGTATTCAAAATGATGGGTCGGCATATACATGTACGGATGTCAGAATCCCAATCTTTTGTTTTACTTATTTTTTTTTTTACATTGATATTAAAAATATCACAGACTGACATGAATATAAAAAGTGGAGCATGTGTGCTAATGTATTTAGCCTCTTTCACAAACAACCTGTGATTTCTTTTTTTGTTGTACAAATTTAGTGAATTCACAAAGGGGATATGACTGTTGCAAAACAATACTTGATACAATACTCCTGTGATACTCGGTTGACGCATGATCAGCGTGTCTATGCTGCAAAAACTTCATACAATATATCTTGGAAGTCACGCATATTTAATATAGCAAATCATAAGATTATTATAGGAAATCTACCATTCTGAGGGCATCACATGACCGAAAACGCGTCTATTGTGACACGCCCACACTCGTATTTGTTCAGTTTTCAGTAATGGACCTACTGTTCTACAATGCACTGGGGTAAGCTGTTAATCTGTTAGTGCCTTCATCCAGAGTTGGCCGAGATAGGCTCCAACCTCCACACGGACCTAGTAGGATTAAGCATTTCGGCAAAAGAATGGACTCGTCAGACTGCAATTTTGTGCTACTCTGGACTAGTGGTCACCATACTAGTTCCTGAAGATTTACCTCCTTCAAAACTTTGACTCCAACCCTAATCATTCCCACCTGACCTTAGGAAGTTCTAAAAAAAAAAAAAAAAAAAACGGTGTGTTAGAAGGTTGGCTAGAAAACATGCACGATGGAAGATCTTTAGGAACAGGGTTGGTTACCACTGCATGAGACCATTATTAGGTACTAATACTAACTGGTTTTTCATTACAATTGGTCTTTGAATTCTAAAAACAGCTCATGTACATATCAAGCCCACAGGAAAGTTGTTTTGCATACCAGTCTTCCGAATGTCTGGCTGGATCAATGCTTCTGAATGTAAGGTCAGAGTTTTAAATTTGAGAGTCCATGGGAAGAGTGAAATGTTTTAGTGAGATCAAGTCACTTGTCAAAGAGTTTGTCACTGTGCATAAAATCACTCAACATTTTAAATGTTATACACCTGGAAAAATAATACACAGGGATGTTTTAGTGATGTGTACTGCTACTTGTCTCAAGTTGACAAATCATGAAAGAAAAGCAATATTGTATAAACAATAAACCAGGCTCCTCCGCTTATCACGAGGGCAGTACAGTAACAGGCTCCTCTGCTTTACATGGGGGCAGTACAGTAACAGGTTTCTCTTGTTTACACGGGGGCAGAACAGTACCAGGCTCCACAGTTTTGCATGGGGCAGTACAGTACCAGAATCCTCCACGTTACACGGGGAAGTACAATACCAGGCTGCACTGCTTTACATGGGGCAGTATAGTACCAAGGTCCTCTGCTTTACATGGGGCAATACAGTAACAGGTTACTCCATTTTACATGGGGCAGTAATATACCACAACACTATAAACTGGAGTAACAAGTCAGAGCAAGGAATATTTCATTGTTTTTAGTCGGTAACATCAGACAAATATATACTAATAACAAAAATATTGGAGGCACAATGGTGTCGTGGTTAGCACATCCGTCTCACATCAAGAATGTTCTGGGTTCAAGTTCCGGGCTTGGTGATGGTGTTTCTGTGTGGATTTCACAAAGACATGCACATTAGGCTAAATGGCTCTTCCAAATCACCCTTTATGTGTGAGTACTTGTATGTTGCCCTGCCATGGATCAGTGGGCTGTACAGGATGTACCTTGCCTTCGTCTAGAGTCAGCTGAGACTGGCTCCACCTCCCCGCTCCTTGTCGGATAAAGTGGTGTGGCAAATGAATGAATTTTGGCTTGTACAATCCTTGTCTTGTATTATAAATCTGAAATAAAGTCACGGCTTGTGATTGCGAATTACTATTACATTATTATATTTATTGACTCATCTGATACTAAAAAAATGACTAAATAAATCAAGGTGAAAAAAACAGAATGCAAATTCACCAATGTCTGACTGTAGGAAGAACAGCTAATGCACAGGGAACCAAATTTATATCCTTATTTTGAAAGCTCTACCAAAAATTTACTCGACATATGGAAAATTGGGCTGATGGATTCAGCAAATGATTATGACTGAAATATATCCATAATCAGAGTTTGATTCACTGTGCTGTTAGGGTATGTTAAGAATTGGGAAAGGGACTAATCAATACCAGGAACAGAAATATCAGACCATAACAAGCTCATGAATGACAAACATGATGGTTTTGGTTTAAAACATTTTAGAAAAGGATTCATTTACAGTATAATAATTTCAAGTTTATAATAGACAACAGATAAATCAAATCGAGTTCATTCTATAATAATAAATCAGTATTAAGGTCTATATATGAAGGGACGGACTGATGTGCACCCTCATCAAAGTTGGGGGGGGGGGGGGGGGTTT
>JAQNCB010000015.1:21091694-21105975 GCA_030068295.1 Euristhmus nudiceps | reverse complement strand
ACCTTGTGTAACAAGAGACAGGCTTTATTTCTCTCTCGGGGAACACACACAAACCAGGAAATAAACTAACACTGGGGTATGAAAACGGGTGTGAAAGAAAAACGTGACGAGACACAAAACGGGCATGAAAACAAAACATGAACACGGCAAGGTTCATATGAAGCTGGTTCACGTGAACACAAGGCAACGACAAAACATGAGGCTGGGAAGAACCTAGTACACTATGAATCTCTATTGCTATGACACTATGAACATGAAGCTTTACACCAGACTGACTGCTATGAACTTGAAGCTAGACGCTACGCTTTATGCTATCAGCTAGCAACAGGAAACATAGACATTATATAGTACCGACACAACCTGCAACAGCGCCCCCAAGTGGTACGGCTGAGCAGAATCATTACTGTGTGTGTGTGCGCGCGCGCGTGTGTGAGGTGCTCACGCTCTCTCTGTTACCTGGCGGTGGTGTTTTGACGCTGGCTCGTATCTCAAGGCAAATTTTTGCGTGGAAGCTGGCTCGTATCTCAAAAAACTCGTATGTCAGGACACTCGTATCTCAAGGTACCACTGTACTGTTATTATTGCCATTAACTTACCTTATATGAACTAGGGGCTTCATATCATCTTTTAATTTCACACAGTCGTGAGAGTGAAACAGCAAGCTATTAAATAGATTTTAGTGTATGGCAACTTCAAGAATATAAGTAAAAACCACCTGATTATAAAAATATACATATGTTCATGTGTAACAGGAGAGTTTGAAAGGTTTGCCTTTCATTTCACATTTAATTTCATGTCTCCAGCTGAATTGTCATACAACAGATAACAAATGCAAAAACCTGTCTCTGTCCTGAGGGAGTGCCAAACATTTCGCAACTCTACCTGAGAAAATTTATGGAATTTCTCTGATCGTGTCCTACTTGAGAGTAAATTCTCTGTCTCCTGAAAATACTGATTAGTTCACGTCTTTTTATTTCCCTTTGCAAAATCTCAAACAGCGCTGTACACCTTGTATAATACACCAAGTCGGGAATACATCTGTTACATTATACCCTGTACAGGGTACAAACTCTGAAGATAAAGCCATTTAGTAGTTAATTTTATTAGCATTGTTTCTTAAACTTCAAAGTTTAAAGGAAGATGTAACTTGTGTAGGCTATACTACTGCTGCACCTTTAAAGGAGAGATTTCAGACGTTTCTGTTTTAATGACCTGCACTATTAACTCAACCTGTGGATCTTGAATTGCGTCGTCACGGACCAGAAAAGGAAGTTTGACTTGTGTGGTGTTCTCAGTCCGCACCAACGTCAAAAAACGTCTAGACAAACGTGTTAAAGTGAAATTGTTTTAATGCTGTTATCAGGTAGGTTTGATTGAGCCGTAAGGTACAAACTGTCGTTCCTGTCGATAATCCAGCTAGAAAGTCACTCCAGCACAACCACCTCTGACACTCAGGAGCCACTCAAGGTCCTGAATAATTGGTTTTGGGGTGGTATCAGGGTTCTAGAACAGGTCTGGATTCAGGCTTTGGGTAGTTTTGATGATGGTTGTACTGTTGTGAAATACAGTGGTAATCAACAATGGGATGCATTGGTTTATTTTCCTCTAAACAGCTTTAGTCCTTAAAATACCCTTATTGTTGAAGGTTGCGTTTTTCAGAAGGATCAGGCTGTTCTCAAATATTCTACTTCAAGGATTTGAAAGTTCACCAACCCCCTTTTATCAATTATTGTAACAAGACGTGTAATCCACGTCTTGTTACAATTTAGGCAAATGTTTCACATAGCATTTCTTTACTTGTTTCATTTGGACATTAAAGTGTACCTGTGCTGAATTAGTATTGCTCGCTATTTAAAACGATCATGAGCGTGTAACATCTCGAGGTTCCTTTCGTCAACGTCAGTCCCTTCCCGTTTCAAAGCGAGCGAGTGAAATGAATCTAGGTAGGCTCAGAGACATGATGTTGCCTTTCTGATTGGCTGGTCCAGCCTGATCGTGACACGACCTAAGCGGATTGACTGGCTTTTGTCACTGACCCGTGTAGCGTAACACATTATAGTCCAGTGCTGAGCTGCACAAACAACAAGTGCAGAAATTGTGGTAAACATTCGTTTTTGTACCTAAACCAACTGACAACAGGAAAGCTGGGTCAGCAAAATGTCAGGTGCATAATCCGTTTTGGATTTCCCATCACACTCATCTCTGGCAGCATTGGCATCCACAGAGTCACTAGACTATGACCTCTCACTGTCGCCACAAGATACTCCTCCCTCTCAGGTTCAAATAGGTAAACATTTACACCCATTTCCTCCAAATTGTTGCCATGGGATTTTTTAATTTATTTTTTTTAATTGTATCACTGAAAGTGTTGCTCGCTGAATAGATCTGCTTGTTTACTTGTGCTGAATAACCCCGCACAATATGTTCGTGTCACTTCCAGGAAAAAACGACTGCTAACCATTAGTTCAGTCCCTGCTGGTAAACAGTAGGATAGAATTACCCAGTTTTGTGATTTTTATGGTAAAATAATATAATATAACACATGCAAGAATTATGCTGTAAGAATGATGGATACCACTCCTCTACGTTTTTACCCACAAAAACCAAACCAACAACTTTAAAAGGGGTTTTAGTGTATGGCAATAATGATGATGATGAACATGATGATGATGATGATAATGAATACGTTTATTAAATAGAAAAGCACTCGGAGAGCGCAGAACTCCGCCAGGCCATAGGGTCACATTCACAGGTTGAATTGAGATCTGGAAAATCTTTGCCAATGATTCCAAGTAATATTTGATGAGTTAGGGCCGATTTTAACAAAAATGCTTCTATCTCGCAATAGTTACAAATCCTTCCAAAAAAATCCTGAAAGGATTCCAAAATCTAATCGATTGTTACTTTTGCTCATCTGGACATTCGGTAAAAATTTGGTGAAAATCCATCCATAACTTTTTGAGTTATGCTGTTAACAGACAGGCAAACAAACTCCGATGATTACATAACCTCCGCTGGCGGAGGTAATAAAGGACTTCACCCAGAGTTGGCTGAGATGGCTCCAGATTCCCGGAACCGGTGCAGAGTAAAGCAGTTGAATGAATGAATGAATTTGTGCACGTGATTTTTTTTTTTTTTTTTTTTTTTTTTGTTCTGTAAAGGTTGTCACCGGGGGTCACTATGACGTTGACTGTCGTCTGGAGGATCCAGATGGTACCGTTCTGTACAAAGAAATGAAGAAGCAGTACGACAGTTTCACATTTACTGCCGGGAAGAATGGAACATACAAGATCTGCTTCAGCAACGAGTTCTCCACCTTCACACACAAGACGGTCTACTTTGACTTTCAAGTTGGTGATGACCCTCCACTCTTCCCCAATGAAAACCGAGTGACTGCACTAACGCAGGTATGTATTTCCCAGCTCAAATAAGGAGGAGGGTTATTTAGTGTTTGATAAATGACTGATATCGGTTGTGTTGGTTTGTGTGTAGATTCCTGACACGTATTCCTATGTTCTCTCGGTCAGATGGAATCTGCGTGCGTCTCCATCCACGAAGCCCTGAAGTCTGTGGTCGACTACCAGACCCATTTCCGGCTGAGGGAGGCGCAGGGACGCAGCAGAGCAGAGGACCTGAATACCAGGGTGGCTTTCTGGTCCATCGGGGAGGCGTTTATCCTCCTGGTGGTCAGCATCAGCCAGGTGGTTTTGCTCAGGAGCTTCTTTTCAGACAAGAAAACCACGACAACCCGTGTTGGATCCTAACATCTTCAAGTCATTGTTATTTTTGATGTCATGTGCATACACACACACAAACACATAAGGGACTGAAGGTTGCTGCCACAGTTCATTCACCAATTTTAAAACTACATATTTAATGTTTATTTAAAAATGTATCTGTTCGGATTCGCATCTTTTAGGCTTCAGTTCGATCCACATTCATAACCAACAAAAAATTTGAAGTAGTAAGAAGCAAACCTCTTAATTTATTGTGTGGGTGTGTGTAACTTTTACACTGCTTTCTGTAATTGGTGGAAATGTGGGAGGAGCTACTTAACACACACTTCGCTCTGCAGATCTGATCATGAACTCATCATGACTTGTGGCACTTCGGGATCAGCAGTAGGACTTCAGTGTTAAGTGAGTTGCTAGATCACTTTCAGAAAGATGTTTGAAGCACAGTCAGGTAACACTTTCCTTTTTTGCATTTGGATGCAAGTGTTAAGTTTTTGAGAGGTTTTTCTTTTAATATTTCATTGAAGAAATAGTTTTTGTCCTGATTTCTTCTTGCTGGCATTCGGCTGTTACATTCTTAAAATAGGCTTATTTTGACCATCTGCATATTTGTCACATTGTTAAAAGGTCTTAAAGTTCATGAACATCACATGAAAGACAAAAATAAACAGACGTGAAGGAGAAGGCAGCACTTGTTAAAAGTTGACCTCATTCAAATCTATAAATGGATTTCTTTAAATTTGTAGAATTTTAGGCCAGTAGTTTTGTTTTAACAAATTTTTGGGAAGTTATTTGAAAATTGGAGTCTCAGAATGATGTTATCAAGGCCCAAGTTAACATGTACAAATAAGATTTTTGGGAAGCATGGTAGTATAGTGGTTGGCACATCTGCTTCACCTCAAGAAGGTCCAGGGTTCAGTTCCCAGGCTTGAGAGGTTTTGTGGAGTTTGCATGGACTCCTTGTGTTTGTGCGAGTTTCCTCGGGGAATGCTGGTTTTCCCTGATAATCCATAGACATGCATGTTAGGCTAACTGGCTGTTCCAAATTGCCCCTGGATTGGAGTGTGAATGGATTTGTGTGTGTTTACGTGTTTGCCTTGCAGTGGTCTGACATGCTGTGCAGGGTGTATCCTGGCATCACCCAGTGTTGGCTGAAATAGGCTCCAGCCTCCCTGCAACCTCAGGTTGCAGGGAAGCTGTGAAGATTGCAGGGAGTGATGGTTCAAGGGAGGCTTTGGAGATTTAAGCCTCCATGTTAACTTGGGCCTTGATGATGTCATCATTCTGAGTGTTAGCTTTAAATGAAACGCCTGTAAACCTGTTATAATAGCAACTATCAATCTAAGATTTTGGTTGAGATTAAATTTCTGCCTTCTGCTTCAAGCAATAGAATTTGGAAGCATGCATTGAGAAAGCCAACATTAAAATTTAACCGTTCACTGATGTATGAAGAGGAGTAAACATCATGGTGGTCACTGATTTGGTTTTTATTACGTAAGTGTAAATGCCAGCTTTTCCCTATAGTTTGATGCTGAGTCTCAGCAGAACCTTAAGGTTTTTTGATTGTAAATACAGTTTCTGTCCTGCAGTTCACCTTTATCAAGTGTGTATGTTATTAATCACATGTGTTGGGAGCACTGAAACTTGGAACTGCAGGTTCGCCGGTCTCAGAGGCTCTAAATCGGAACATAAATTACAACTGTCTGGCCGGACAATTTTGTACCACAGATTAGTAATCCGTTTGATATAAACTGGATCTTCTTGCATCATTTTTTTCTTTTCAAAATCATCCATCTGTTGACACGCCAGATTAAAACCAAATGTTGGTCTAAGAAAGGGAGGCTGTATGTACACCGATGTACTTACGGTAATATTGGGATATTTTGGGTTGAAAGCATTATGCTTTAGGCTAGTAAGAATTAATTCAAATTAAGTGTGGGTTAAGTAGCAGATTTCGGTTTGTTGGTTATGGATGTATTAAACATGTTCATTTTCTTTTCACTTGTTTCTCTTTTTCTTTAAGATCTATACTTTGTGAGCTAACCTTGCGGTGGGTTTCTTTTCCTTTCATTTTCACAATGAAAATATTTTTCTTCGTTAATCAAGAGTTAATAGATTGTCTTTGTATGGTTTATGACATCCAAAGAAGGTAATAGAGATATGTGGTTACACAATCAATAAATCTGTGAAACGCGTTGTGTTTTATGCCTGCAGTCTCTTACATCAAGGAAGTCCAGTCCTGTTCCTGGTGATCTGCCTTCCTAAAGATTTTAACTCCAACCCTAATGGAGTCCATCTGACAAATCCAATCATGGCTTTAAGTCCTCCTTTCCAAGTCTGAAGTCTTGATGAGATAATTGGATGGTCAAGTGGACATAATGAGGGTTGGCGTGAACATTTTTCAGGAAGGTAGGTGACCAGGAACAGGATTGGGCTCCCCTGTCTTACATGCTGTGAAAGGCGTTGCTATACAATTATTTTACCACCAGGGGGCAATGTATACAAGGTTCTGGGTGGAGGGATGGATGGATAGACAGTTTATATTCCATGTACAGTTAATAATTTAGATTATACAATCTGTGGATGAGAACACGTAGATAATGTATGCACTCTTATTTTTGTATATGATAAATATGAGAGATAATAAAGGCATATAAATGCCTTTACACTGCGTCTTAATATTTGCATGTATACATACTGATTTCGTATGGACTACTTCTGAATGCCGTGATTTGGTTGGTCACAGTCATTTGGAGCAGGCAGTATAATCGCTGTCACACTTTAAAAATGAGGGGGAATCCTTGAAAATTTGTTTTTAGATTTGTTACGTTTACCTTTTGATTTTGTGTACAATTAATATCAAATAAATAGAGGTGATTACATTATAATTCAAGCAAAGGAAATCCCATGTGCTTCGACATTTTGTTACCTCACTAGGAGAACACAGAAACAGTATAAAATCAGACTATCCAATTTTACCTCAATTTTCTTTTGTTTCTGTGCTCTCCATAGTAAAAATGTGAATGAGTTCAAAACCCTCTTCTGGAATGTGGTTTAGTACATTTAGTAAACTGAAAAGATGCCATTTGCAACACATTGCTAGGCTAGGCTTGGTGTGCACATAGAGCTCACCTGACCTACTCATGTCATGGGTAAAAATGTTTTCGTTTGCTTTTCCTTGTGTTTACGTTTAAAAGAAAATTAAAAGTACAAACTGTAAAACAGAGGTTCTTCATTTTTTTCAGTAATCTGCTATAAGATGCTTAGCCATTCACTTCTGCAGCAATAAAATGTAAGGGTTAATGAGTAAAAAAAAAATTCATCAAAAACAAAAGATCTCAAGGATGGTTTCAAACAACTTGCTCGCCTGTGCCAGCATCCACGGAAGCAGAACCCTGATGTCCCATTCCCCTCATATGATTGAGGAGACAGTCTTGGACAACCAAGAACAAATCACCCAAATATGAACACAAGTAGCAGCAGCACAGCACAATTTCAGAGAAACTTTAATTTCTTCAACATTTAAAATAAAACATGGGTGGCACAATGGCACAGTAGTTAGCACATCCGCCTCACAACAAGAAGGCCTGGGTTCGATTCCCAGCCTGGGCGTTTCTGTGTGGAGTTTGCATGTTCTCCCCATGCTTGTGTGCATACCCTCCGGGTATTCTGGTTTCTTCCCACTGTCCCAAAACATGCACAGTAGGCTAATTGGCTATTCCAAATCTCCCTTAGGTGTGAGTGTGTGTGAATGGTTGAGTGAGTGTTGGCCCTGTGATGGCCTGGCGTGCTGTCCAGAGTTGGCTGAGATGGGCACCAGCCTCCCTGCAACCCTAAGTAAGATTAAGTGGCTTAGAAAATGTATGAACGAATGCAATAAAACATGCACTGAAACTGTGGTTGTTCTGAAGTGACTCAAAATATTTATTATAAAGTTATGTAATTATACATTTATTGTAAAGAATGCAATTAAAGCATGAATTTACAAATATTCAACTATTTATAGTCTAATTTGGACTTAATGTGCAAGTGTGTGCAGTCTATTACTCTCATAATGTTGTGTAGACCAGCAGCAGGATCAAGATCCTCTCTTGACTGACAGCTCTTTATGTTCTGGATAGAGGTACCGGTATTTAGTATGTTGTCTAATCAGTAGCTTTATATCCTCCAGGACTTAACTGGTGCCTGTGATCCTCTCCCAATCTCGAAGCTCCATCTGAAAAAACACCAAATACCTGAACATACCTGAAATTATTTGTGTGAGGATTGAAATAATTTGTCCAAGATTACTCTGTAAATTACATTATCAATTAACAAAACACAATTAATACATCATAAAGGGAAGTTTATTTGCATGATGCTTTGTGACTTAATTAAAACAATTATTTAAAAGTTTAATATGGTAAAAAATAATCAGTCTCTGGCATCATATTATTGAATTGAAAAATTGCATAAAATTAAAAGAGAAGGGAAATAGTAGTGATTTCATAGCATCACTTCAGCATGGATATGTGCGTAAAGAGGCTCTTGTGTTCATAGATTTTGTTTATCGCTAAAAACAAATCCCAGGATAAGAAAATGTTGGTGGATGCCAGAAAGGACAGACTTAAGAAGGGTTCATGAATGAGCACCAACATCCAGTACACTCATCTCAGCCAACACAGAGTAAAGGTGGGGTACACCCTGAACAGCTCGCCAGAGCATTGCAGGGCTAACACATGCGCGCGCACGCACACATACACACACACACAAACATCCACAAATTGAAAATTGAAATAGCCAGTGAGGCTAATGTGCATCTTTGGACTGGAGAGGAAACCTGAAGTAAACCTATGCAAGCATGAGGAAAACATGCAAAAGCCCCACACAGAAACGCCCGGTCATCGAACCCAGTGCCTCCTTGTTTTGGGGTGGACATGCTAACCATTACTCCGTCTTGCCACCCTACGTACATTGTCCTCTGTGAAAAAATTGTTGGAATCTCCATTATCCGATATTGTACAGATGAAAGACCTGGAGTCAACAGTTGAACTGTTCATTCATTCATTCATCATTTTCTAAACCACTTAATCCTAATTAGGGTCACGGGGAGGCTGGCGCCCATCTCAGCCGACTCTGGGGTACATTCTGGACAGCTTGCCAGGCCATCGCAGGGCCAACACTCACACAGCCATTCACATTCACACCTAGGGGCGATTCGGAACAGCCTACTGTGCATGTTTTTGGACAGTGGGAGGAAACCAGAGTGACTGGAGGAAACCCATGCAAGCTCCACACAGAAACGGCCAGAGAATCAAACCCAGGCTTTCTTGCTGTGAGGGGAACGTGCTAACCACTCCGCCACCATGCTGCCTTGAACCCTTCACTAAACCATAATGTTTGTACATGGTTCCAACTAGCGCATGCGCACTAGCATGATCTCAGCGACACATGGGCGTGGCTAGAATATTCAGTCTGAGGGACAGCCATATCCACCTTGCTTTCAGGAAATAAGTGTTATTCATCCACCCTGAACGCCTGAAACAATTACAAATGCACCTCAACTTCAGTGAATAATTAAGACTTGTATATCAGTTCTATATATTATCTAAACATGTATAATAATGACACGTTTCAGTCTTTGGGCTGTTTAAACCCCATTAATACTGAGAGACGAGTCATCGTGAGTAACTTTTCAAGTGTTCAAACGTCGTGACTACAAAAAAATATTGTTTACGTTTGCTTCGAGGTCCTCTTGGGACCCGTCATTTATGATTGGCTAGATTGAACGCCAGTCATTAAAGGGGCGGGAGGAATGAGACTTTAACCTGAAGGTGCTGATGTGGGAGAACACCCACTGTGGTGCACTTCCTTATTCGTCGTGAGGAAAAGAAAGTATCGTGTGAGAGCGAGACATAAAATAACTAGACACCGAGAAGACCTTTGAGGTCGTGTTTGTACACTGAAGGGATGCTTTATTAATGAAACAAACGCCACAGTTCTACGGTATCGACTAATATTAGCCAGCGACAGCCGTGAGATAGCTAAGGCTAGGCTAGGCTAGGCTAATCTAAGCTAGGTGAGCTGTGAGCTAAGCGGGGGTGGCGAGCTGTGAACTGCGGACGGATTCCGGCACAGTGGCTTGAATTTTATCTTAAAATAAGTTGTGTTTATTCGCCAAAGCCACACGTTATGATGAGAAATCCACTCAGGCCAGTGGATTTGAGCGTCTTGTGTGCTGTCATGTTTGTGGTAGTCAACTGAGGGAACACCAAGCAGTGGATTTAGCTTCGACCGACATCAAGGAGTAACGACAACAAGGTAGAAATCGGCCACTTTTTTCCTTTGCTTATCTGAGTGGCTCATGTTTACTGGCTTGAGGAAGAAAATAATTATACGTATACACTTCTGGGAATCTAGGTTATTGTTTTCGGTTTATGAAACAAGAGTACTTTGTTGGCATTGTGATTAATGTTGTAAACATTTCTGGAATTTGGCCCTATACCTATAACAAGCTACATTTACTAAACAAACCAGTTAATTTTAGCCTGTCAGGTTTTTGCCATGCTGTGATCTAAGAAGCTTTCCTTGTCTCATTTAGTCATGGTTTAACCTGGGATATGTTTAACAAGATTTCTAGGATGGTACTTTGTTAGCTAAATAAACAAATATAACTTTAGGTAGCTAGCTCTTTAATGCTAACCTGTTCTTTGTACGTAAACAGTGAAGGTATTGATTATTTGTGTTAAATATACATTAAGTTTAATCCATGCGTGTAGTTTGGCACATCCAAGAACTTGGGTGTTTTTGTTGTGTTCATTTTTCATTGCTTGTTTGTAATGGAATGCAATGCTTCGGATCATATGTGCCTGATGTCAGTGGTTTCTTTTCTCCGTTTAGGAGGAAGGCAAGCAACCTGATGCGATGGATTTAAAAACCGCTGTATTCAACGCGGCCCGAGATGGCAAGCTCAGGCTGCTTCAGAAGCTGTTGGAGAATAAAACTGACCATGAGGTTACAAAACTGATGTCTGAGAAAACCAACGGCGCAACGCCGCTGTTAATGGCAGCACGCTATGGGCACCTCGATTTGGTTGAGTACCTCCTGGAGTGCTGCTGTGCACCCGTTGAAGTCGGGGGTTCTGTGAATTTCGATGGGGAGACTATCGAAGGTGCCCCGCCGCTTTGGGCAGCGTCAGCAGCCGGACACCTCAAGGTAGTGCAGTCGCTCTTGGGCCACGGTGCTTCTGTCAACAACACAACACTCACCAATTCGACTCCTCTGAGAGCCGCTTGCTTTGACGGACATCTTGACATCGTCAGGTATCTGGTGGAACACAAAGCTGACTTGGAAGTGGCCAACCGGCACGGCCATACTTGCCTCATGATCTCTTGTTACAAGAGCCATAAAGAGATCGCACAGTATCTGCTGGAGAGAGGTGCTGATGTTAATAGGAAAAGTGTCAAAGGTAATGTTCACTTACAAAGCAATTGTTGCTGTGATTTCGTTTGATTACCGTGTGAAGCAAGAAATGTTTGTTTTTTTTCCTCTAATCTCTTATCTCTTGCTGAGGTTTCAGTTTGTGCTGAATCGGTTATGTGTAACCTTCTCTAATGACATCTGTGATGTCATATAACCACTAGCCTCTCTGTGTTCTGCAGGTAACACCGCCTTACACGATTGTGCTGAATCGGGAAGTTTGGAGATAATGAAAATGCTTCTGAAGTACGGTGCCACGATGGAAAAGGATGGCTATGGAATGACTCCTTTGCTCTCAGCCAGTGTTACTGGGCACACAAACATAGTAGACTTCCTTACCCAACACCCTCAAACGAACAAAATGGAACGCATCAGTGCTTTAGAATTGCTGGGTGCTACTTTTGTGGACAAAAAGAGAGATCTCCTGGGAGCTTTAAAATACTGGAAGAGAGCCATGGAGATGCGATACAGTGACTGCAGCCACGTCCTGTTTAAAGGAGAACCTAAAGAACTTATAATGGCGTATGACTACGCGAAAGAGGCTGGGAGCATGGAAGAGCTGGACAGTTTGATTTCGGATCCGGATGAGATGCGAATGCAGGCTCTCCTTATTAGAGAACGCATCCTGGGCCCATCGCACCCAGACACATCCTACTACATTCGATACCGAGGTGCTGTCTATGCCGATTCAGGGAATTTTGAGCGGTGCATCAACCTGTGGAAGTACGCCCTGGACATGCAACAGAATAACTTGGACCCGCTTAGTCCGATGACAGCAAGCAGCTTGCTCTCATTCGCCGAGCTTTTTTCATTCATGCTGCAGGACCGTGCCAAGGGCCTCCTGGGGACCTCCGTGTCTTTTGACGACCTCATGGTCATCCTGAGCAAAAGCGTGCTGGAGATCGAGCGTGCCATGAAGCAGCGACAGCCTGTACCCGACCCGGCTCAGCTCAGCAAGGCGCTCGCCATCATCCTGCACCTCATCTGTTTGCTGGAGAAAGTTCAGTGCACGGTTGAGCAGGACCACTTCAAGAAAGAAACCATTTACAAGTTCCTCAAGCTGCACCCGTGCGGAAAAAACGGCTACAGCCCGCTCCACTTGGCGGTGGACCGAAACACGACATGCGTCGGCCGCTATCCTGTCTGCAAGTTCCCTTCGTTCCAGGTGACTTCAATTCTTCTGGAGTGTGGTGCTGATGTGAATTGTCGCGACGAAGATAACAACAGTCCTTTGCACGTAGCCGCATCCAACAACCACCCTGACATCATGAAGCTGCTCATCGCCGGCGGAACACACTTTGACAGCACCAACTCCTTCAGGCAGACTGCGTGTGACCTATTGGACGAGAAGGAGATGGCTAAGAACCTGATACAGCCAATAAATCACACCACGCTGCAGTGCTTGGCGGCTCGCACCATCATCAAGTATAATCTCACGTATAGAGGAAATATTCCAGAGAAGCTGGAGGCTTTTGTGCTCCTGCACAGATAATGACTAAGACACCATCAGAGCTGGTTTTAAAAAGTGTCTTGGAGTCCAGAGCTCGTTCTGAGTTCTTGTTCTTCACGTGTATGGTTTGTACAGAATAAGGAGTCTATAAAAAAAAAAAACTGAGTATAGATCACCTCTGGTCTGTGGGCATGGCTGATTATTTTCTCCCACGCAGTGCTTATTTCCTGCTGTTTAGTGACCCTTGTATTGTTTAGTTTAGGTTTTTTTTTTTTTTTTTGCAAGTTTGTCTGATCCCTCTGCTTTGTATTTTTCACTATGCAAAGGTGCTGGGATGTGTCAAACTTGATTTCCCCCTTTATCTTGCTGGCATCTGCACAATCCTAATGTGTTGCTACTCTTCCCCGGAGCCCATGGTTGTGCTGTCATTTTCATAATTTTTGTCAATGTTGCGGGACAGGAATGCACTCGTTACTCCCTTTTGAGCGTACGGAAGCTTTACCACGTGGTTGACGTTCTGTGAAAACCGTAAGTGCTTTATTTCTCCTATGCACAGCGTAAAATGTTACGACTGTTCCATGTTCCCGAACTGGTGCCACTAGTTTCCGACTGCCTGACGACCGTTATCATTTTCTCCACTTTTCTTTAACTTGGCTGCAAACCCGCAACCAAAATTACCTTTATTTTTCTTCTTCTTTTTTGAAATCAGGAGCTTATTGTAGTTTTCTTCTGAACCCAGTTGTTTGAGGCAAGATCTAATTTAAAACAAACTCTTGGATCAAGTTTCTTAGTTTACCGAGTGCAGTGTGTGAAATCAATGCTAATCCGCTCAGATCAGTGGTTCACTGAATTGATTTTCCTTATTCTGGACAATATTTGTAAAATACAGAATTATTCATGGATAAATTCTTCCTCTAGATCCAGTTTTGCTGAAAACAAGGGCTTTTCGTACTTTGGCACACACTTCACAAGCAGATGAAACAAATGTATAGTCCAAGCTATCAGAAAACTTGCACTTTATTGCAGTGAAGTTTTTGAAATTTCTTTTTCCAATGGCTTGTCAATGTTCCCAGAGCATATTTAACAATAAACCTCAGTTGCACTTCTTTTATTCTTTTTTCACTTTGGTCTTGTCCCCTTTTTTTGGCTTCTGAGCCTATAAACCAACATCAGCAAGATTTTCCCTGTGACTGTTTGTCTTATCAGGTAAACCCCCAGACTCATGCTACTTCCTTGTATCGTAAGCTTGCACAGTCATGCAGTGTTCCCAAGTGATTCATGTTGGACCAGTTATGCATCATGTGTTACTTAAGATCGTCTCCGCCTATGCACTTTGAACACAATCTGCTTATTTATTTCCCTGTTTTTTTGTTTTTATTTCCTCCTCCTGTTTATTGTTAAAGTTAACTTAGTTTCTCAAACTTTTTTAAAAGAGCTTCCTTAATTATACACCATAGCAGCCAGTTTTATAGCAAATGTTAATTTGAAAATGGCTGTTTGAAGAAAATGGCTGATAAGGTTGTTAGATACTATACATTAATGGTGCTCACACTTTTTCAGCATGCGAGCTACTTATAAAATTACCAAGTCACAAAGATCTACCCACTACAAAAATGCAAAACATATATTTATTTTCAAA
>JAQNCB010000015.1:21013507-21024350 GCA_030068295.1 Euristhmus nudiceps | reverse complement strand
TGTTTGCAGATGACATTGTGATCTGTAGTGAGAGTAAGGAGCAGGTGGAGGGAAACCTTGAGAGGTGGAGGTATGCCATGGAAAGGAGAGGAATGAAGATTAGCCAAACCAAGACAGATTACATGTGTGTGAACGAGAGGGACCCAGGTGGAACAATGAGGTTACAAGGAGTAGAGATGAAGAAGGTTGAGGATTTTAAGTATTTAGAGTCAACAGTCCAGAGCAATGGAGAGTCTGGAAAGGAGGTGAAGATGCTGGGGGGGAGGAGGAGGAAGAGGTGTGCAGGCTGGATGGAACAGTTGGAGAAAAGTGTGATGTGTGACAAGAGTATCAGCAGGAATGAAAGTAAAGGTGTACAAGACGGTGGTGAGACCAGCAATGTACGGTTTAGAGACAGTGGCACTGGGGAAAAGACAGGAGGCAGAGCTGGAGGTCGCAGGGATGATGCTGAGGTTCTCGTTGGGAGTGATGCAGTTGGACAGGATCAGCAATGAGTACATCAGAAGGACAGCACATGTTGGAGACAAAGCCGGAGAGGCCAGACTGAGATGGTTTGGACATGTACAGAGGAGGGATAGTGATTAATTGGTAGAAAGATGCTGAGGTTGGAACTGCCATGGAAGAGGCCTAGAGGAACCAAAGAGAATGGATGCACTGAGAGAGGATATGAAGTTAGTTGGTGTGAGACAAGAGGATGTGGAGGACAGGGATGGATGGAAACGGATGATCCGCTGTGGAGACCCCTGAGGGGAGAATCTGAAAGAATAGTAGTAGTAGTAGATGCAGAAGAGCAAATGTTTGTTTGTATTTGATTGATTGGGGGGTAAGCACCCCTAGCGGTACATATGAGTGTTGAGGTGTTTTGCACCCCAAGGTTTTTTTTACAGGAAAAGGCCTGGTACAAACTTGAGGCTTGTCTGTCTACCAGGGTTCCCACAGACAATCAACCATTCCCACCTCTGAGCAGTTTAGGGTAGCCAGGTGACCTAATGTGCATGTCTTTGTGGCAGGGCAACCTGAGTACCAAGAGTAAACCTTTTAAAGCACATGAATATGAAAACCCCACACAGAAAGGCCCTTGGCCAAGGTTTGCATCTAGAACCTTCTCGCTGTGAGATGTGCCAACCCCTGAACCTCTGAGTATGGGTAATGATGTATTGAAACACTAGGAACGAGATCAGTTATTAAACTTTGCTATCTGATCTTTGCTTATGATTTTAATGGCTGGTGATGGACGTGATGGACAAAAAGCACTGATTATATAAAGTGGAATTGATTAAAGGAAAAAGCAGACGAGGCAGATCGGCTCTGGCCCGTCCATTTCGACTCATTGTTTGATTAGAGTGGACTTTAATGGTAGTTTGTAGTGCTGATGGAAGCCATAAATGCACAGACTCTGGCCTTGTGCCCATCTAAATCTGTTTTCGTTTCCTCCTGCCATACTTTCTGGTGCAGCAGGTTATTGACTAGTGAGTGAGATGTGGTTTTGAGGTTTAATGCAGCCCCTGTTTTGATCAATAGCTTGTTATTCAGAGAGAAGTGCTTTGGGCTTCATGCCCAATGGCCTGGCAGGCTTCTCTGCTTGTGTGACAGTCCCCTCTTCATCCTTATTGCAGAGGTTTTCACCTTTTGACACAATCAGGCAAAAGCTTTCTTTTAGACTTGAGCTATGAATTTTCTGTATTTTGCATGAAATTGAAATATTTAGCAAAGGGTGGGGTTAACTGACTCTTGGCATTCACTGTGGGGCACGTGCAGGTCAATCACTAATGCTGAATTCTCTATATCCATTTTTGCTCTCCAGTTCCCAGTCCTCCCATGATCGACCTGTCTAAGAGTCGTGTGTACAATGAAGGCCTGATTCACTGGAGGCTTCCAGAAGACTCTCTGCCCACTGACCACCATGTCCTCGAGTTTAGAAAAGTGCCTGCAAAGGATGACGAGGAGGGTCAGTGGCAGCAGGCTGAGCATGTGCACAGCTCCAGCACAGTGGTGTGTGACTTGGATAGAAATTGTCGCTACGCATTCAGGGTGCGAAGCTGCCGTAATACCGTTCACAGCCCCTACAGCCCTGAGGTGTCCTTTCACTCACCACCTGCATCAGGTAAAGTCATCTCATCATGGTTATTAATCATTTTGTTTCTTGCATGATTATTAGAACTTCATGAAACTCGCAATCAGCTACATGAAGGTACTCTGACACTATTTTTTTCATTCATCGGGAATTTGTGCGTGCGCGTGTCCATCTGCAGTCCACGAGTGCACGCTCAGTCCTAGTTAGAACACCTTTTGGCGTGAGCTACTACATATTCATGTTATTACTAGATTCCAGTGCATAGGGAAATTTTACTAAAGTAATATTACGATAATTACATTTGCATAGACAAAAACATTCCAATAGGTCTGTGATGGTGATTGAAATCTTATTCCGAACAATTTTTGATTTGAGATGCAAACCCTGAACAAACTTTATGCATGAACCCAATTCATGTCTAGTATCCTGCATCAACCAAGCTTGTATAAATGATGGTCTTATTCAATAACACCATTCAGAGGGCAGTGGTGGCTTAGTGGTTAAGGCAATGGATTACTGATCCGAAGGTCAGTGGTTCAGTCTCCACTGTTGAGCCCTTGAGCAAGGCCCTTCACCCTCAATTGCTCTCTTGTATAAAAATGAATAACACCATTTCATGATATTTACCATATTTTCTTCAAGCAATCGTGACATTGCCCCTTTAAGGTCTGTTAGTGCTTGCCTTCAACTAAAGTGAAGTCCAAGTAGCATTTTTAGTCTTGTTCCAAAAAGGTGTTTTATTTTTTAATTTTTTTGATTCCAAAGATAAAAACAAAATATTAACCATGATATTTTCCTCAACTGTGAAGGTGTTTTTGATCAGTTTTGGAGAAAAATATCAAAATTATATTTTTGAGGCATGTTGCACACAGCCATAATAATTAGCTATTGAACAAAATTCGTACCTGATTGTTAATTTACAAAATTATCATTCATTTGTAAAGTTTGTGTATAAATGTGACTTGTCACTTGTGAGTGATCAAACCTGTATATTATGACTGTAATATAGAAGTGCATGTTATATTTGTCTTATTGTTGTCTCCCCCAGTGCACCTATAGAGATTAAATTTAAAAAAATAAAAAAAAAAGTACATTCTAATCCATGTCTAACCTATCATATCTCCAGAACTGCTGACCCTTTTATTCAGATCCATTCTGAGGAATGTGCTGATTGCACATCTCACTCAGACAGGTCCTGAGTACGCGTTCTGTATCACAGCATATGAAGCAGCTCTTGTATGTTGATTAATGACTGAACATATGGTATGTGGCGGTTGAACTGCGAAGCTATTGCATGTGTAACCTCCTGGGATGGTTTATGTAATGTATTTGATGCACATATTTGAACAAAATTATGAGATGGACAGACAGATGTCTCGTTTGGTTGCAGCATGCTTGGGTGCCTCTTGCTATGATTCCCTTTTTAGCTCCAGTCAATCTAGCAGTGTTGGACCAGCAGAGCACATTCAAAGCATGGCTACCTTTAAGCCTTCAAGTGTTTGTCATTTAGTAAAAGCTGGTCTGAGTGCCCTTGATCTTGTTTCAAGGTCAAAGCGATAATCTTGGTGATTTTTAATTTTTTTTTTTTTCTTCTATATTGGCCTTCAAGATTGTTGGCGCAATAACCTTCATTGGAAATGATATGCGATCACCAATTTTGGTGGCTGTGTTCCTCTCAGGCGAGGGCGGAGGTCACCTGATGTATAATATATAAACATAATATTCTGACTTTCCTTTTTTTTTTTTTTAAAAAAGTATCAAATGGTCCTGCTATTGGGTGCATCTAGACCCCTGTAATGGTGTTTGGTGTATTTTGACTAATGTTAATCATAAATGGATTGAAGCCTAAACTTTTACAAAACTTCTTTTTGTTTCTCCACAGTGTTTGGCTTCCTGTTCAATGAGAAATGTGGTTACAGTGCAGAGCGTCTGCAGTTGAGCAAGAGGAAGGACTCTGTGGAGAGCATGGCTGGCATGACCTTTCTGTTGGCCGCTGACCGGGTCCAGACTGGAAGTTACATATGCGTTGACTACATCATTGGTGACACAGGCATCTCACATGGTCGTCACTACTGGGCCTTCCATGTGGAGCCAAGCTCTTACATGGTGAAAGTAGGTGTGGTGTCAGACTCGAAGATGAGTGAGTGGTTCCACAACCCCCGAGACACCAGCAGCCCAAGGTTGGTTGAAATGAAAAATACCCAGTGTAACATGTCTTCAACAAACTGCTCTTAAATAGTAGTGATTACAGCTAATAAATGCCACTTCACCCTAGATTCTTGTGATTCTGTCCATTCTCTCGAAATTTACACTGTATTTCGACACTTGCGCGCACACACACCCATCTTTTTCTTGCCATTTCCCTTTGCTGGAATCTGTTTCGACATCGATGGCCATTCCATGGCTATCAGCTGATTTGAGGGTCATCAGTTGAGCACTGGGAGGAGTGATATGAAGCAATGCACTGGAGATTTTGAGACAGTGTCACTTTTCACAAATGCGGAATAAAACTGGTTAGATGTTCCAGTAGGAGAAAATAAATCATTTATCTCAATATTTAAACACTGTGTTTGGTTCTGTACAGGGTTCCACAGTGTACAGCAGGTTGCTTTTCCATTGCAGTGTCTCTGGTTTGACCCTGCTTTAGTTCCCGCCTATGTGGTTTTTTTTTTTTTTTTTTTTTAATTATAAAAGAAACCCTGAATTTGGTTTGGCTGCTCTAAATTTTCCCCTTGCATGGTCTTCAATGATGGTGTAGCGGTTAGCATGTCTGCCCCACAGCATGATGGTCCCAAGTTTCCTCAAGTAGTCCAAAGGATTTGCACACTGGGATAATTGGCTGTTTTGAAATTGCCCCTAGGTTTGAATAAGTGTGTGACTGGTTGTGTGTCGGCCCTGCGATGTTCAGGCGAGCTGTTCAGGGTGTACCCCTCCCAGTGTTGGCAGAGATGGGCTTCAGCCTCCCCATGACCTTAGGATAAGTTTTCCAGCAAATAAGTGAGTGAGGAAGTGGATCCACTCTCACTAGAAGCTCATGCACAAGTGCAGATGAAACAATGTCTTAAAAGTGGGCGTGGCAGAGTAAGGTCAATATGCAGGTGTGGAACCGCAGTGTTCATTTTATTTGGTGCATCTTCAGTTAGTTGGATCTAGTCTAGGACAACTGCTTCCTTCTAAGCTAATCTTGCTCATGCCCTTCATCTAATTTCTTTCTAGGTATGACCAGGACAGCGGGCATGACAGTGGCAGCGAGGATGCATGCTATGAGCTCTCGCAGCCCTTCACTCTGCTCACAGCAGGAATGGGCAAGCTCTTTATTCCCAAAGTGTCCCACACTGCCGCCGCTGGAGACCACAGCAGCCGTGTCTTGCCTCTGCCTCAGAGAATCGGCGTCTGTCTCGATTATGAAGCCGGCCGCGTCTTCTTCTATGATGGTGGCTCAATGCGCTGCCTCTATGAGCGCCAGCTGGACTGTTCCGGAACTATGTACCCTGCGTTTGGCCTCATGGGAGGTGGAGCCATCTACCTGGAGGAGTTAATCACAACCAAGCGCCTCTCTTACATGTGAATGTGTCCAAGTTGATGTCATATTCTCTTGGTTTATTTAGTCCCTGGCTTCTCACAAAGTCATGATATGTAGCTTTCTGGTGAATACACTATTTCGGTGCACTATTTCAGTTTAAGAGCCACAAGTAACCTGAAATCCTTTGGTTCAGTGCCTTTTAGGAGACCAACTAGACAGGTGTTTAGATTATAATGTCAGCACTTCTAGACATCAGGGTTTAAGAACAGTCACAGAAATGCAAAAGAACACACTACACCTTAATTTCATGCACTGGATTACAGATGTCACCTACTTACTGTTTACATGTGAACAATTTACTGATTGTCTGATGTTGCAGATGAGCACGTTAACTGACACTAATCTAATACCTGTGCACTAATAATAACTGGCTTTGTAAACTGTTCTGATGGTAGTAACAGTGCTTGGGTAGGATTTTCCTTTCTTTGAAGAATAATAATATGAATTGTTTTAAGAATTATCACGAATAAGTGATTTGCAGTGAAATTAAATCTGTTTTAACACACCATGCTTGTGGTGGATCGTATAACTTCAAGGACACCTCACAGTATTTGGGATGTCACTGAATGCAGCATTGGATAGTTCTTGCATTTTTGAATGTATCTTTTTGAAACAAAAAAATCTATGTATAAAACGTAGCATTTAAATCACAGCTTTGCTGCTAGCTTTTAACCAGGGTATAAGTACTAACACTGATTCGGAAGGTGATTTTTCATGGATGGATTACCCCAAAAGACCACACTGAAGTAAAATGGCATGGCCTTAGTTAATAAGCACAGGTGGGTAGTTTTGTTTGTTTTTCATCAGGATTACCAGCTGTAAAGGGATTTAACTGGAGTTGCAGTCGTTGGAGTGGGGTTGCCATGTGACTCCTCAGGTACTCTCACTATGGGCTTTGATACCTACCTCTTAATCCTGAAATAATAGTAATGATCTGGGTTTATTCCCAGATGAGTTTGAGGTGGTGTTTTGGCATTTACTAAACCTCAGTGTTTGGTTGCTGCTTAAGCTGAAATCCTGAGTCATCAAAGCATTTTTAACTCTTTAAATTGTTGGAACCTTTTTGATTTCAGTGTAAACTAATGTGTTGTGTTTTTTTTTTTTTTTTTTTTTTTTTTTTTTTTTTTTTTTTTTTATAAAGCAAATAGCTGGATGTCTTGTTTTATTTTTTTTTTTTATATATACACTATGCTATTTTCAAATTTCAATTTCTTACTTGGTTTACTTTAATCTTTTACTGTAGCATGAACCCTTTATGAATTTGTATTAAGGTAAGGTATAACTGCACGTGTTTTTTTTTTTTTTTTTTTTTTTTTTTTAAATAAATCTTTATAATTGAGTATGTTTTAACTGTTGTGTCCTGAGGAAGTCCCCTTTTTGCTAATGTGTTAATTGAAATAATCATGTGAATGGTGATCACACATCAGGAAATGGTGAAATCATGGTCTACTTTATTTTAATTGTTCCTTTTTCATAGACACGAGTTAGTTTGTTCACATTTCTTCTCACAGTGGATTTAAGGGAGATCCTATGCACATTAGTTGCACATTTGCTTAGTTTCTGGTTTGTGTAGTGAATGTTTATGTAACAGGGTGTAATAGTAACAGTTGTTCCTTGTGCACGTTGAGCTGTTCGGTCTCAGAAGGGGAGGAAATTCCAGTTCTGTTTTCACTAATCACTTTTTGGTGTAGCCTTAGTGGTAGAGTATCAGCATACTGTGAACTCTCTTTGCTCATTAAACAGGACATGCTGTATTTTTAGTGGTTATTTGAAATCATCTTGAAGGTAGCACTTTATAGCATGTTCAGTCACATGGCTTGGTGCAGGTGTGTGAAGTAGTGTGCAATATAATTTTACCCTCGCAGGAGGTACTGTACATCTCCAATGAGCCGCATTGTGATGTTGTTGCTTTTTGTGATTTTTGATGCTTTAATGAGAATGAAGAGCTGTCTTTCACTTGTATCTTTTCTTTTTTTTTATTATTATTATTATTTACCTTGTGGGGTTTTTGATATAAAATAAAGATGTTGAAATTGGTCCTGGTTTTCCTTGTTGCTCTAAGAGAAGGGGAGGGGTTTCTTTCCTGAATGTGCCTGCATGCCAATTAAATTAAACTTATTCCCCTCCACTAATGGAAAGCTTGGTGGTGTAGGGTGAGCATATCCACCTTACAGCAAGAAGGTCCTGGGGTTTGACTTCCAGGTTCAGGCATTTGTGTATGGAGTTTGCATTTCTCCCCATGCTTGTGGTTTTCCTCCTGCAGACCAAAGACTGAACATTATGCTGATTGGCTGTTCTAAATTGCCCCTGTTTGGTTTTTTCCCCAGTAATGCTCTTGTAAGCTGTTCATAGTGCACCCTGCTTTCACCCAGTGTTGGCTGAGCTCGGCTCCGGCCTCCCCACAACCCTAATCGGATAAATCGGTTCGGCAAGTGAATGAGTGGTGATGAAAGCTTCCTAAACTCTTGGTGTATCTAATCAACAGGCACAAACTTCTTGCTTTCTGCTTTAATAGAAACTGATTTGAACAATAAAATCTATGTAAATATAAAGATACACTCTGTTTAAGAGGGCCGCTGTACTCCTGTAATGTATCAGCAACACCTTGTGGCTTTTCAAGCGAATTGCATTCTCAAATTGGAGCCGGCATCATACATGCCCCATCAAAAAAGAAGCCAAAGTAAAGAGCAGCCATTTATCATTGCACTGTAATCCATGTGTCAATCAAGCTACACTATTGGGCAACCTAGCATATACCTGGTGTAACTGATCAAATGATTGAATTCACCATACAATAATTTCATCAATTTCACAATGCTAAAGAGCAGATACATGGATGCGCTGAGAGAGGACAGGAAGTTAGTTGGTGTGAGACAAAAGGATGCGGAGGACACAGATGGATGGAAACAGATGATTCGCTGTGGTGACCCCCGAGGGGAAAAGGTGAACGAAAAGTAGTAGTAGTACACCATGTTATGTTGCACGATAGTGAAGCTTGACTGACCCGTGGATTACAGTGCTATTTCAATTTCATTATAACACTTCACTATCACTATCTGTACACTTGAAGTGTGGCGAGCTTGCTCATTGTAACAGTTAAAGATTTTAATCTAGTAAGCAACAACAAAACGACTTGCATGACATGGGATGGAACCAGTCAAACCTAAAGCAGAACCTCTTTAATAACACACGGATAAAAGTACCAGATGACATGTCATCATTAAATATAATAAAGATTTAGGCACGGCCCTGATAAATGTCTGGACCAGAGTTTCCTTTTTACTCTCAACCTCTCATTTGCTGTAGCGCTTTATCCGACTATTAGGGTCACAGGAAGACTGGAGCCTATCGCAGCTGTCATCGGCCGAAGGCAAGGTACAAAGTGAACAGCTTCCCACACCGTTGAAGAGCAACACACACACACACACACACACACACACACACACGCCTACAGGCAGTTTGGAACAGCAATCCATTCATTCATTTTCTGAAGCGCTTAATCCTAATTGGGGTCGCGGGGAAGCCGAGACACACCTCAGCCGACTCTGATTGAGGGAAGAGTACAACCTGGACAACTCGCCAGGCCATCGCAGGGCAGAAACACACTGACGGCTATGCAGTCTACTCTTGACGAAAGTCAGCTATGGTTCTTTTACATCACCACAGACAGTGAGAGACATGGCCGGCCTTTGATAACCCAGTTAGCTGCACTGGGGAACAGCAGTGACAACCCGGTGATAATGGGGCTTGAACCCCCGACCTTGAAATCAGTAAACCAGCATCATACCACCCAGCCACCACTGCCCCTTAGATCAGCCACTTGGCCTCAAATACATGTCTTTGGACTGTGGAAGGGAACCATGGTACCAGAAGGAAACCCACACAAGCACAGGGGGGCACACAAACTCCACACAGAAATGCTTGAACCCAGACTTTCTTGATGTGAGGTGGATGTGCACTTTTTACCTCCTCTCTGATATCCATTTTCATCTGTGTTGTTAGTTTAAGTGTTTAGGTGCTTTTGATTTCAGTGTTTGCTCCATGCACATTTATTTAAATGCAAGTTTGTCTGCGTACCTGAGTTAGATTGTGAGTTTTTTTTTATTCCGTGTGAGTCTGAAGAGTGGTGTATGAGCTTTTATTTATTTTCTTATGATTTTTAGTTTTTTAATAGTAATGAATCTGTTTTGTTGTAATTATTTATTTATGCATGTGATGTACAGCAACATGAAAAGCAGCCATACAGAATAGCCAACCAAAATCAACTCAGTAGCGCAGCACCAGCAGGGTTTCCTGTGGTGTGCGTGCACAGACACGGGATGACCATGCAAGCCATATTCCATGACTAAGGTGCTCTGCTGTAAAAAATGGAGACTTGCTGTGGTGTCAGAAACCTTAGTTTGGCATCATAACACCCGATTGTTAATTATTTCCTGTAACAACCCACCATTATGCACTTTATCCAGTAATAAATGTTTGTTGTGATTTTGGGTTTATTGTCAAAATATCAGATTGTTCTGATCCCCTGTAGGATGTGTGCCTGTTAGTCAGTGAGTACAAGCCTTTAATTATTCATTTAAAGAAATCCTGGGAATAAATGATTGTGATCGGTTGGGTTCCTGTATAAATTACCTCACCTGGCAGAATACGGGAAGTCAGGCAGCTGATAATGATGTATTGTTCTGATAGTGCCCTTACTCTAATTGTTGTGTATCTCCAGTTCTGGTGTAATGTCTACATCCAGTTTTGTGTGATAATGGTTGCATGTGTTTGGATCAGGAGTAGGCATCTGGTGTACTATGTTTTACCCATGGATGGAAACATGCAGTATTCGGCTATTTCAGATAAATTTTATACTAGCTTTGCCACAATTAAAAGATCTGTAGTGCCATAAAAAATCAAGTCCTGTAAAAATATTAAATGTTCATTTAATTCAATTGTTATTGATTGATCACCTGAGAACCCTAAAAGATCCCCAGCAACAGTCTTATGGTCATAAAATGTTCCATTTATTCTCAGATAAAAATGGAAAAAGGATGAACAAAAATGAACATTATTACAAATAAGTTTTTATTTAAAAAAATTGGTGGAATTCAATTTAATTGTTCCTAAAAAAAAAAAAATAAATAAAAAAAAATAAATATATATATATATATATATATATATATATATATATATATGTACCC
>JAQNCB010000015.1:20973974-20986642 GCA_030068295.1 Euristhmus nudiceps | reverse complement strand
CATATTGCATATTGTGGCACATGGAGAGTAGTTGGGTTAAGGTGCCTTCCCCTTTGTCTACCTTCATCCTTCATGGTTAATGTGCTGCTCACTGCCGCACAATTTACCTACTGGATCAGGAATGGAACTAGGGACTTTTCGGCCCAAATCTGTTTCTCAAGCCATCCGGCCCTGGCTGCCCCATCTATAAGAATAATAATGTCCTGTTTGACGGCACCATTCATGATATCGAATCTATTTTCTTTAAATGACCACAACACCGCCCCTTTAAGTAATGAAGCCTTTCGGCCCGACTGATCTCCGGGCTCTGTAATGTCACTGTGGAATGATGTTTAGGTTTAGGTCCCAGTGCATCGTAGCAGATTGTAATCAACTTGATTAAATATGCATTGTGGATAGTTAAATCCACTCCAGTTCTCTCATGCTAACTGTCGTATAAACAAGATCGTGGGCTGTTAAGCTTGACAGCTAATTACCATAATTTATACAGTTATGTTTATTTTTAATTTTTTTGTGTTATCCCCAGTATTGCCCGCAATACATTACTGGTTAAGCTAGCTAATAAATATGCTCTCGAATGCAGAGTCCTTACAGAACTGGGTCTCATTTCTGACAGCTGGCTTTTCCTCCAAATGACGCCAGCCATGTCCCATGTGGATGAGCTGGAAATTATATCTGCATGGAAATTAGCCTAGAAAATTATATATATTTCTCTGACCTGTTAATTATTTCTACAATTTTTAGAAGCTGTCCTATTATGGTCCTGGTTGATTTGAGAATCTGAAAAAAGGGTGACGAGCAGATTTTGACTATACGTTATAATAGGATATGTGATACATGCAAAAGAATGTCAACTTTATCAACAACATAAGAGATCTGTGCAGTCCATCTAACAAACTCACTCATTTCCTGAACCATTAAATCCAATTAAGATCGCATGGAAGCTGGTTCCTATCTCAGCCAACAGTGGGCGAAGATAGGGTACACTCTGAACAGCTCGCCAGACCATTGCAGGGCAACAAACACACAACCACTCACACTCCATCCACACCCGGGGGCAATTTGGACCAGTCTTTTAGCTTAGAATGCATGCCTTTTGGGTGTGGAAGGAAACCCGGGAGAATCTGGATGAGACCCATGCAAACATGGGGAGAACATGAAAACTCCACAGAAACACCTGAGCTTTGGACTCGAACCCAGGACCTTCTTACAATCGCAAGATTTGTGTGCCAACTGCTGTGCCCATCAATCAAACTGTTACCAGCCATGCTGTCACCCTGAACCCAATAAAGGTGTGCCATAAAAATGGAGGATTATTGTGTAATGCACATGTTTAAGGGATTCTGACATGACAGGAAATAATCATTGCAAATCTTCACCATCACTAATGTATTTTATCACCACTACACACAAACATGCACTCCATGCCACTGCATTGTTACTGTCATTATTGCGCAGAGAATGATCCCCACTCTGGTAATATCTGCTCAGTGGTTACTTGGTGGCCTTTTTCCTGTTGATGGATGAAATCTATATAAGCCTACATTTAAAATGATGCCCTACAGGACACTAGATTTTCAATAAGGCTCAAATCGTTAGACTGATAACCATTGCGCAACATTGATTTTCTGAGCCACCTCCACTTCAGTTGGGTGTCATTATCTTGCTGAAGCATCCATTTGCAGGGAAATATTAACCTCTGTCAGAGGTTGTGGGCTAAAATATCCTGGACCTTGCCAGGATTCATGATGCAATCAATATTCACAACCAACAGCCCAATAGCATCCGTGATCCTCCGTTTCATTTTGTTGTGGGGGCATTCAGTTCCCCCTCTGTCACCAGAGATGGAAAACAATGGTTAAGCCTTGCAATTTCAATAATATCTCTTGGGGGGGGGGGGGGGCTTGCCGGAGATTTTCTTTGTGCAACATTATATTTGATTCAAAGCAACAACAGAGTATGATATTTAATAAGGATGGTGGTGATCTGTGTTTTTGAGACCCATCATTCTTGGGGGAAAAAACTTCTAAAAAGGTTTTTGTTAGGATCCAACTTGAAGACTGATCTTTTTAATCTATTTTTGAGTTACTGCACAAAAACGCCATTACAATCCCTCTAGAGCAGGTGGCTTCGCCTCGTCAGCAAGACGTATGAATGACCTTGGCTTTGTACCTTTGAAACAGCTTTGAATTACATCTCCACTGTGTATCTTCCAAAAGTATTTTATGTTTAGTGTTGCACAGCCTCTTATACATTCTTAGCACATCTGGCCTACCGTTTGATTGTCACTTTCTTTTATTTTCTTGCTTCTCATCAGCTTTTTCATATTTGAATAGGCACTGTGACAGTTAGGAGTGGGTGATATGATCAAAGTACCATCACCTTTTTTCAGAATATTGAAGGTACAGGGTGACCCAATGAAACCTCCCACAGTTCAAAGGTAAATGAAAAATCAAATTATTATTTACACACATGAACCTTCATTCAAGCCAGTTTTTGTTCATCATGCTTTAAAATGGTCCACCAAATGATGGTCGTCATTCTCTATAAGTTTTTGGAGGTGATTTCCGAAGACTGCCATGGCTCTACAGATCATGCCGGATCAAACAACGGTGATCACTTTCTGAATAGTAACCTTAAGAACTTTATTATTAATATTATAATGGGATGTCTGGACCTTGCTGATTAGGCTGCTGCCCCCGTGACCTGACCCTGGATTAAATGGAGGATGATGAGATGAGATAATAGTAATGTGAATCTAATGAACAGTTCTTTGCTGAAGGAAATGAGGGTGTCCCTGAATAGTCTATACAAAAGAACCATTCAGTGTAGCTACATCTGCTGAGTCTAAAGTACTGTTTTAATATGTACTATTAGGGAATATCAAAAGTAAACTAAATCAGAACTTTTATAGTTCATTTTTATACATTTTAACTATGAAGAGGAAGGTGAGTCACTGTGCCAGCCCTTACATTATTAACGAGAACATTTTAATTTCCATAGATATATAAATTGGACAATACTACTAATAATAAAACAGACCTGATTACAATCTGGATGGAACTACTTTGTTGTTATGATATAACAGTTCTTCTACTGAGTGATGCCACACTTGGTTAACCTGGGTTTACACCGGGCCATTATGCTCACAATCTCCATGTTTTGACAGAATCGTGATGTGTGGGGGTGTTGTGGGATGGAATCGTGATGATCTTGAGGGAACTTTGTGGACTTGTAATGATCTTGAAGGAACTTGGTGGAATCGTGATGATCTTGAGGGAACTTGTTGGATTTGTGATGATCTTGGGGGAACTTAGTGGATTTGAGAAGATCTTGAGGGAACTTGGTGGATTTGTGATGATCTCGGAGGAACTTGGTGGATTCGTGAAGATCTTGAGGGAACTTGGTGGATTTGTGATGATCTTGGTGGAACTTGGTGGATTCTTGATGATCTTGAGGGAATTTATGGGTTTGTGATGATCTTGGGGTAACTTGGTGGATTCGTGAAGATCTTGAGGGAACTTGGTGGATTTGTGATGATCTTGTGGGAACTTGGTGGATTCTTTATGATCTTGAGGGAACTTGGTGGAATTGTGATGATCTTGAGGGAACTTGATGGGTCTGTGATGATTTTGAGGGAGCTTGGGTTTGTGATGATCTTGGGGTACTTGGTGGATTCGTGATCATTTTGAGGGAACTTATTGGATTTGTGGTGATTTTGGGGGAACTTTGTGAATTCGTGAAGATCTTGAGGGAACTTGGTGGATTTGTGATGATCTTGAGGGAACTTGTTGGGTTTGTGATGATCTTGAGGGAACTTGGTGGGGTCGTGATGATCTTGACAAAAATTTTTGACAGTCAAAAATTTTGCCACGATCATTGTGATTTGATTACGATTTGATGCCAATCGTAATAGATTGTGTGGTCGTAGCAAAACGTAATAAAGCTTAACAGAGTGTAACAGAACTTGATGTACCATAGTAGGAGATCCTGATGAACTTGGACAAAGCGATTCCTTTAAGTTTCATCTCTTGGATGCACCCTGCCTCCTTTTTATACCCAAATCATGCTCCAAACGTGCATATGAATCATGGAGCGCCACACTGTTTTGACATCATGGCTCAGTGTAAACCCAGGTTTTAAAATTGTTCATATCAGATAAGATGCATGTTGAAAATAATTTCATACCTATGCAGTAAGCAGAGTTTTATATGCAACAGTACATTTTGATTCTTTACATTAATCAGTGCTGGTATTAATAATGTATAGTGTGGTTTCAGGCAACGTCACCAACCTGCACGATGACATGTTGAAGTCAAAGAACTGCTGCGCCGCTTAGAACTAGTTCGTTATTCCCCTGAAAATCACTGACCTGAACACAATACCGAATCGCAAGGCAAACTATTGTAACGTGGGTGGTTGTCACAATGGGTCTGAGGACGACAGTAAAATGTCGACAAAGAGACATTACTACAGACTGGCTGTTATAACAAATCAAGGGAAGGAGTGTGAAGAGTTGAGCTCAGAATGGAGAAGACTATGGCGAGCTGCACTTAGCCAGAATTTTCCTGGGAAAAACTGTGAATAAAAAGATATTTGGTTCAGTCTGATCATGTCCTTTCATTCTTAATACTCATTTCTGTTTTCCTCTCCTGGTAACTTTTCTCTTGAATTGTGATAACTTTTGGCAGTTTTGGCAGTACCACTTTCCCCTTGGAGCTGTTTTTAAACCAATGCATAATGAGTGAAACCTTCTCTGTTTTCACGCTTCCTCTCGACATTTTATAGGGAAATATTAGGAAAAACAGGAGGTCGTTGTGCAGTGAGGCGCTTTGTTTGCTTCTGGGATTGTCTTCAAGATGGCTGCCGAGGGCGTTGCTAGGGGTAACCAGGGCGCGGTGAAACCGCCCTATACTGTTCCACTGTTGCTCTCGCTGACGTGTTTTCTCTGCAATTAGGAAATAAATAACTCTGAAGGGCAAGCAAGAAACAACTTGGTTGGATTATACTATTACCATCACCAGTGCAGAAAACAATACACTGTGTGTCTGTAAAGTTCTTCTTCTTCTGCCACAGCTACTAAGTGGCATGATTTATTATCCTCAGGCAAAACTTGACTTTTCTAAACGTAACACTTCAATAGCTGATGAAAATGATGCTCAGCCCTGGAGCCCTCTCTTTCTCTGAAAAAATAAAAAATAAATAAAAAACAGCCCTGAGGATTGAGGCAGAGATAAACTGAGCAAAGGAGAGAGCGCGGGGGAGCAGAAAGTGAGTGTATATCCCTCTTTATACCAGCACTAAAACGTGTCTTATACTTTGCATGACCATGAGTGCATGGGGGTCTGCTAGAGTCCGTGTGACACAAGTGACACAAATGTTGCTCGGTATGGAGGTACAGTTGTTTGTGTCTCCATGGAAAAACTCATTGCATGTATGAGAAAGCTGAATTTGAACAGATGCTTTGTGAAGACGTGTGTGCTGAGTGCACCTGTACAATTCCTCTCTGAAACAACACAGAAATCACACAAATGTGTCATTATTCATGAAGAAAGTTTGTATGTGAAATGGAAATAGAAGGAGGAAGGTTAATTGCCCTGCCAGTGACCGCCAGACAGCTCACAGGTTCCATTTGATTTTTCATTCATTCATTTTCCGTACCAATTTATCCTGGTAGGGTCACGGGGAGGTTGAAGCCTATCTCGGCTGATTCTGTGCGAAGGCCGGGTGACACCCTGAACAGCTTGTCAGTCCATCACTGGAAACTACAGGAGAGCCACCTTGCTTTCCAGGAAGGCATGGGCTTTATTCATGGAGAGCTTGGACATGTTGAACTTGAACCGTGATACAAGCGTGTGATCAATATGTTACCATGGATTTCTCTGGAGCTACCAATATACATAAAGACGTATTATAGACGTCACATTTGCTGCCAGTTGACATGACAGCTGAAACATTTGCTCATGCTTCTCTGGCAAGTGCATATTTCCTTCACATTTCTTTCATGAGGCTGCCTCCAAAATCCACATGAAGGGTCCCAAGATGGTCATGGTAACCATGACTCACGAATCAGTTGGTGATGCGAGACCTGTGCTTCAGCAGTTTTATAGCACACCTATCCTCCAAGCCGACTACAGTGTAGTAAGTCAAACAACTATACTTCTGCACTGTTTACAAGAGAGTGTAACTCGCACTGAAAGCTGAACCACTTGTTGTACAAAGCCCGTGCAGCGTTTAGACATTCAGTTTTATTTAGCAAGAAAGCGAGATCTGATTCATGTCCTCACATCCAGCCTTTTTAATGTCTTTTTTTCCCCCCAAATTAATGAAGAAAAAAGTCTTTGGACAGAGCCCAGGTGGTCAGGTGCTCAAACTCTCGGCCATGAAGTGGTGTTCATCTCACGTGTCCTTTAGGAACAGGTTTGTTGCAGCAGGGGGCGGACTGCATAGGCTCTTACAAGCTGTGGTCCTCTGTAACAGAAGGCTGTGCGTCTGGCTCTGTGCTACTTTCCCTGTCTCCTTCTTGTTCAAGGTGATCTAAAGAGTTAGGCTCCAAAACACACATAAGAGCCATGACAAAACCAAGCAGTACGTTAAACTGAGAGGGTCTAATCCAAACGTCAGCCACCGTGCTCATGTCTAGGCTGAGAAATGTCTCAATTGAAATGAGTCACGCTTGTCATCTGCTTGTCACTCACAGTAAGCAATCATGGTGTTTTTTTTTTTTGTTTGTTTTTTTTTCTCCCCCAAGTCACAGTCACTATATTGGCGAGTTGGGATGCTTCCTGACGTCTTTACAGTTATGCTTGGTGCCTGTTTACACATGTAATAAATGATGACGTACTTAAATATAGGACTTTTCATACAGTATAACTCATACGTCAACTCTGTCTTTCTGTCTACCCAAACCTTTAGATTTTAATTTCTTTAAATGGCGATTGAGTTTTCAGTACGCATGCAGTCATATTAAGCCAGAGACACAAGTGAACACCAGTCTGCCATCATTATTGCCACATTCACAGTATTAACACAGTGAAATCACAGCTAATTGACTGTTGTTGCAGTGTATCATTTGGTTGTGAGCAAATAAGGGAAAACAGCTCTGGGAATTAAATGAAAGTGCACGATCACTCTCACTCACTTGCAGCCTGGAACATCCAGTTATCCTACTGTGCATGCCTTTGGACTGTGGGAGGAAACCGGAGTACCCGAACGAAACCCGCACAGGAGGAACGTACAAGCTCCACATAGAAACGTGCAAGCCTGGGACTCGAACCCAGGATCTTCTTGCTATGATGTGCTAACTCTTATCTACATTGTGGTCACAATTTGCCGGTAATTAAGGCACGATATATTTTTTAAATCTGTATTTAAATCTCATGTTCTTGATACATGCAGTTGCTGTTGATATGCTGATTTTAAAGCCTAAATTTTCATTTAGTGGGAAAAAACCTTATCCAGTGCAGCTTACCTTAATGTCTCATTCATACAACTGAGCAGTCAAGGGTTAAGGGCCTTGCTCAAGGGTTTGGTGGTACTGGGGCTTCAAATGCTGACCTTCTGAGTCTTAACCACTGAGCCACCACTGCCCCTGCGTAGATGGTAGAGATTTTGGCTTGTAACCTCAGATTGTGTGAATTTAGTTAGTTATAACGTCTTTTGAATGCATGAGACTACAGTTGTTTCATGTGGACTAACGAAGAAAGAAACCCAACCATCCATCCATTTTCTATACTGCTTATCTATCAGGGTCATGGGAAAAGTTGGAACCAATCCCAGCTGACTTTGGACCAGGTCGTCAGTCTGTTATAGCGTACTAGTCAATACTGAGTATGTGTGAACTGGCTCTGAGAGAAAAGAAATCACATTACAGTCATCCCTCGCTATTTCGCACTTCAGGTTCTGCAGCTTCAGTGCATCGCAGATTTTTAAAAAATATACATCAAAAAATAAAAATAAAAAATCAATAGAAAAAAGTTCATGAAAATGCTACGGAGGTCGCTACTGACTCGGATTCGGGTCCCAGCCTCTTCTTCTACTGCTGGGAAATTTGTCTCGACCAATCAGCTTGTGAGATTTCAAAGAGCCGCGTTCCAAACCGGAGTCATTAGTGACCTTGCGGCCTTCCCTTAACTTTTTCACTATTAAAAAAGGGAAAAAGTTAAGGGAAAGGCGACAAGTTACTACCGACTCCGGTTTGGGATGATTCTGAAATAACAGCATTCGTGTGACAGAAAACGCCGAAGTCAACTTTATTTACATCTATGTAAAATTACACGTATGTATTTTATATAATTTATGTTTTATTTATATTTTATTTACATCTCATGCATTGTTGTTGAATGTTTAATTGTTATTATAAGCATTTATAGCGTTGAATATGTATTTATTGATATTATATACACATATACATGTACATCAGTTGGGGGGTCGATCCTACTTCGCAGAAACTCGGTATTCGCAGATGATTTTGACCCCCATTAACAGCGAAAAGTGAGGGATCCCTGTATATCCATACATTTTTGCTGTTGTCTCACGCAATGTTCGTCTCTGTCTGCCATCCATATGCCCATCTTTTCTTAGTTGCATTCAGCACCTAACTCAAAAACGGCATCACAGATCATAACCATTTTTAGTATGAATGTTGAGACCGGGTAACTAGACTAGATTAGGTTAGATTCAAATTTATTGTCATTACACATGTATAAATACAGAGTAACGAAATGCAGTTTAACATCCAATCAGAAGTGCAGACAGTAGCAAGTGCAATATATATACATAATTGTGCAGTATGCACAGCTAGAAGCAATTGTGTACCGATAAGGGCACTGTAAAAGGTGGGCATAGTGATGTACAGATTATGTACAAATAAATTATGTAAGCAGTTATGTCCAGATATGGGCAGTGTACACGGTGGGAATAAATTAGCATTAATTTACAGTACAAGAGAAATTTATAGATGTTTTATATTATTATACAGATGTATTATCAAATGCACAGATGTGAGGTGTAAATATATATATATATACAGTGATCCCTCACTTTTCGCGTTTCATGGGGACCAAGACCCTCCGCGAACGCAGAATTTTCACGAAGTACAATCGACCCCGTGACTGACATATATGTACATGTATATGTGTATATAATATCAATAAATACATATTCAATGCTATAAATGCTTATCATAACAATTAAACATTCAAAAACAATGTATAAGATGTAAATAAAATATAAAAAAAAATAAATAAATAATATGCATACGTGTGATTGTACATAGATGTAATGTGTAAGAAATGTGTTTTTAGAACTTTTAACATAATTTTACTTCGGCTCTACTCACTTTGCTGCTTCACTTCCACTTGCTCTTCTTCTTTGGTTTACGGAGTTACGCGAATGCTGGGAAATTCGTCTCGACCAATCAGCTTGCGAGATTTCAGAGCCGAGTCAATCCGAGTACCAAACCGGAGTCAGTAGTGACCTCGTGGCATTTCCCTTAACTTTTTCCTTATTTTTCCTTATTTTTTTATTTTTTGATGAATGTTTTTGAAAAATGCACGATGCACTGAAGCTGCAGAAACTGAAGCGCGAAGTAGCCAGGGATCACTGTATATAAGTAAAAAATTAAGAAAATATATTCATAAAACAGTGCTTGATACGTGGAGTAGAGCGAAGTATATGTTGTAGAAAACCACGAAACAGGCTTGTTGGGATAAACATGTAGTCTATTTGTCTTTTTCGACAACATATATACTACACAAGTAACTATACAAGCCTTTTGATTTTTGTCGCGATCCGATATCCAATATGGCCACCGTGGTCGATGGGTTTTGCCTGTTTTGTGGGGCTATTTTTCTTTTTTACTTGAAGTCTTTTTCAGCCTGTTTTCCTTCATTCTTCTAATTGCTTAAAGTCAGCCATCGCTGCCCACCGAACTCGGCACGCAATATGCTATAATGGATGTAAATAAATATTTTTATGCCGATTGCCAAGTCTTTTCACACATACTTTCACACATTTCTCTCGTTATCTTAGTACTATCCTCCCGTCGTACCACTTCAGGCTAATGGTCCAATGCAAAGACTTGGATTGCATTGAACGCAGAAATCTCTGTTGCTGCTTTGGTTTCGGGTGTGTAGCATATAAATATTCCTAATAGATCAAACCTGATGGAGCTCCTCAGGGTGTTCGTATATACACAGTCCTGCTATTTTTTTGTGGTTGTTTTTTAAATTTGGCTTCAGTGCTTGGCACAGATTCATACAGCACCATCACTTTTCAGACTGCTTCTATTCAATTTTTTTTTTTAAGCTTCATATTTTTCGGGTATAGCTCTGCATTTGTTAAATCTCCTCCTACTCACTCAGTTATCTCCAGCCACCAAATGTGCTGCACAGCTTAACAGCTTGCTAACTAAGGTATACAGATATCTGTCTTTTGCCAGGATATAAAATTCGACTCAAATGCAGGTTGTTCTTTTTTAAGTACTCCACTTTGCTTGAAGTGTTTATTACCGTACTACTCGATGTGTTTACTAAATTCAGGAGCTCCAGATTTGTTTTAAGGATCATTCTTTGTGTAATCTGTAACAGAAACATACTGTAATCTTTTGTGCCCGCTGTTGTTTTTCTTAACACGTTGCATTTTAATATCTTTATTACACAAGTACATAGCTTAAAAAATAGTCTTTGTTTTAACTGTGACCTCGATGACGCTCAGATTGTATTTTAGGAGCCGTTCAAGCAGAGATCCCACTTCTCCGCTACAACTCTGTAATGAATATACCAGCGTGATGTGCTTCACGGTGCCCAAATGCAGTGCTGCTTTTCTAGCGTGAAATTAATGTGTAATTAGAAATCAAAGGCGCTGCGTGGCATGATGCTCAAGGCCCTGATGGGAATACTGCGCTAATAACCCAAACATGGAATATGAGCTAGAAAGCAGTCCAGCTGGGGAAGTCCATTGCGTGTGACAGATGCTCGCTGAGAGCAAAGGGACGCTGGCTCCCCTTGTCCTCTAACATGAGAAGTCCAGGTGAGTGCACAGAGGAGGCCATCAAAGAGGAGGCTAAGCAGAGGGACAAGTCTTCATAAAAAGGTCTAACTGGATGATATTATTAGTATTCGCATTACACAGCAAAGGCATGAACCCAGAGAGTCCTGGGGGAAGCTATGACAGCTATAATGATATTGTAATGGGATATTAGAGGTGACTGGAATGTTGTCAAAGCTAATGGGCACCACTTTTAGATGTTCTACACAGGGCTGGATTACAGTGAAGGAAAGATAGAGGCACTAATGTGAAGCATATTTAGGATTTATAATGTTTGAAGGGACAGAAATCCAGGTTGTGCCAGCAGAGGGTGGAAAAAGTGCTTTCGTAAGGAAAATTACATGAAGTAAAAAAGAAAAACAAAAACCCCATTCCTGTTCTAGTCAGTGTTCCCAGACAAAGCTAACTCTGCCAGCCTGCGATTTTCTGAGCGCTGTGCCTTTAATGCTAATATGTCATGATTCATATCCTCACCATACTTTTTTTTTTTTTTTTTAAATACAAAAATTCTCTGATGCTGTGCTCTCTGTAATAGATATCAGGATAAAATCCAGAGAAGATGAACATCTGTGTTCAGAATCTGAATAATGACAGTTTCACTTTTGATTTGATCCATGATGTAAATAATGACCCAGTAACAGATGTAGCGATTACACTGCTAAAGAAAAGGCACAGCCTTTCACAGAGAATCATCTGGATGGTCTGTGTACTGTCGTTGCGCCGTAAAAAGCCTCAGCACCATACCATGGATCTGATTTGCAAGAAAAAATATATTCCTAAAGAAATATTCTGTTTTTCTGCTTAATAGATTTCCATGTCACGATAAACGGTGCATATACACTTATCTCAAAAGTTGGTAATCAGGTAACATGAATTTACATACTAGTTTAATAAACCCAGATGCAAACTCAAAAAGGTTTGTAGATCAAATATGAAAGTGGCAAAGTTAAAGAAGAATCCAGAGCTGTATTGTTTAGCGCATACCACATTGATTAAGGCACTGACTAAAAGTGGTGCTCATTTACATTTCTGATATTTGGCATGTTCCCTTTTGCAGGGCAACTTACAATTTTATACAACTGAGCACTTGAAGGTTAGTGGCAGCTTGGTGGTACTGGGGCTTGAACCCTCAACCTTCGGCTCAGTAACACCGCCCCTCCACATTTGCTGGCACTGTTCAGGTGTCAAAGAAGGAAAAGTTAACACTGTTTTCTTTTCACCACCTTTTACTAGCTGATTTCTCCATTCATTTGTATCACCTGTCATGTTACTTTAATTATCCATTTAACGAGCTCCCAAAGCGTGTGATTTTCTTCTGTCAACTGGACTGGAAATTTGGTTGAAGACGTTTCGCTACCTGTCAAGGGAGCTTCTTCAGTTCTAACAACTCATGCAGGCATCCAGAAATTTATACTTTGTGGTTCAGGACTCTTCCTAAGAGGTGTTAGTGTCACCTAGGCCAGGGTCGTTACAGAGTCATTTGGGTCTCTGTCTCTGAACAAATCAGGGGTTTCAGGGGGGAGGGGGGGATCATTGGCAGTCTCATTCTGTGGATGGGAACAGAGAGGGGGGTGTGAGTGGCCCAGGAATTTTGCTGCAGTTTGGCTGGGTAAAGATTC
>JAQNCB010000015.1:20941054-20953885 GCA_030068295.1 Euristhmus nudiceps | reverse complement strand
TGGCAGGACTTCACGACTGAATCAGGACTCTACCGCGACGGATCAAGACTCGTCCGAGACGGATCAAGACTAATTCGTGACTTGCCAAGACTCGAGTCTTGAAGAGTCTTGAGAAAAAGTCTTGGAAGTGTCAGGGGGCCTTAATGCTTTTGTGGCTGAATAGACAGATCCCAACAGGCTCACTGGAAATTCTTCCCGAAAAAATGGAAGTTATTATAATTGCAAAGGAGGCAATAAATATGATTATTTATTTACTTCTTTTTCAAATCCTGCAACTGGTGAACTGTGTTTGATATTCATTCCTGTATCAGGAGCCAATGTTTTAATAGAAGTTGACTGATGGGATTTTCTATATTTTCTGTTTGTCTGTTTTGAGATAATTCGAACATTCCCTCGTGTACATGTAAAGCAAAGCATTTCAAACAGCATAGTAAATGCATTTTATGAATATAATTTTGGAATGAAAACATGTAAAGCAGTATGATATTGTTATTATTAATAATACACAAAATCCCTGCTGATCTCGATCCTCATCAGTTTGCATACAGAGCAAACAGGTCAACATAGGATGCCATCAGTACAGCCCTCCACACGGTTCTCACACATCTGGACAGCACCAACTCCGATGTGAGGATGCTGTTTGTAGACTTCAGCTCTGCATTAACATAGTCCAACTACATAAACCGGTTCAGAAGTTGGGCAATCTGGGCCTAGGTAGCTCACTGTGCACCTGGATACTGGACATTCTCAGCAACAGACCTCAGAATGTCAGGATAGGAGAACACATTTCCTCCACTCTCATCCTGAACACCGGAACACCACAGAGGTGAGTTCTTAGCCCCCTCCTCTTCTCTCTCTTCATGACTGTTCCCCCACTCATACCAACAACACCATCGTAAAATTCCCAGCCGACACCACCGTCATAAGTTTGATTACGGATAACAAGGAGTCAGCCTACAGGAAGGAGGTCCTGCATCTTTGATGATGGTGCAAGAACAATAATCTGGAACTCAACACATCCAAAACCAAGGAAATGATAATGGACTTTAGGAGATCTAATCATGCTGAGCACTCTGCCCTCTATGTTGATGGAGAGGAGGTAGAGAGGGTGGAGTGCTTTAAGTTTCTTGGAGTCCACTGTTGACTTCACGTGAACCACAAACATCTCCCACCAGGTGGGGAAAGCACAACAAAGGATATGCTTCCTCAGAAAGCTCCGACAAGCCCATCTACCTCGACCCCTACTGATGAACTTTTACCGCTCTGCCATCGAGAGCCTCCTGACCTACTGCTGTACAGTGTTGTCCTGTAGCTGAACTGCAGAGGACAGGAAGGCCTTGCAGCGGGTATCGAGGACGGCAGAGCGGGTAATTGGAACTAAACCCCCCCCCCATTTAACATTTATACTGATAGACTTCAGCAGAGAGCCAGTGGAATTATGAGAGACCCTACACACGCTGGACACCCCCCTTTCTTGCCTGTCCCCTCTGGAAAAAGGTACAGGGCACTAAAAACAAAAAACTAAGACTCACGAACAGCTTCTACCCACAAGCTATTAAACGTGCGACCCCACCACCATCACACACTGACTAAATAACCATCAGTCAGACCATCTTCCTGGACAGTGCAATACTCATGTTCAAGTACAATAATCATGGTTTAGTTTCAAGTGCTATACTCATGTTTAGAGCAGGTCTCAAACATCATACCATTTTAGCACCATGCACCTTATAATTAAAAGCTCTACCTTTTACCCGGTGTATATCATGCACCTTTAACATATCAGTTTGTATCACTCTGTATATGTGTTATGTGAATAGATATAGGTGTATATAGGATATATGTATTTATATGTGTACATATAGGTATGTGTATATTTGTGTATGTAGGTATATGCACATGTATAGCTTAGTGTAGTTCCTATAGTTCTTTCTTTTTATAATTGCTGCTAAACAAAGATCTGCGAAAAAGATTTTCATTGTCCGTGCAACAGCTGACGGTAAATATCTCTTTGTCTTATCTTTATCTTATCTTATACAGCCGGCAAAAAAAAAAAAAAATAGAATATTTTGTTGGACCGCCTTTAGCCTTGATTACAGCATGCAATTGCCATGGCATTTTTAAAAATTGTATTTATTTATTTTTTGACAAGCTTAAGCGACATCATAACATGTATTTCCATCCAGAATTGGGTTCATTTTTTACTGACATCTTGAACTGATGACATAGAAATCCAACCACTCCACAAAGTCTTCTGTAGCACATTGCTAAGGCTCTCAGTAGCGTTAAGCTAGTTTCTCACAACGCAGCGATTATCATCGAATGTAATTTTAATTTTGGCTTTCATCAGGGTTCTTAAAAGGTTTTTCTTGTTGCAAAGAAATTTTAAATGAAATATACTTGTAAATGTATTTTTTCGCAGTTGAAAGACAGGTCGCTAAAGTTCTTTTAGGTTCGCCAGGTAGTGAATACAATGGTGGGGATGCTTTGGTAAGCTTTTTTTATAGGGATGGGTCCATTCTTTTGCTGCTTCTTTTTCTTCCTATTCTTTCCTTCTCTTCTGCAGCAAGATAGCCGCAGCAACAGCCAGACAAATCAATTCTTGTTCAAGGGCAGCAGAACATTGGTGTTTTTCCTGTCAGAAATCCATTTCCATATTGTGGAAGTCCATCCTTATCTGGGGAGGGGTGGTCACCTTTTTTCTACGGTTGATTGCTTTAATTCACAAGATCCGCCTGACATTCACTTGGTATTTTATCAAGAGTTGGCGAAAGGTCCCAAATGTTCCCTAACTGTGGCAAATGAGTGGCAAATAGTTGCCAAGGTCAGGACTCTGTGGTGCCGGTTAATTTGTGAAAATGGTTCCTCATGTTCCCTGAACCACTCTTTCACTAATCGAGCCCCAATTTTATATCTGCACCATCAGGGAAGAAATAGTCCATTGATGTGTAACCTGGTCATTCTGCACATTCAGGTCATCAACTGACATTTTATGGCCCGATACAGTGAAGTTGCCGAGCCTCAACCCGACCAACTGAAGCAGGAAATGCACAAAGTTTACATGCTAAAAATATTCAATTATTTATATGTAATATAGTTTTAAGGAAGTTTTGCCACCTCGTTCACCAAGTGACAGGTACACTCACTCTACATGTGCAGTACTTTGCAAGCTGGTTGACTAGGATTTCCAAAGGACGCAAGACATTCCTCAGGCATCAATCTCGAGAGATGGAAAGTTCAAGTGTCACATCTGTGAGCTTTATGTAGGTCAGTATTTGGGCTAAAAAAGTCGCCTTTGTGCGCATGAATGTGCAGTGAACGAATGATGATGCTTTTTTTTCATCAGGAAGGAGCAATCATAATATCTTTCTATATACATATTTTAACCTCTATTGAAGTATAGTGCTGAAGTCCAGCGCTGTGTATTATTTACTTTACCCTCTGTCATGGGGTCCCCACTCGAACCATCATTAGAAAAGGAAGTAACTGTTCCGTTTTCTTCTAGGAATTCATTGAAAATATTTCCAAACGTAAATGCTCATGCCCCCCTTTATTGTGTCTAACTATACAACCTCAGACATATACATTTTCCCAGCAACATCATTAGTATGATTATCCCAACATTATTCATCTAAATGTTTGAGACTTTAATGCTACCTTACTGTATTCCCCTAGTGTGACTAATCCCTTTACTATCTGAAATTAATCCCTGCATGGAAAGCAGCCATGGTGTATCCAGAATGCCTTATTACCAGTGATTGATATACTTGACAGTATATGTATGTATGGGTTTTTCAGACAGATGGCATTGCCATTTATAAATGTGGTTTTTTTTTTGTGTGTGCAGCTGTTGTTGGTTTATTACTGGTCCCTTTTAAAGCTTATGATTCCATCATACACGTAAGGAATGTTGAGCAAGTTTACATCAAACAGAACTTCAATGTAAAAAAAGAAAAAGAAAACCTTGCCCTACCATTTTACTTTCATTTCTCCTACTTGAAGAGCTACTTTCAAATCATAAGAGATGGCCTGAATAAAGTGTCCCGTGTGTGTGTGTGTGTGTGTGTGTGTGTGTGTGTGTGTGTATGTGTGTGTGTGTGTAGGATCCAGGACGAGATGAGAGCCAGTCCCTGCAGCAGCAGCTGAAAGAGAGAGATGAGTTGATCCTGTTTCTGCAGACTGAGCTGGTGAGATAAGTCAAACTCTCACACACATCACCTCCATTTTCTCAGCCAAGATGCCTATAGTTTTCTCACAGGCAACCCAGATTAACATGCGACGGCTTCATGCTTGCTTTACTTAATTCCTTTTAGTTGGCACAACATAATTAGGTGGCACTAAGTCTATAAATAATGGACGGTGGGGATGTCTAGCTGGTGTCTTCTTCTCCTTCCTGAAATTGTACTTATGAGTGCTGTAGATGCTTAAGAGAGCTCAAGTTTGCAATGAAAATATTTTGTCACTTTCTGCGATGGGAACCATATGCTCACTAGGACTCACTACAGCAAACACACTGTTCTGTGTCCTAAGCGCTAGAGGATGGATGCTGGAAGGAGAAATATGACAGCTCCTGCTTAAATTTATGAGTGAGGTGTGTGGAGGGGATATGAATAGGTGTGCTTGCGAAAGAAAGGGAGCTTGAATAAAACTGCAGAGGGCAGTCATGAGGCTATAAATACAAGAGGACAAATGAAGAATAATACTTGAGACATAGTGTAAAGGGCTGTCATAATGGTTTCCTACCTGCTCAATTGATATTTGTCGGATTGATTTGTGGAGGTGATTGAAAAGAACTGTAAAAAGCACATCAAATTTTAAACGCTATTGTTCTGTCCTGTTGATGGAAGTACGGTGAAGGATGGTCCGTCGAATCTCACATCGGAATCTTTATGGCTCTGTCTTCGTAACTTTCCTATTAGATTGATTGCTTACTTGCGCACTGTAAACTAGATTATTGATATGTTTTTGTGCAGTTTTAATATTGCTGCTGGGCTATTGCCATTTTCTAATAACTCAAGTTTTGGGTAGAAGAATGTTACAAAAGGCAGCCGGTGGCATAGTGGATAGTACATTTGCATCATAGCAAGAATGTCCTGGGTTTGAGCTCTAGGTTTGGCAAGGACATTTTTTGTGTGGAGTTTGCATGTTCTTGTCATGCTTGTGTGGGTTTTATCCAGGTACTCTGGTTTCCTGCCATAGTCCAAAGACATGCACATGAAGCTAATTGATACAGAGCACACAGATTGGCCAATCAACCGCCTGAACACTCAGATCAGTTGATTAAATGAGCCAAGTCAGGTGTGCTGCCGCTTTTTTTTTTTTTTTTAAACAAAAACCTGCAGCCACAGAGGCCCTTTGTGGAATGAGTATGTGACCTCGTTAACAGGCGTCATGGTGGCGCAGTGGTTAGCATGTCTGCCTCACAGAAAGTGGGTCCTGGGTTCGATTTCCTGACTTGCGTGTGTCCGTGCAGTGTTCCCCCGCCATGCTTGTGTGGGTTTCCTTCAGATACTCTGGTTTTCCCCCACAGTCCAAAGGCATTAGACTAATTGGCTACTCCAAATTGACCTTGGGTGTGAGTGGTTGTGTGTGATGCGCTGCAATGGTCTGGTGACGATGTGGCTCCAGCCTCCCCACGACCCTAGTAAATTGAAGCGGTTCGGAAAATGAGGAATAATTGAAAGCGTTAATACAGTCAGAAAGATGAGACTGAAGTCTTATTGTTCGTTTTCCTTGATAGACATCATGTTCAGAAGACGCTTGTGTTTTTGTAGCTGCATTTTCCTGTATTTACGTTTCTATCCTGAAAGGTCACCTTGTCTTTTCTCATGCAAACAAGTGTTTGCAGAAGCAGCCAGTCTGCCTTTTCTGTTTGCGTATCTCAAACAAGAACAACCCAATCTCTCAAATCCCTCAAGACAAAACACCAATGAGTCTATTTGAAATCTATCAGCTGCATAAGCTTATTTGATATTTCTGACCACTGTCCTTGCCTAAGTGTGTTTATTCAGCGCGTACCTGCCTCAGGACTGGGATCACGACATCACTTCATACTTGCAGTCTTTGTGTGTTTTTAGGAAAGTCTGTAGCCAGAAGATCTTTTTTGATTCACACTGTTTAAACTGGCAGCCTATTGCCCAGACTTGCCTGTTTTATTTTATATAGTGGTCTTTTGAAATGGTTCATAATTTTGTTTTATGTGCCGCATTAATTAGTTCTCGCATATACAGTAAATGTGAAAAGCTGTAAGGATTCACCTGCCAAACACCGAAACCTCCAGCTCCGCCTCCAACTCCATATTTCCTCATTATAGCGATTGCGCAAAAATTAAGTGGACCTCTTTGAAATTTTGCATCATTATATACATTCTGATGGAACCGCTGCTCAGAATTTTCTCACATTAACCTCTTGGACAAATGCAACAAGATACAGTGGTACCTCGAGACACGAAATTAATCCGTTCCAGAGTGGCTTTCATATCATGATTTTTTTGTATGATGAATAGTGTTTTACATGTAAATCGCCTAATTCGTTCAAAGCTCTACAAAAACACCACATAAGAATGAAATAAGAGCCAAATACATTTGAACCATTCAATATACCTAACCGTTAATACCTGTAATACCTGTAAATGAAGTAGATAATAGAACATAATGTAAAAAAAAATAATAGGAGAACCTTATCTTTCGGGTGAGGCGACGTCCGAAAGCAAAAGTGGCCAGGAGGAGGGCAAAGAAAATAATAAAAACAGCAAAAAATAAATAGCAGGTGACATTAAACTCAAGCTTGTAATTTCCATCGTATTCTGCATGTTTAATACTCCAAGGTGTATTACCTCCACCACCTGGACTGGAGTGTGGATCTTGACCAATGCATGATGAGAAATTAAGTTCAGTTTCTTTCGTATGCTGAATAATTTTTCGTAAAATGAAGCGAAGAAAAAACTTTGCATATCATTTCGTAAAATGAATTTTTCGTGTATTGAAGCTTTCGTATCTCGAGTCGATCACTGTATATAGCTATGGCAGATACACCCCTGTGTTTGTTTATGGTTTGGGCACATGCTGGGTAGATTTAGCACCCTGTTATACATGCTTTTGGCTAGGTGTTTTCAAATTAAGCCTTTTATTATTTCCACATTTAAACAGGTAATTTGTCATAACATGTAGGACAGACTGTAATATGACTGCACATTGAGTGTAATTGATGAATTGTGTGTTTTATAGGAAGCTGCTCGTTCCGTACAGAGACCCCTTTGCCAAAAAGCTGACAAAACAACCCAGACAGATCCTCCAGCCCCAGAGGTGAGTACCCATTACCCGACCGTAATAGAACTCTTAATGGCTTCTTTAAAGTCTTGGCTTCATTGAACACTGTCAGTTTTTTTAATCGAATTCAGGTTTGCTTGCCCTGTTTTATTTATTTATTAATTTTATTCCATTTTATGTATTTATTTTATTTGACCGTGGTGAAGCGAAGCAGGCAGTGCATGTTCAAGTTCAGATAGTGCTGCCGAATCGAACACTTTCTCAGCAGAAAGCTTCCACTCATTTAAATCGTAAAGCTCTGACACAGCATTTTCTTAGATGTTCTTTCGGCGAAGCGTTTTTGCAAAGTCGTCATGCCGCATTCGGTGAAGTACAAAGCTGTATAATTTCCAGATATTAGGCTATCAGATGAGGTTTTCAACTTCTTTTTCAAGAAGCCCATAATCAGTGTAGAGCGTCAGTGTGGAACCTCCAGCCACACACATGGGAAACCATTTCAGAGAGATATTTTGGGAGAATGTACTGTATGTATCTTTGGCTTTGATTTTAAAAACATGATGTGCATTATCTCAGCAGTACGAGCTACTAGTTTTCTTCTTTCTTCTGCTGGTCGTCATCTCACACCCTACCTCCAGCACTGTAATGCAGACTGAAATCTGTTCTTTTCTTTCTTGGGTTTTTTTTTTTTTTCTGTACTCCCCTCATTCAGAATCACTTTCAGACATGCCCCATGGAGACCCATGCCACCCCCTTCTCCTTTCCTCTCAAATATTTCCAGCCTGTCTGTATTTTATAGCCTTGTATTATGTATAATGTGCTTCTCTTATGCGCATTCAAAAGACACCCCCCCTAATTGGTTTACAATCCACACTGTTAATGCAACACAAATGGCTCACCGAGTCATCAGGCTTTTATTTCTTGTATCCTCTGTGTAAAAAAAACCAGAGAAAGATGAGATATTACAAGGATCGCACAGTTATGCAATAAATAAACAGCATTTCCCCCCCTGTAAGCTAACACCTTTTCTTTGCTGCGGTGTCAAGAAGGAGCATGGAAGTAGAGTGGGAGGATAAAAATGTGGTTCGTCTTCCGCTCATCTCGTATGAACCAGAGGTGATCCGAGGAGTGAAATCTTACCGTACGACTCACATATCCGAGACCCTCGCACGACCTATCTGCTATGCACACCCTCATCGCTTCTCATGCTTTGCACGAGAGGAGGTGCCTTTCCACACTGCGCGCTATGTAGACTGCACAGCTATGTAGGTTATTTCATTGAGGACACACAGACATCAGAAACTGTGTCTACAAGTAGGTCAGCTATTTCTAAGGCTGCTTTGACTTGGGGAGGTCATGACTATTTTTCCTCTTTATCCTTAGTTCTCTATTTTTTTTTCTGGAGCACCCCTCCTCTTTTCTACTGAGCTAATTAGATAAAGCAGGAAGCAAGCATTGGTTTCATGTCCTCACTTTGCCACAGAGTAGTAAGAAGAATGGATCGGTCATACCTATAGGCACCAGCCACACCCGTATTCAGCAGCCACAGCAAAGACTACTCAATGTGTCCAAGATCATTGGCCAGATGGCCAAACTCCAGTCCAAGCCACTCATGCCAGATTGTTTATTTCTGTCTTGTCCACAGTTTTCAGGTCAATATAATCTTCTGTGTCACTTGTGAAGCATGACACTGCTCTTCAGAAGATTTCCCCTTAGACCTGAACTGATAATTAATTGGCTCTTAGACCGAATGCTAGTACTTGGTGTCGATGCTCAGACCACAGCATCTTGAACTCTGTATTTTCATGTCATGATCGTGTGAAGTAATGCTCTCATCTGCACTGAAAGCGACTTCTGAGGCCGACAATGACCCTTCAAACACTTTCACTGAAATGTTTCATAAATACTCGCCCAGTGTGGATCCATGATACCTTTCAGAGGCTAAAAGAGACGTGCTACGCCACTACCTCTGTCTCCACAGAAACGCCTTAATAAGGATAAGCAGAAAGTCAAAGCAGGTGCCTGAACAAGAATCCAACCTAGATAGATAGCTAGAGAGGTAGAAAGATCTGCCCAGCCTTGAATTCTTTCCCTAACAACAGCCTTAGTAACCAAAGCTCAAATATTCAACAAGCTCTGGGAATCTCAGGTAGTAATGTGATTTCAGGAAACATCTTCTTAAATAAAAACAATTTTTGTATATCTCAAATATTTTCTCATTGCTGATTGGTTGAAAACACCAGCTAGTTCTGGGTGTTCTTCTTTGAGTCAACTTGTCCATCATTGATATTACATTGTACCAATGTAATTGGCGTGCATCAATGTTCCTCCTCATAAATGTCATATGAGAGACTATCTGCCATATTGTTTAGTTAGGGGGTACAATTTACAGCCAATCACTATGGCCCTGAGCTGTCAAACGTTTATTTTCTTACTGTTTATGCTATTATAAGCCATATTTGGGAGTAAATAGCAACGACCAGTGGGGTCTAGCTTTTCGTTATAATTCGCTGTCTGTTCCTTTTCTCCACCTCCTTCCAGAGAAAGCTGAAAATGGCTGTCTGTTTTCAATATTCGAGGCAAGCCCCTCGATCTGAATAATTCCACATATCAAATTTCACCTCATTTAAGAATTGCTTATTGTGTATTTTTATCAGAGCCTATCATTCCTGTTATCCTTCTCATCCTGAATTCTATTTGTAATAAATTTATACCACAATGCTGTCACAGTGTTTTCATATGCATTTGGCACAATAGTTGTTTAAATGGCCAAAGGAAAGTGATCGATTAGATGGCAAACAGGAGTAAATTTGCAAAGGGGGTCCTCCAATTTACACAATATGAAGTAATCAATTACATAGTAAATGCAGTGATGGCTCATTGAGCTGAATAATAAAGTCAATAGTTGGGTTTGGAATTATCCCTTAGGCTGGCGTTATTGTTGTTATGCTCTACCATTTTTGGATAGGTTTAATAGTTAATTTTACTGTGCTGGTGCATTGTATATTTGCACTGTTCTTTTCAAGATATAAAGGTACCTGCATGGCTGAGCATTCGATTCTCACAGTTCGACTGCAATAGTGTTACAGACTTACAAAATTCACACATAATTGAATAATAACTTTCACTCTCGTGCATTGATGCACGGTTCACCAATTTAGTCATGATAGGGAATGCAGACCGAGGGATACGGATGGAAGCTAAAGACAGTAGGGGCTTTTCCTTCACCCAGTTTTGATGGATCGCATCGTCATTCCATACCCGGCTGTTCTGGTACCACATTCTAAGCATCTGTAGCATATGGCTTGCTCATAATGGGGCTGATATAAAGCACCTTGTTGATCTTTTCCTCCCTCTCTAACTGCTCAATCACTCGTGCCACCTCAGAAGAACTTTCTAGATCATTTTTCAACTGGCTTTAAGTAGTGTTTATCTGTAGTCGTGTTTTCCTCTTGGTTAAAAAGTATGTGCCACCTTACAGTATCCAGTTACTGTGTTATTATAACCTGATTTATCCATGCTTTTGGAATTAAAACCCATAAAGGTATTAACATTGTTCATGTTTTTTTTTTTTTTGCCTGGCCCCATAGTACATATTCACCATGACATTGTTTCAGTTGTTTGATTGAAAAATCGCAGCCTTTATTTCTGTCCTGAGATGCATTCATTCTGTACTGGGATATTTATGTCAGGAGAGTTAAAATACTGCTTAAAGCCCAGTGATGAGATAAACTAGTCATTATATTTGTGCTAGTTATAACTTGTACTAGTTATTATGCTTATTGCCACATAGCACTGCTGAAGCAACACTTGAACATTCTGTCACACACAGTTTCCACTATACATGATTGGTGCATTGCTTCATGCTGTGATTACTCGTTATAGTTTAATAAATTAAATCTGGATTTATCAGACAAAGTGACCTTTTGCCATTGCTCAAGATTCAGGTCTTTAAACTCACTAGCAAACTGAAACCTTTGATTCTGATTCTCAGAAACTGTTTTTCTTATGGTCACACAGCTGTTTTCAAAGCAGAAATGCTTTTATTTTTACTATTAAACATATCCATGAGTTCTACTGTTGATGTTATATCATGTTATATTCTACTGTTGATGTTGATAACATATTTAGTGATGGCTGATCATGGACTTCGGCTTTGGCTGATCATGGTTTTCGTTTCTTTTTTTTTAAACCATAGTTTCTCAGCGAAGTTGACAGTTCACTGCTATTCTTTCAATTTTTAATAAAATTTTGAGCAGTTCTTAAGCTTATTTCAGTATTTTCAGCAATCCACGTCGTCATTTTCTTTGCTTGATGAAGGACATTAATTTGACCCTTCTGATTCACACTGATTTTTCCATGAACATGGGATATGTCATTGATATAGTTGTATGAAAAAAGAAATGAGAAGATACTCCTTGCATCAGTTGGGGTTAAAATAACTGTTAGCTGCCACATGTTAATTAGTGAAGTAATTATCCAAACATAGGCTGTCAAATATTTGCTTATTGGCTGAAATTCACCCATGATGCATGGACAAAATCGAACGAAATTTGGCAACATTATGCTAAGCGACAATGTCAACAATTATGTAGTGTCAGGTTATTTACTTTTCAACCTGGATGTATAAGGGACATCACAGTCATGAAATAATAAAGTCCTACTCCTCTGTTATTACTGGCTGGAATGGCAGGACACTTTGCAGACTTATACCGCATGACCTGATAACCTATGGAGCCAGAATTTTTTATTTTCAAAAAATCACTTGAAGTGATTATAAAATTATTGGTATTACCATCTATGTAGCAGATCAGAATGTGTATCAGATACATCTCAGGTCAGTATCTCAGTTCAGCTTGTTAATATTGAAATCAAAACATGCTAGCTGTAATTCACAAAACATGAGAAACCATCAGAAAAAGATGCTCTTGACATGATGACATGACACATTTCGGAATTTGTATCCATGGCAATTGGTAGAGCTACTGCTCAAAATATTGCCGTAACAGTGTAATCTCTACTTATCTGACAATACTAAATGTCCTCTAAAAAAGCAAGTGATTAAAAATTATATTTGGAGTATTAGACGTCGTTGTTACACAACTAGCTGTATTTTCAAGTTTTGAAATGTGATGTTTTTGGTTTATATCATACGAATACACTCAGAAATAAAACGTTTCTAGACTCCTAATTTAGTGTGTGATTGGAGTAATTCTTGCAACTACTGAAAGTCAAGTGAATTGTGTGCTTTTTACATGTAGCCAAATATGACACATCCTTGCTTATGTTTTAGCATTATATCCTTACTTTTGAAAAATAAATGCAAATTCTGGAAAGTAAATTGGTAGATTTCATGTACTTTGACTTAATTAAGTTAAAAAAACCTAACTTGGTACTGTGTAGCAATTTATTATGTAAAAACATTCATTCATCCATTCATTTTCCAAACCGCTTATTCCTAGTTAGGGTCGCGGGGAAGGCTGGCGCCGATCTCAGCCGACTCCAGGCGAGGGCAGAGTACACCCTGGACAGCTCGCCAGGCCATCGCAGGGCAGAAACACGCTGA
>JAQNCB010000015.1:20830335-20843129 GCA_030068295.1 Euristhmus nudiceps | reverse complement strand
TGACTGGATGGTCAGGTGGGCATGATTAGGGTTGGAACGAACATATTCAGGAAGGTAGCTCTCCAGGAGCAGGATTGTTTTACAAATTACAATAAAATTCAACAACAACAGCTATAATAATAATCGACACCAACCTCCGAGATTGCGCAATATCTTCCTAAAAATGCGGAAGCGTGTACAGTGGGCATGAAACGTGCACGAACTAAGCATGAACCTGCCGTGGCAATGCGTGTTACTTCTGACACTGATGGGCACGCATCCGTGAACTTTACGTGAACTTGCCGTGGCAACTCGCGTAAAATGGTCGTGAACAGTGCGGGAGCCGCGCGGTTCGTGCCCCCTTGATGGCACGCCGGTTCACGCCTCGTTTTTGCACAGTGCGTGAACATGGCGTGCCTCAAATGCTTGCAAGTGACAGATAGCCTTGAGTGAGCAAAACGGTTCAGAGCTTTCTTTTTAAACGATTTATTAAACTGGGTTCATAATGCAGGAGCAGAATGATTAATGCTGCTTTTTTCATTACAGGTACAATGGCTTGTGAAGTGATTTATGTTATCTGATCTTGAAATCACTTGGTTGTCCACCACCATTATCCATCTGCTTGAATCAGCCGTTACACACTCTGCCCCTACCCCCACCTCCCAGCCGTTTTTGTGTTACAAGGATCAATGTACATTTGGCACTTCATGCTTGACTTTGCTTGACACCATTTCCATGTGTTTTATTTTCGGGGTTGCTGATGCAGGAAACTTGAGATCTTTCCTATATATATTGAGTAAACATGCTCCCGGTGAACTGTAACACAGTGCTACACTGAGCACATCAGTCAAGCCTCACTACAGGGGTTAAGGGGAGCAAAGGAGTGTCGTAATTACAACACAGTGAGCTGGAAAGAAAACAGTGATGGCTGTTCTGTGATCCATAATAACTGAACAGGAATGTTAGGGCTGTATGTTAATCGTGTCAGGTGTATAGGTGGAACACCCAGGAGGGAAGCCAATAAGCATATATCTTCATGGCTTGGCACTCAGGGTTCATTCGTCTCTACTTAGCAAATCTCAGGGAGAACATGCAAACAGAGTCAGACTTCAAGCTTCCTGCAAACAAGCTGTTGCAGTATATCATAATCCTCCAAAGGAAGTAGGCCCCTTTGAGTGGTGGTGGCTCTGATCATTGCTGTCTTTCACACATGGAGCCTTGGGCCCCGTTCTTTGACTCCTGTTGCCCCGCTCCCTCTCTCTTGTTCCTCCTACCCGTTCTCTCTAGCAGCTCTGATCAACTCCTGTGTGCTTTACTGCATGAGTGCTATAAGCTTCAGAAGTTATTCTCTATGCGGTGTCATTTTTTTTTGCATTAGGAAGTTATTTCACACTCCTTCAAGAGCAATGCATCCTATAATATCACAATATTCTCTGGTTTGGCTTAGCTTGAAAGTCATTACACTGAAGAACATGGTCATCTACTTCTCTCCACTAAACTCGCTCCGTGATCCAAAGAGACACCTGGCTTTTTTTATGTGATGTCTTGTAGAACTTGAATTTTGTAATAACACCAATAACAACTCATCCACTCCCTAAGCACATTTTTCATCGTTTTTTTTTAATATAGTCCCCTGACAGAGAGAAGATCGTTCTCATTTTCAGATGATTTCAGTGCCTGAGAATTGTTACAGAATACTACAAAATCTCTACATTCTGAGAGTGTGACACCGCAAACCATCAATGTTCTTACTTTTCCTGCACATTTTCTTGTATTACATTACTTGATTCTACAAAGCACTGAAATTGAAGTAAGTTTTGGCTGAAAAGTGAATTATATCTGGCATAATCCTGATGTAAAAACCCCTTATTGTGTTACTTTCTGGCATATACGATCATCCATCCATCCATTCACCCATCCATCTAAGGATGGACAAAATGGTCAGTCTTCTATTATGGTATTAATTACTATATGTCACAGTAACACATACATTACAATGTTTAGCCCTCCCATTAATTCAGTTGGTGGCTTAAAATGACCATATGTGCTTTCATCACATTAGTCTATTTCCTTCTTTTATGTGGAATAAATCTTTTTTTTGCCCAGCATTCTCCATATAAACTTGGCAACTTAACAACAATGATGTGTTTGAGGTTAGTTATTACATACCTGGGGTCAAGGGAGCTGACCCCTGTTTTTTTTAATGATATTAATCAGGACCATGTCCTTACATACGTTTCGTTATGGTGTGTGTAATTTCCTTTCATCGTCGAGATTTTTGGTCATATGGATTGTCTCTGACAAAATACTGTTTATGGCGTTTAATTAGTCTCAGAACTCATGTGAGTGCATGTTTGCACCACTTGCACAAACCATCACTCTCACAAGCACTTGCATGAGCGCATTTTTTTCCTCTGTGCACACATAGAACAGATTTAGCATATGATTATCTGTTTCTACAGCATACACATGCATGCTCATTATCTTTACTTTTGAGATTTGACAATAATGTTAGTTAATTTAATAATTTTTATAAATTTTTTAAAAATGAATTTTATTAATAATTTAATAACTGCCTTTTTGCTAAGGCTATGCTTATTTAACTTTGCACCTAAGACTTGAGAAAAATGTAGGAAGGCTGAGCAAAATTTCGGAGTAATTTTGTAATGTAAAATTAATATGAATAATGTTTCACATTCATTCTTGATATCTCTCGGTGTCTTTAAGTTATACGCATGCATAATGCCTAGCAAGGCTGGTTCAGCCAAGCACTCTGCTGTTGTGATGGCTTCCCTGTGTCGTGGTGGTATAACCATGGTCACGGGGATTATATATATATTCATTCATTCATTTTCTGAACCGCTTAATCCTAATTTGGGTCGCATTGCTGGTGCCCATTTCAGCCGACTCTGAGCAAAGACAGAGCACACCCTGGACAGCTCTCCAGGCCATCGCAGGGCAGAAACATGCTGATGGCTGTGCATCCTTCTCTTGATGAAAGTCAGCAATGGTTCTTTTACATCCCTCTCACCACAGACAATGAGAGACATGGCCGGCCTTTGATAACCCAGTTAGCTCCACTGGGGGGACAACAGTGACAACCCGGTGATAGTGGGGCTTGAACCCCCGACCTTGGGAGCAGTAATCCAGCACCCTAACTGTGTGTGTGTGTGTGGTGTGTTTGTGTGTGTGTGTGTGTGTAATAGGTCTCTGTCAGTCTTGAGGGACTATGGAGCTTTGTGGTGGCTGGTGTCTCGTCTGGTGTTATTTAGAGTAGCACGTAATTCTGATCTGTATGTCTTTGGACTGTTGAAGAAAACCAAATTACCCAGAGGAAACCCACACAAGGAAGGATGAGAGCAAGCAAACTCCACACAGAAAGACCCTATTTGACTGTAAGGGTCAAACAAAGAAGCTTCTTTCTGTGAGGTGACAGTGCGAACCACTGCACCATCGTGTTGCTCTGGCATAAGCATAACCCTGGTAAATCTTAAAAGTTAAGCTGTAAATCCGCTTTGGAATAAGCCTGCTTTAATCGAGTGGATATTGTCTCATCCTCTCTAAGTCCTTTGATTGTCTCTGACCCTGAGTATTGGCCTTTGATATCATGAGTAGTCATGTGCTGATTTATGTCAGAGAAAATCCTCATCTCGTCATCCTTCTCGCCACAACCAATAAAGTATATATTAAATACAATTTGCTGCAAATTGAACAAAACCCCTGGCCATGTCATCCTGTTAGCATCACAGCAAAAGTTCAGGAAAATTGCATGCCAGGATTTAATTGGACAATGAAATGCATGCTTCATAGAGAGGGTTGGCAGATTGAACAGATGGAATTACGGCTTTGAGTTAACTGTGTGTAGAAGGACATCTAACCTCCTATGTTTGTCTATGTATGCCTATCATACTGTAGCTTTCTATGCTGTACTTACTACTGAACACAGTGCTCTAGTATACAGGCTGGAGAAGCCATTGCTTAAGGCTGAGGCTGCGTTGTTTCAGTAGACAGGATGATATTATCTTTAAGGAGCCCAGTCAGAATCACACCACATTTCTTGGCACAGAGAGTTTCTATTCAAATTGGTGTTTAATGCTGTTCTTGCAAGAGGTAGAGGTTGTAGTGCAGTCTCATCCTCAGATGTAGCATCCGTTGGTCAGAGAACACGTTTCTGGTTCAGGAATTTGAAGGCTAAAATCTGATTTCCGCATTTCCAGAGCCGCAGGCATTAGTATTGTCTGCATTGCCATGGCAACACTACTTTTGTCTGGCAATGTCTTGTCATACAGCAGGCAAAGAAGCAAGTTAAGGCATACTTGACTGAGCATTGGCAGATTTGTAAAGTCCTGTAAAATCTAGTTTTAATTTTATCAAGGTTTTCTAGATGTAAATTCAGACAAAGTTTGCATTTGAGCAACTCAAACAGATATTCTTTCTTCACGCAAAGTGGGGCGGTGGTTGGAGGATTCAATACACATAGTAATCCATACTCTATATCCTGTTAACAAAAAGCATTTAAGTAATTTTACAAATGGCGGCAATGTCTGCATTGCAACAAGAAGGTCCTGGGTTCGAGTCCGGGGCTTGGCGAGGTTTTCTTGTGTGCAGTTTCCGTGTTCTCCCCATGGTTACGTGGGTTTCCTCTGGGTACTTTAATTCCATCCCACAGTCCAAAGTCATGCACATTAAGCTAATTGGCTCTTCCAAATTCCCTGGAAGTCTTGGTGCGTGTGTGAATGTTTACATGTTGTTGGTTCTGCGATGGTCTGCCGAGCTGCTTATGGTGTACTCTGCCTGTTGTCGGAATTAGACTCGAGCCTTCCCGCAACTCGAAAATGATTACGCGGTTCGGCAAATGATTGAGTGAGTGAGTGAATAATTGTAGAAATGTTAGCATAAGTAGCAACAGATGTCATAATACCACTAAGAGAGCTCATTATATTAAGATGGATATATTGTGATTTAGAATCAATAACCTGAGTGGGAGTCCAAGCCCAGGCCTTAATCTGATGGAGAATCCATGGTGAACTTGACCACTGCTGTTTATCAGTGGTCTCTGTGCAGTCTGGCTGAGCTTGAGCAATTTTACCAAAATAAATTAGGGTCTAGACTTGCAAAGCTGATACAGACATATCCCAGCCGAGAGGACAATAAGCACGACCAAAAGCATCTTAGTAACAACTTAGTGCAAGGAGTGAGAGCTTCAAGGCATTTATGGGTACATGACAAAGTATTTGATAGAAATACATTTTGATCAATTAGTGTAATTGAATAAGTACATTTTGTTTTGTTTTAAGACACAATTAACAAATAATCAATTAATTAATTTGCCAAAACCTCTTAGTCCTACCAGGGACCTCAGCTGGCACTGTGAGACGGCAGGGTACACTCAGAACAGATGGCCAGTCCATCGTAGGGCCACACATACTACCATTTACACTCACACGCACCTGGGGGAATTTAAAACCACCAATTAGCTTAATGTGCATGCGTTTGGATTGTGAGAGGAACCTGGAGTAGCTTGAGAAAACCCGCACAAGCACTTGACCTGTTTTCTTTCATCTTAAGCTTTTTAAGCTAATGAAAAAGAAATGATTGTTGTTTTTGTTCTAAAAGGATTTTTTAAAACCTCAAATAAGTGACACATTTGATAAGACATGAAACCTTTATAATTATTGAACCACATGGTTTCGAAAGTATTAGTGTGAACATAGTTCTTCTGCAATACATGTAAGCTGCTTAACATAGAATATTGGCAACTCCACTCAGCAGGTACTCAGCAAGAAATAGCCTAAAGGGTTTTAAGTAAAAATCCCCTAAGAAGGTCAGATTGCTCAATTAAAGAACAAATGAAGTGTACAGGGTGATGCTTTTATTAAAGTGGGTTATAGAATGTTCATACTCATTTAAAGGTACAGTTTCTAGTGTTGAGGTTCCAGATTGCAATCAACTGAAATTTGGTTTCCAGCACCTGGCCAATGAAGCCTATATGTGGACCTCTCCCCATGAAGATATAAACATATAAACAAGTTAAGATTCAGAAAACTCAATTACTTTTTTAGATGAAAATGATTTATTGATAATATACCATACTTATTTTTTAATTGATCCTCCAAAATGTTACACACTGTATCTTTATTTTTTAAAATAAAACCATTCCAAGTCTGAAATATGGTAGGGAATAATGCTTAAAAACAAGGGTTACCTTCCTTTTTGCATTTGTTTGAGTGTTATGTATGGTGTAGTTGGAAAGCTGCACGAAGTATACCTGATGCTTAAAAGAACAATTACTGACGAAATATACACTTTGAATATAATTCATGTTAAAAAAACACAGAACTGTGGTTTAGTGGTTATAACGTCCACCCCACAGCAGGAAGGTCCTGGGCTCGGTGGAGGTGTTGCCATGTGGAGTTTGCACATCCTCCTCATGCCTTTGTGGGTTTCATAGGAATTCTGGTTTCCTCCCACAGTCCAAAGACATGCATATTAGACTGACTGACTGTTCCAAATAGTCCCTAAGTATGAGTGTGAATGGCTGTGTATGTGTTGCCCCGTGATAAACTGGCGAGCTGTTCAACCAGTGTCGGCTACGATAAGCTCCAGCCTCCCCAGTACCCTATTAGGATTAAGTTGTACGGCGAATGAATATTGAAACATATACGACATCAATATTTCTAGGTAAAAGATACATGTTAATGGTATAAAAGGTTAGGAGCGTCACCCCAGCAACGATACACTTTTTAGTGAAGAGCCTGGTTTTGAAACCAAATATCTCAAAGTGCTTATATTAGCCCTCCACTACAATAAACTTTCTGAAACGCCACTTGGCCTCATTATCTAAAAAGTTGCCTCCATTTCCAACTGGTTGTAATCAAAATTCCCTCTTGAGCTCTTAATGTCTCATGAGCTTCTCTAGCCATAAATATTCTCAGCCCCTCTTCCCGAGTTCCATTCTTAGTGTAACCTTGACTAACGGTTTAGCTGTTTTATGCAGTCTGGCCACAAAGGTCACATAAATAAAGTTACACAGCCAGTTTATGTTTGTATTAGATTTAAGCTTAAGCTACTGTATATACCGCATTTCATCCGCTGTCGCTTTTCCTTCCTGAAACCGAATCTCCAGTGTGGATTCGAGATTCCCTGGTATAGAGCTTAATTTAATAAATTTAATTCACTTAGGTTAATATTTTACCCGTATTATTGTAGGTCATTGATCTGAGGTTACAGAGTTCTGACTTTCAAGGAGTGTCATATACAATGATTTATTTGCCACCAATTTATTCTTAGAAAAGAAACAATAAATTGGGATTACATAGGAAGCAATTTTTATGAAAAATGGCTCACAGGCAGGAAGCCTGCCAAATAATTCTCCAGCGTTTCCAAAATGCCACCATTTTCAACTAGTATTGTCTTATAAAATCTTACTGGGTAGTAATCCTGGGCAGGGAAAATAATGGTACAGTATTGTATGTTCGTCAGTGTATCATACTTTAATAATTGAATTATTTCAGCTGGGTGGCACAGTGGCATGCTGGTTAGCATGCCCGCATCACACCAAGAAGGTCCTGGGTTTGGGGCCCAAGCTCTGTGAGGGTGTTTCTGTGTAGAATTTGCATGTTCTCCCTGTGTGTGCATAGGTTTCATCCAGGTACTCTGGTTTTCCTCTAAAGACATGCACATTATTAAATTGGACACGGATAAGCATGTTCTTTAAGTACCAATCTCAGCTCACAGGCAGAGAATACTTTTTATGATGTGTGGAAAAAAAATATTATTATTATTATTATTATTATTATTAAAATTAAAATGTATACATTGTGCAGCCTGGTTAATTAGTGCTTAGCACATTCTCTCCACAGCAAGAAGGTTCTGCACTTAGCAAGGGTGCTTCTGTCTGGAGTAAGCATGCTCTCCCTGTACTCATGTGGGTTTCCTCTAGGTAATTCAGTTTTCTCCCACAGTCCAAAGACGTGCACATTAGGCTAATTAGCTGCTCTGAATTGCCCCTAGGTGTGAGTGTGAGTGTAGTATGTGGTTGCATATGTTTTGGCCCTACGATAGTCTGGCGAGTAGCTCAGGGTGCACTCTGCCTTTGCCCAGAGTTGGCTGAGATAGGCTTGATGCCCAACAAATTAGGAGAACGATGATGTCCAAGACAAACTTTAAGCAATTATTAAGTAATATGCTAACAGAAGCACGCTATGGGGTCTAGAGCCTTTCCGAAGGAAAGATGATGATGATGAGGATAAGAGGTTCATCAGATGAATGAAAGAACGAATGAATGAATAATCTCACTTTGTTTCATTCTATTGAACCTGATTGGGTTTTTGATGCCACATTGTTTTATAGTGACACATTTTGTAAATCTTCTTTACTAAAGTAGTGAATAAAATAATTGTGGAAAATATAGGCGATGGAAATTATGCAGCTAAGCGAAGGTTTGGATTGTGGAACACAATTTAATTATAATATAAAAAGGCGCACAACTGTTTGCGTCCATCACAGTCTTCACGTACGAAGTACAATGCAGTATAGCAATGATAATGCAATGAGTATCATTTCCTGACTTCCATTATAATTAGAGGTGGCATTTGCTGCACTGGTTGTGGAATTAGTCTGACATTCATGTCATCTAACGTGGAAATTGGCTTTCGTGTTATCTCATTTCCTCCTTCATACAAAGCTCCAAATAAGACGAAGGTTATGTTGAAATTTGTTTGTAATAATTGCCTTTGAATTGCAGTGTATTTATTAGCACTGTTATAATTATAATGAGCAGACACAAAGAGGAGGACAGGGGAATTATGGCCACGTGGAATTTATTGTATATTCTGTATCTGAGACAATACGTTTACTATTGCAAAACAATAATTCTTTGACTGTGTATTCAGACATCAAAGGATATCAGTCATGCCCTTAACCAGTTTGAAGCAGTACATGAAAGTACTGAGCGGTGGAGAGGTGAAGGGGGAGACAGCAGCAGCAAACTGGTCACTGACGCTGTTAGCCATTGCTGACCTTTGTAAAACCGTGTGCTTGCTGAAGTGTGCCGCTCCCCTCCGACCTGCTGATCAGTTCAGATTGCTGCTGTCCGCATGTTCCTGGCTGGTTGCATAAATCTGTTTCTGGGGGAGTTCTTCCTTGCTTACTCATTACTTACTCATTATTGGCACATATGGTAACTGGAAAAATGTTCATAACTTAAACTTCAAAAGTAAAGTCACAAGTTAAAATTCTTTATCCGTACCCCAGTGCAGCTAACTGGGTTATCAAAGGCCGGCCATGTCTCTCACTGTCTGTGGTGAGAGGGATGTAAAAGAAGCATTGCTGACTTTTGTCAAGAGGAGGCTGCATAGCCGGCGGCATGTTTCTGCCCTGCGATGGGCTGGCGAGCTGTCCAGGGTGTACTCTGCCCTCGACCAGAGTCGGCTGAGATGGGTGCCAGCCTCCCTTAATTAGGATTTAGTGGTTCAGAAAATAAATGAATGAATAAATTCTTTACCTTTTTTTTTACTATGTAAAGCTGCTTTGTGACAATATCAGTTCTAAAAAATTCTATACCGGTACTGATATAGTGTGGCACAGTAGCACAGTAGGTCTGGGTTGGGTCCTTGCTTGGTCCCAGGCTTAGTGAGGGTGTTTCTGTGTGGAATGGGCATACTCTCGTCAAGCTTATGTGGGTTTCCTTCAGGTACTTGCTGGTTTCTTCCCGCACTCCAAAGACATGCCCACGAGGCTAATTGGCTGTACCAAATTGCCCCTAGGTGTGGATGTGAGCACGAGTGCATGTGTGTGTTGCTCTGCAATGGTCGGATGAGCTGTTCAGGGTGTACCCCGCCTTCACCCAATGTCGCCAGAGATAGGCTCCAGCCTCCTCCTCCAGCATCGCAACCTTAAGAGGGTGAAACACTTCAGCAAATGAGTGTGAGTAAGCTGTACTGAATTGACTTGAATTGAATTAAATATAGAAACTTTTTCTGGGCCCTATAGAGGGATAATGCCACTATAGAAAACAAGAACCAACTTTTCTTTTATTGCATGGTCGTGGACTTGCATCGTCCAACACTAGCTGTCATCTCAGAGCTTCTGTGTCCCCGACTGGATCCTCAGCAGTGAGGTTCCCGTATGTGTGGATTCTACATGCTCTTGTGTCTTTGTCTTTCTCTCGTCTTATCTTCCAAAGAATATGCAGGTGGGAGGCTTAGCTTTTTCACCCTTCCCAGGAAAAAAGACAAGATACCGAGGACAACTTTATGATAGAACAATCATAATGTGGATTAGTTATCATTTATATTGATTATTAAATTGGGTGTTTTAAGCTGAGCGCACATGGCATTGACTCTGATAGGGCAGGTCATAAGAAAATACCGGCTCAGCACAGCTCCACAGAATTCCTTTTTATTTGAACCGCGTCTCTGATTAATAGAGAATCTCCTTGTGCTCTGCGGCCGAATGCCTCGCCTCTGATAATTGGATTCTGGAATAAGTCCAGATTCTGCTTTACATTGCTTTTTACATGACGACACAGGATTCCAGCGCTCTTCAATATTACATTTCCACTCCAGGCGAGTGAATGAAATATTCATAACAGAAAAGTACTTTAATATGGAGACCTTTTGAAGCATTTGAGGATAATTTTCAGCTTTCCTGCTTCTTTCCTAATGGTTTTTCTGTGGTCATGTCAGGTCATGCTGGCACAAGATGTGTTAAAAATATGACCCCTAAATGTGGACCAAAGGTTGCAGAAGCAGCCTCATGGGTTCTCAGGGTTCCGTCCTGTCTAGACATTGACTCAGAGCTAGAGTTTATTGCACACCCTTATCAGAACATTGATAGATGTTTTAAATGCAGTCAGCAATCAGGATTTAACAAAAAGGATCTCAACAAGGTTAGAAGATGGATGAGCAGAAACAGATGTACTGTATATGGTGAATGCCTCATGATTTCAAAGAGGAAGAAATGGACACAGGTGGTATTGTGATGCTTCAAATAAAAAAGAATGAATGTCTGCTGCATAGATTGTTCATATTACCATCTCAGAATTCTATGTAACACCTTCTTATCTTAGAAAGCTTGTTCTAGATGCTTGTAGTTAAAAAAAAAAAAAAAAAAAAAGCAGTAGCAAGCTTCCTTTTTATAATTTTAGCCTTATATCAGGATATACTACTGAATTGCAGACTAGTGGCCTTTAAATTAATGTCCAAATCTGCCCCAACCCCCATTTTACACACATAGATGCTGATTTTTTTTGTCACATGAGGGATTTTAGTAATATCTTGTGAGGAAAAAAACACAGTGCTGCACGGTGGTGTAATGGTTAGCACGTCTGTTTCAAAGCCACAAGGTCGTGGGTTTGGCAAGTACATTTCTGTGTGGATTTTGCTTGTTCTCTCCATGCTTGCATGGGTTTCCTCCGGGTACTCCTGTTTTCTCCTGCAGTTCAAAGACGCGCACAGTTGCACAGGAAGCACAGGAACAACCTTACTCCCTTACACCCTTACTTAATCCAAGATTTTCTTTCTGTGAGATGGACATGCTAACCACTACGCCATCGAGCTACTCAGTATATTCAGATTATTGTCATCTAATTGTTGAATTAATTAAAAAAATGAGTAGGAATTGTAGGGGCATTCTAAAAAAAAAAAAAAAAAAAAACCGCCCATGCTAATCTATAGCTGGCCTCTTTGTTGTGAGCAGCCTTTACTGATCTTGAAGCAAAATTGTTTTTAATCTCATTAAAAATGGATCAGTAGCACCCTATCCAGAGATATACTGGATGAAATATGATAGTGGTTTGATTTACTTTATTAAAATTATAAACCTCATGCTCACAATCACTTTTTATTACCCTTTCCATAAATAGCCTAATGCAGAAATAAGTCTGCCTCCTATGTATGATGAGATTTTTCCATCACAGTGTAAAATTAATGACATGGTCATGGCTATGGCAGGCTATTCACTCAGAGTAAACACATCTCGAGCTGCCGCCCATGACCTCATTTAAAAATGTTGGAAGGATAGTTCCAAAAGGTTTTGGCATTGGAGTGTGCCCAATAGAAACACAAAGAGAGTTCTTTTCTAAGAGAGAACATAAAAATCTTAATTTGGTTATGGCATCACCCATTGTGTGTGTAGCAGCAGGCAGTAATAAGTGGGCAGAGCCTCACATGACGAGTAATTTGGGACCCGGTGAGTTTGCTTATTTCCCTCTGATGAGGGGGTGAGTTACTGTAAACAGCATGCAGATTAATGAGCTTTCATTAGGCGAAGCTGCCTGAAAAATGGTCTGAGAACCCAGGCTGTGTTTGTCAGTGGTTGTCTATTTCAGAGCAGATAGACTCTATCTGCTACAGCTTTCAGTCATGCCTTGTCATGTACTCATCCTACTTTATACATCTTTCTGTGTTTTTACTCTCTGATGCTATTATGACTCGGTATGGATTATAACCAAGAATTCCTGATAAGGCACAAATAAATTGACTTTTTTTTCTTCTTTCTTTTCTTTTTTTTTACCCTTGCACCCGAAGGGTAGCGAGGGTTTTGTAATTGGGTCCGTCTGTCTGTCTGTTTGTTACCCTCGCCCCCCCGAAGGGTAGCGAGGGTTTTGTAATCGGGTCCGTCTGTCTGTCTGTCTGTCTGTCTGTTTGTTACCTTCTCCCCCCAAAGGGGAGAGAGGGTTTTGTAATCGGATCTGTCCGTCTGTCTGTCTGTTTGTTTGTTTGTTTGTTTGTCTCGCCGTCCGAGCGTGTATCTCAAAAAGTACTGATCCGATCGACTTCAAACTTGTACATGTGATGGGGAGTCACCGTGGC
>JAQNCB010000015.1:20802685-20813500 GCA_030068295.1 Euristhmus nudiceps | reverse complement strand
CCACATTTTTCAGTTTTTTATTTGTAAAAAAATTTGAAAGTCATGTATAATTTTCCTTCTACTTCACAATTGCGTGCCGCTTTATGTTGATCTTTCACATAAAATGCCAATAAAATATATTTTTGTTTGTGGTCGGAATTTGACAAAATGTGGAAAAGTGTAAGGGGTATGGATTCTTTTGCAAACCACTGTATAAGTGTATATATTTGAGTGTTAACTGTGAGTTCTACAGGTATTGTTTTGGGCAGCATGCATGCCTCACAGCAAGAAGGTCCTGGGCTCAAGTCCCAGCCTTGGTGAGGGTGTTTTTGTGTGGACTTTTCATGCTCTCCCCATGCCTGCATGGGTTTCCTCCAGGTTCTCCGGTTTCCCCTCACAGTCCAAAGATATGCGCATTAGGTTAAAGTCAAACATAGCCCAAAAACGAAAAGCTGAGGTTTAGTCGACTAAGTGTAATTAAAAACAATGTGCATTGTGAATTTTTTTGAATTTTTATATTAAGAGAGTAATGAGCAAAAAAGGTGATAAAATGGGCGATTTTACTGATACATGAGCGCGGCCATATTTTATTTGCTGATGACGTAGAAGCGCCACGAGAGCCAAATCATTTGATTCAACATGACTGTACTGCGCACGCGGACTGCGCAGAGCTGAATTCGAGAATGAACACCCCATGGCTGAAGGCTGTCAGGCAGAAATACAACCGTATATGTTTGAGCCAGAATATAGCTCAAATAAATCGAGTGATCATGAAAATTCAAGTGATAGTGAGGACGTATCGGGCGATATTCGGGGCAGATCTCTGCAACCTGCAAACAACTGGTGTGCCTGTACACGGTGTATTCCGATGCCGGAGGACAAAAATGTGTGTTGCAGAAGCTGGGACACAGTGTTAGACAACAAACTACAGCGTATGTATTATTTTTCGTTTCTATAGAAACTCCCTGGAATTAGCAATAAGTCAAGAATGTGACCGCTATTGACCGATCTAATAACTGAACATATTATCGCTCACCTGTTTTGATTTCTGCTGTTCACGTTTGTGTAAACAGTCCCCTGAAGTTTACAAAGTAGTGGTGCCTGTACGTCACACTCTCGCCGGATATCGCAGGGAGACGGGTAATTTGAAGCTTGAAGATGCCAATATGGATGCGCCCTTGGTGGCAAAATTGAATGAAAAAATTGTTCGTTATTCCATTAGGATGTACTTTATTGCAAAAATAATACCGCAGGTGTACATATAACAATGCTATTTACATAATAACTTATACTTGCATTGAGGGCTATGTTTGACTTTAAGTGTCTGTTCCAAATTGCTCCTAGTTATGAGTGTGAGTGTGAATTGTTGTGTGTGTGTGTGTGTGTGTGTGTTGGCCTTGTGATTGTCTGGCAAGGTGCTTAGGGTGTACCTTGAATGTTGGCTGAGATAGGCTCCAGCTTCCCTTCGACTCTAATAGGAGTAAGCAGTCTGGTGAGTGAGTGAGAGTGAGTTATATGTAAATGTTGTACTCTTGCTGTATGTTAAAACAGATGTCCTGTGGATGAAAAACATCCCTCACACCCCATTTTAATTATTTTTCCATTATGCCTCATTCCCCAGCGTTTATTTATGAACAAGGGTTGAGATTTCCATCCATATAGAAAGCATTTAAAAGATTTACAGCCGGGCAATAAATGTCTTCACAGCCGGTTTTGATCTCATTCTTTAGGTGCCAGTACATATAGGCTTTAATTCAAAAAATTATTGGTGCCCTTCATGATCATAAAAATCTAAAAATTATAAATGGTAAATTACACATTATACTACATAAGAATATGCACAGTTTTAACAACACACACAGTCATAGAATACAATTCTCCATGTTTACCGTACATTCTCTCACTCACTCATTTGCTGACCTGCTTAATCCTATTAGGGTCGTCAGTAGGCCAGAGCCTATCTCAGCCAAAAACAGGCAAAGGCAGGGTACATACTGAATAGCCTGTCAGACCGTTACAGGGTCACCACACACACAGACTCACACTCACACCTACACTTAAGGGCAATGTGCATGTTATGATCTGCGGGATGAAACCGGAGTACCCGGAGTAAAGCCATGCAAGCACAAGTAGAGCATGCAAATTCCACACAGAGACTCTCAAGCCAAGGACTCGGACCCAGGACCTTCTTTCTGTGAGGCGGATGTGCCAAGTGCTACATCAGATGACAAATGAAGAAGAAATTTATTTTTTTTGTGTGCCTGAATTATTTCAAGGTTTCTTCCTCCTTTCAACTAAGGAAAGTTTTCCTTGCCATTCTCATCACAGCTCATTAGGGATATATAGGATTTACACATGTAGGAAATTGTATTAAAGCAATTTATTTGCATTTATAACCAAATCTATTTATTCTGTTAAGATGCTTTCACTATCACCCAATATTTCACGAGTTCGATCTGCAGTCGATGCACCCAGCCATCCAAGGCTGGCAGCCCATGACAGCTAATTGGCTGAATTCCCAGGGGAGGAGGATAGTTTTTCTCTTGTCCATGACCCTAGCCAATCACAGACATCAGTGAGCTCATGCAATATCGCCACCTCTTAATATGCATACTTAACATTTTGAAATCAATGTGGTTGGTTGGCTGGCATCACGTACCTCAGGGCAAGTGGCACAAGTGTATAAGTGAACATGAGAAATGTTTCAAAAACCCATAAATAAATAAATACATGCAACCTGTTCAACAAATAACACATTACTGCACACAAAGTAAGCTCAAAAATGCATACAAGGCAGTCTAATCAATTCAGTATGATACAAATAAATTCACACAGTTCCACAAATGACATCCTGAGCAACGTCGTAGCTTTTAAATAATATTCTGAAGCCAAATATCTATTTGTAGCTTTTTGGATTGGCTCCTACAGGACGATTACAGCATCTGGCAGACGCCCTAACCAGAGCACTTTCCATTTACTTCATTTATACAGTTGAGGGTTAAAAGCCCAGCAGTGGCAGCTTGATGGTGCTGAGATTTGCAGTTACGTATGGGCTTCTGATGAGGAGTCCAAAATCACATTCTCCATTGAGCTACCACCACCAGCCTATTCTGGATCTGCAAAATATATCTATGTGTCTTCTTTTCTGAATATTTGTAGCTCACTTTATATTTCTCTGTTAATTTATTGAAATTGTCTTCTTGAATGCATGTTTTATCTACAAATTAAGCAACAACACCCCCCCCCATCTTTTTAAAAGCATTTTTAATCAATATGGTGGTTTATTGTCATTTGCCAAACCATTTAATCATATTATGATCCCAGGGAGGCAAGAACCTATCGTAGCCGACTCTGGGTGATGGTAGGGTACGCCCTGAACAACTCGCCAATCACACACATCTAAGGGCAATTTAGAACAGACATTCAGCGTAATGTGCATGTCTTTGGACTGTGGGAGGAAACCGCAGTACCCGGAGGGAACCCAGACATGCACGAGGAGAACATGCAAACTCCACACAGAAACATCCTCACTAAGCCCTGTACTTGAACCCAGGCCCTTCTTGCTGTGAGATAGATGTGCTAACCACTACAACACTGTGTTGCTGGATTTTACTGTTATTGCTCTATGGTGCTTTTGTGTACATTGGAAGAAATTGCAAGCCTACATATAGTGCAAATACACAACAGATGATGAGATGTGAGAGATGCGTGTTGGACAGTATAACACAAAGAGCAAAACAGTGAACTACACAATATAGTAAATACACAGGAAAAAAATATTCCTGTAATTATACCTATTTGTAGAGCAGACAAAGCTTTCATTCTATATGTACTTTCCTCTTCAATTTCAATTTTAAATAGAGTTCAGATCCAGAGGTTGAGTTTGTAATTACCAAACTTTATATATATATATAGTTAATTCTCTGTGGCTTTTACTGTATGTTTGCTGTCATTATGTTGTTGAAAAGTTTTGTAGCACTTGGCAGTTGCAATCAGGCACAAGGGTAAAATATCTTGGGACTTGGATATATTTATAGATAAAACTTGGCTAACAGGTAAACAACCATTAGTCTTGTTTCTGAAATCTCTCCTGATGGTAATGAATGACAAAAAGATATTACTTGTGTGAACATTCTTATTTATACTCCAAGTAAGTAGAAAATGATTTCCCATGATTTGGTTACCTATTCCCATCCAGCAGTGAGATCTCTGGTATCATATGACTACCAGCTGAGGGTTAGGGTGAGGATTAGAGTTAGGGTCAGGTTCAGGGTTAGGGTTATGGTCATGGTCAGGGTTAGGGTCAGGGTTCGCGTCAGGTTTATGGTCAAGCTCAAGGTTACTGTCAGGGTTAGGGCTAGACAGACAGTGTGTTTGAAAGTGGAGTAAGACTGCTATCCCTTCCACATATAGAGCGATGCAATTTTAATAGCATTCAATTTGTCCATATGTGGTTGGCACACTGTCAGGAGTTAAACTTCAGCAAACCTCACACAGCAAAAAAAAAAAAAAAAAAATGGCAACACAATTGTGAACAATAGATGAAAACATGGTGTGAAGAAGTTGTAATGGGGTTGTATTGAATGTGGTTCAGAAAGACCGTGAAAGGCAACACAGTAACTACATGGTGGCTAGATGGTGATATATGGTTTTCAGAGCTGTTGCAAAATTTTCAAATACTTTATATATAGTAGTCAGTGCTAGTCGATGGCGAACACCATCAGGGTGTCATGATGATATTACCGCGCTAGTCCGAACCGCGCTGAACAGCTGTCAAAACCGCCCTATCCGAGAACTGCTTAAGGACCTCCCAAGGTTGTTTCCTTTGCGCAAGTGTGTGTGTGAGTGAGTGTGTGTGTGTGAGTGTGTGTGTGTGTATGTGTGTGTGTGCATTCTATGTAGTGTGATGTTTCCAGTGTTATCAAGATAGGCTATACAGCTAACACACACACACACACACACACACACACACACAGATATATAAAAGCTTGGCAGCAGTAAAAGGCCATTTGACTTTTTGTGCTTTTTGTCCATTTGATCATTTTGCTGTCATAGCAAATGCGACAGGAGTCGCATCAATGACTAAATAGAAGACAAGTGATGAAAAGTTGTTTTTCTCAGCTAGTTCAGATTGATGAAAAGTCACTGATAAAGCCACACTGAGCAGGAAACACACGCAGTGTGTCTCAGGTACTCATTGTGTTTCCTTCTGAGTGGAAATTGAGGTTTGCATTTCTTGGTGCCTCAACTTGTGTTTTCATTTTCGATGGGTTTTACAAAATTTTGCTGAAAACATCAGGTACACTCACACGGTACCCATGATGATCCCGATTTGAGCCAATCATATTCCGATTTTAGTCCAACGGTTCAGCTGAGTTTGTTCCAACATGTACTGCTGTTCTCCTATTGTTACCTGATGTGATTCCGATGTTATTCCAATGTTTTATCCGACATTAGTGCAATGTTTCATACAATGTTCTTACGATCTATACTGATGTTACACCAATCTGTACCGATGTTGTTCCAATGTGTCTTTTATATTGTTTAAAAAACATGCAGATTTCCTGGAAATGTGACTGGAATGTTTCTGGATGTTGCTCCCATTTTTTCCAAATTTTATACCAATGTTACACTGATCACTACCAATGTGTACTGATTTTTTCCCCCTGTTTCCCTGATGTCCTCCAAGCACAAAAAAAACCCACCCCAAATATTTCAACAGGACCAAAATATCCAACTTCCCCGAAGTTTCCTCAGAATTTGAAAGTGTTCGCTGATGTTCTCAGCTGTGTGTGATGTTCTCCGGTTTCCTCTGCTGGAAAGTCACATGATGGTCGGGGCAAATCGGGATCAGGACCATTATTGTGTGCGTGCTCCTTTACTTTAGATTTTTGAATGCTGGGATAATGTCCTTGCAGCCAGATGACTCATACCTCTTTCTGCCAACCCAAAAGACACTGTGGATGAAACAGCACAGATGGAAAAATAGTAATTTGTATTAAAACCTTAACAGTGTGGCTATGCTGGCAATGATTAAATCAGTTAGGGTTGAGATGGGTAAGAGAAAGCTGTGATCTCATTCTTCTCATCATGTGTGACGTGAAGATGAATGAAAAGCACTCAGGGATGGGTTTTCCAGTGGAAACAGTCCAATGTTTTCCAAAGCAGAGGTGCTGCTCACCTTTTGCTGTGTACCAAACCCCAGGATTTTGTCCTACATAATGCATACATGATATTTTTCAAGCTGATTGTTGTTGAATTTTTTATTAGAGACATAGGAAGTGAAGGTGCTTGACTTGACTCAGAAATGAAAAGACTTGAAACAAGGACTAAAGCCTGTTTTAGGTACGGTGATTATGATATTAGGAATACATACAGCTTGATCAATAATTAAACCGTTTTAATAACATTCCACGGTCATAAAAGACGATTCTCTCTAATCACGTTATCTGGTGTCACATAAATGAGTGTGTCTGGCTCCTCTCAAGGTTTCTGAAGGTCCTGGGCTCAAGCCTATGCCTGAATGGGTTTTCTCCAGCTACTTCGGTTTCCTCCAACAGTCCAAAGACAGACACATTAGGTTAACGCTGTGCCCAATTGCTCCTAGGTGTGAGTATGAGTGCAAATGGTTGTGTGTTGCCCTGCAATGGCCAGTTGAGCTGTTCGGGGTGTAGCCTGCCTTCGCCCAGAGTCACCTGGGATAGGCTCCAGTGTCCCCACATCCTGAATAGTAGGATTAAGCAGCTTGGGAAATGAATGATGGCATTGTTTCTTTAAATGAATTCTCATTTTTGAAGTACAGTTTTTCTCCCTCAAAGAAAATGGGTTTTGGCTCCCAAGGACTACCATAAATATGCTTTAGTGGTAATTCAGGATTTTTTCAGTATGAACATATTTCATGTTTCTGAGAGCTGCTCTAGTTATAATGAAAATTCTTGTCAGCATTTTCCTTTTCTACAGTAAAGACTAATTTGCTTATCTTAATTTAAGCCAAGATTAAATAATTTACTTTTCCTTGCCATGCAAGAGGTCACAGCCCCTGATTTTTTGAGCTTTGTGCCCAATTTAAAAAAAATGTCACATCAGGAGAAAAAGACCTCTTTAAAATAACCTGAATAGACCTGCGTGCCACTGTGAATGGAAGTGCTGCGTATACCTTGGTCTGGACTTCACCCACTCACTGGGAGCCACAGCCCTGTGAGAGGAATGCTTGAAAGTGATGATGATTGTAAAAGAACATGGAAGTGTTGTGAGTAGAGCAAAGGTATAGGAGGAAATGGGGATTCAGACCACTACTGGTGTTCCCAAAGCATTGAAAAATAATTAAAACATAATTTAACATGGCCAGCCACGAAGTATCTGTAAGCCTCGAGGCTCTTGTCTGCCCAGAAATCTTCGTGTGTACTTCGATGTTGTGTGCACCAGATAGTTCGCGATATCAAAGTACTGTAGGTCCGAAAATCACCGACACTACACCGCTGAAGTGGGGTGAACAGATGGTTTGGTAATGTGAACGGATCACGAATACCAGCGTTTGTTATTTTCTCAATGTATCTGTTGCTATTTTTACTGTCGAGATGGTCTAAGACAGCCGAAAGTTCGATGCCGCTCGAAAACACATGTCTTGCACTAATGCCACCGCAATAGTTGTGACTGCTAAAATGGAGGCGTTTATGTGTCGTCATGGGCAACGGTCACATGGGTCGAAAACCTCTATTCTCCCCATTCTTGCGTGGGTTTCCTCCGGGTACTTTGGTTTCCTCCCACCAAACAAGCACATGCACATTAGGCTAACTGGTTGTTCCAGATTGCCCCTAGGTGTGGATATGAATGTGAATGGTTGTGCGTTGTGTATTGGTCCTTTGATAGTCGTGTAAACTGTTCAGGATGTTGGCTGAAATGGGCCCCATCTTTCCCACAACCCTAGAACGATTCCGCTGTTCGGCAAATGATTGAATCAGTGAGTGATAAAAACGAACACAAGTTTAATAATTCCACTTACATTAATGTGGAAGCGTATCATTATTGTTGTGTGCTTTACGACTGCAGAAAAATTTTACAAGGATATTAACTGGAAACATAATGCTCGGGTCCATGTATCCAGAACAGTCAGCATTTCCTGTGAGTTGATATTTATACATATTTAACTCTTTACATTTCATGATGCACAAAAATCTCCGTTCTATATGTGCCATGCTGTAATAATAACAATGATAAAATTGCTGCGGGCAGCCGTGGCCTAATGGTTAAAGAAGTGGGTTTCAGACTGATCGCTTGCTGGTTCAATTCTGGTATCGGTAGGAAAAACGTGTGGTGGTAGGAGGAGGACCTCCCCCGTCCACTTTCTTCACCTTCACAGCTGAAGTGCCTCTGAGAAAAGCACCCAATCCCCCAACTGCTCTCTGGGTGCTGCAATGTGGCTGCCCACTGCTCCTGCGAGTGCTCACTGTTTACATGTGTGTGCTCACTTTGGATGGCTGAACTGCAGAGCCAGATTTCTCTTGTGGGGTTAATATTCATTCATTTTCTGAACCACTTAATCCTAATTAGGGTTGTGGGGAGGCTGTCGCCCATCTCAGCTGACTCCAGGCGTGGGCGGGGTACACCCTGGAGAGCTCGCCAGGCCATCGCAGGGTAGACACTCACACAACCATTCACACTCACACCTAGGGGTGATTTGGAACAGCCAATTAACCTACTGTGCATGCTTTTGGACTGTGGGAGGAAACCAGAGGACCTGGAGGAAACCCACGCAAGCATGGGGAGAACATCCAAACCCCACACAGAAACGTCCAGGCTGGGAATCGAACCCAGGCCTTCTTGCTGTAAGACAGACGTGCTAACCACCACGGCACCATGCCGCCTGCCCTGGGATTAATATAGTAAATGAAAAAATAATAATAAATTACTAGTGCAATGGTTAGCACATCCACCTCAGAGTTGGAAGGCCTGGGTTCGATTCTGGGCTGGGGTGTTTCTGTGTGGAGTTTGCGTGGGTTTCTTCCAGGTACTCCGGTTTCTTCCCACAGTCCAAACCCATGAACAGTAGGCTAATTGGCTGTTCCAAATTTCTCCGAGGTGTGTGTGTGTGTGTGTGTGTGTGTGTGTGTGTGTGAGAGAGAGAGAGAGATAGAGAATGTCTGTATGTGTTTTGAACCTGTGATGGCCTAGCTGGCTGTACAGGGTGTACCCCACCCATGCCCAGAGTACCCCTGAAACGGGACCTTAATTAGGACTAAGTGGCTTAGAAAATTAATGAACGTATGCATAAAATACTAATAATATAAGTGAATATTAGCTAAAAGGAATATAAGCTATTTATTAGTAAACTAGCTAGATACTGCTTGCGGGTCTACACTTCATGACAACTTTTTCAGCAAGGCGGCACGGTGGCGTAGTGATTAGCACGTCCGCCTCACAGCAAGAAGGCCTGGCTTCGATTCTCAGCCTGGGAGTTTCTGTGTGGAGTTTGCATGACCTGTGCTTGCGTGGGTTTCCTCCAGGTACTCAGGTTTCCTCCCATAGTCCAAAAACATGCACAGTAGGCTAACTGACTGTTCCAACTCTCCCTTAGTTGTGTGTGAATGGTTGTGTGAGTGTTCGCCCTGCGATGGACTAGTGAGCTGTCCAGGGTGTGCCCTTGCTTGGAGTTGGCTGAGATAGGCACCAGCCTCCCAGTGACCCTAATTAGGATCAAGCTGCTTAGAAAATGAATGAATGAACATTTTCAGCATCTTTAATTTAAAGCTACTGAAAAAAATTTTTCCCTCAAAATTAAAACATGGTACTTATCTGTTTTTGAACTCAAACTCTTTCGCTGTTCATTGCTCACAGCTTTACTCTAAAACATTTGAAGGTGGCAAACATGCGAAAGAGTTACCTAGGCAACCAGAACTGCCAGCGAGTTTCGCTTTTGTCGCTAGGCGATTTACATGCCGCTCGGATTGCTTGTCATTCACCCTTCCTGTCTTTTGTACATTGTGTTCTAAAGCTCATCTTTTGCAGCACATCATTTTATGGTTGGACATTTTATGAGTAGGTGATGTATGTCTGCCTAACATAAAAGCACAGGATACAATATGTAATACCATTTAGTTACTGTGCTCTCTACTGCCTTGCTGTAACATATCATTGCTCTTACTATTACACTTCTAAGGAAATCCACTAAGTATGTTTCCTGGTAGTAATTTATCTTTGATTGATGCAGCTGATGTTAGCAGAGGCTCCTTTAAGTAATGATGACATAAAGGAAATTTATTGCCTAGCCGCTCAATGTCCACTGAAAGTACTGCTGAAATACAGACAGCACCCTTGCTTGCCCAAAAGGGTTAATAATTTACCCTAGAGCATAGATGGCACTCATGAATTACTGGCACGAGAAGAGCAGCATGGGATCAGAGGTCAAGTTTCACTAAACACAAAAGCGTTGCACTAGATGTAGGTGAATAATAATTATATAGCTACATGTAAGAGGGGGAGCAGTGCACAAAACAAGCTCCTATCAAGTACATGTAAATCTCCTCAACCCTGCAGATGGTTTATTATGTGATTATTCATATGTCCACTGGCTATTGTGTGCTGCCAGTGTACTACAAGTAATATTTTTTTCTGTTGTCTGGGGGTTGAATTCAGAATGGAAATGGATTTAAAAAGCAAGTGTAAAATAATAATATGCTTATTGAATCAAAACATCATGGTGACTTTAGCTTTCATAGACTCCCTACCATGAGTAGCTGTGGACCCATCACTATCTGAACATCATTTTTTGAGTTGTAGTATTCAAGAGCATGGATTATAAATTGCGTGGCATTTCATCATCATTAAACTAATAATCCC
>JAQNCB010000015.1:20683642-20694028 GCA_030068295.1 Euristhmus nudiceps | reverse complement strand
CGCGCTCTCTCTCTCTCGCTCTCTCTCTCTCTCTCTCTCTCTCTCTCTCTCTCTCTCTCTCTCTCTCTCTCTCTCTCATGCAAACACACTCTTGCTCACACAAGAGCAACTTTACGTCCATTACTGTTTTTGAAGATGAGTGTACTCAGAGAGTAATTAAAACTTCTTTGGTCATTCCTGCATGCTCTTTTTATTATGCGAGCTCTGTTTTGTTTGCTCATTTTCCTTTCATTGGATTTCACATGGGAGGCACAGTGGTGTAGTGGTGAGCACATCTGCCTTACAGCAAGTAGAACCTGGATATGAGTCCTGTATTCAGCTGGGTGGAGTTTGCATGTTTTCTCCATGCTTGTGTGGGTTTTCTCTAGGTACTCCAGTTTCCTCCCACAGTCCGTATGCTTATTGACTGTTTCATATTAATCCGAGGTGTGAGTGTAAGTGTAAATGTGTGTGTGTGTGTGTGTGTGTGTGTGTGTGTGTGTGTGTGTGTGTGTGCATGTGTGTTGCCCTTGCGATGATCTGGAGAGCCGTTCAGGATGTACCTCCGTCCTGTATCCAGTCCTTTGCATGCACATCGGTGAGTACAGGCTTATTGGCTGTCTTGTATCGCTGAGATGCAGAAACCTGTCTATGCATAACACAGTCTATTATAGTGATGGAATATTGCATTAATGGTTGCCCCATAACCTGGCCTTTATCCATTTGCTGCTGAGTTGATGATTGGCTGTTTTGAGTTGCATGATGATGTCAAGACAGTTGAAACCTGTCTATACATTTGGAGTACCGTAGTTTAAAGCAGTACAGTGGTGTAGCGATTAAGACTTCTGCCTCACAGCAGGAAGGTCCTGAGTTTGAGACCCGGGCTTGGCTCAGATGTTTCTGTGTGGAATTTACATGTTCTTGCTGTGCTTGTGTGGGTTTTCTCTGGACACACTGCTTTTCTCCCAGAGTCCAAAGGTATGCATGTTAGGCTAATTGACTGTTCTGACCTTAGGTATAAGTGTGCATGGTTGCATATGTGTGTTTGCCTTGCAATGGTGAGCTGTTCAGGATGTGTCTCGCCCTCACCACCTGTCGGCTGAGGTAGGCTCCAGCCTCCTCACAGCCCTTATAGGATGTGACGAGTGATTGGGTAAGTGTATTTCACTTTTTGATGAAAGAAATATGGCTGTGTGAATCAACTAACATTTCTTTCCACAAGACTGAAATCAGAGATTTGTATTCCAGAAACCTCTCGCATACCAAGGGCTTCCTCTGAGAATGTTACTTGAGAAGTTCAAGCGATATTCATACGTGACTGCCAATGTTATTCGAGCAAGATTATTTCCAGAATGGGGACAAAGGAGTGGAGCTTTGTTGCTTAAGAACCGGGTTTTACGGAAGTGAGTCAGAATCTACAGATTGATTGACAGACGTGAAAATATTGGTGTCCTTGGACATGCACACACCATTTTAACCTTCTAATGCAAATCAAACTGTGTAGATAAGACTGCTTCAGTCCAATGTTTAAGAAATTTATTCTATTTAATAAATTACAGAAAGAGTATGTGATTTTTATCTGCTGTCATATTTCAAAGATAAAGATATAGATTCTTAGCTAATTAAATAAGGCTGTATTATGTCATTGTGATTCAGCTGCCGGGTCTTTTACTCTTGAGCCTTCTCATTCACTCACGCACTCATTTGCTGAGCTATTTAATCCTGCTTGGGTTGCGGAGAGGCTGATCCCTATCTCAGCCAGCAGTGGGCAAGTGTATATACTGAGAAGCTTGCCAGGCCATTGCAGGGCAACACACACAACCAGTTACACTCTCACTCCCACCTAAGGGCAATCTGGAACGGCCAGTTAGCCTAATGTGCATGTCTTTGTACTGTGGCAGGAAACCGGAGTACCAGGGAGAACATGCAAACTCCACACAAAAGCCCCTGAACCTTGGGGGGGGGGGGGGTAGCCAGCTGCTCTGCAGTACTGATAGCAGGATGGATAGACAGGTATTTTCATTGTTGGAAATGGAAATTCTTTAGCTTACGCTATTTCATGCTGTCAAGGTGTATCTCCATTTCCCATGATGCTCAGCTAACCAACACACTGCTGACTCACTAATCAACAAAACAATATATACGTTCTATATTTCAGTAGGCAGTTTGACAGAGATGGAATGAATGCGCTCACCTACTGCACGTCAGAGTGCTGCGGCTGATGATTTGTGATTCTGGGGGGAGGCTCAGCTGAAATCAGTGAAAAGTATTTACTCAGGGCTTATATGCACACAGAAACTAAGGCTAAAAGTTGATCCTAACTTGAAGATTTAGTGGAAACTTTTAAAAATGTTCATTTCCAAACCATTTACTGCTGTAAAAGGCACGGGGAGGCTGGAGCCCAACTCGGCCATCACTGGGCAGGATATACCCTGAACAGCTCAACAGATTGTTGTAGGACCAACACCCCCCCCCCCCCCCACACACACACACACACACACACCTAGGGGCAATTTAGGAACATCATTTATTATAATGTCCATATATTTTGACCGTCAATGAAAAACCAGAGTACCTAAAGGACACCCACGCAAGCATAGAGAGAACACGCAAACTTCACACAGAAAGGCTTGGGCCGAGCCTGGGATTTGAACCCAGGAGCATCTTACTGTGAGCTGGCTGTACTTCCACGTCACTGTGCTGCCCACTTTAACAAATTGGGCAAGTGTTAATCCTAAAATATATATTTTATTTAAAGTAATAAAAAGCACCACATTTTCCACACTATAAGGCGCACCGGAGCATAAGGCACACCTTCAGTGAATGGCCCATCTGAAAACTGTTTTCATATATAGGGCGCACTGCATTATAAGGTGCACAGAATAGAAACAGGATAGACGCTACATTAGTGGCTGGAGTTGCTCTATGCATCCACTTGATGGAGCTGCGCTAAGGGAATGTCAACAAAGCTAAGCAGTGTGCCCCACCCCTCACCTTTGTTGTGTTAAGCTGGCGGTATAAGCTGTGGGTAATTAGCACTCGGCTGCTTGATTTGTGCATGTACTGTCATGGAATGAAGACTTTGTGTGCTTGAGTTCTGTTACGGACTATACTGTGTGTACACTGTCACGGAAAAAAAGACTGTTGTGTTGAGTTTGGTATCCCTATCAGCCTGCTGAATGTCGGTAAAGTTATGTCCTCGCTCTTCGTGATTACCCTGTCTAGTTGTGCCACGGAGGTTGTGCGCATCGTTTTTGTTCGTCTGGACTTCAGGCAGTGTTTTTTTGGAATACCCTCAATAAAGGTATGCTTTTTTCACCCATCACTGTCTGGATCACTGGAATTTAGCATCCACCTTAACACCCTGACTACGGTAGCCATGATTAATCAATGTCCATATTTTAATCAATCGATCCATATATAAGGTGCACTAGATTATAAGGCGTACCGCTGGCTTTTGAGAAAATTGAAGGCTTTTAAGTGCGCCTTATAGTGCGGAAAATACGGCAATCACACAGTAATTCAGTAATTCACACCATCCATCAGGAGCAAGAATTGTTGGAGTCCAGTATTCGCCTGGTGTTTCTCATGAGTTTTTAACCTACTGCTTACTGCTGGATTCCTGCTGTTGGCTGGCAGAAGTATCTCCTGTTACTTTACTTTTGTATCCCATCCTCCTCAAGCTCCTGTCGCATACATTGCATAACAGGCTTACATTAAGTCCGCGACAGAAAAGTTTTTCCTTCTTGTAGGTAATTCTTGACATCAGGTCCATTTTCAACATCTCTGTGATGTCCTGTGACGTCCCACAGCTGTCAACAGTAAACATACGGACTTTATACACATTTTGAGTCATCTGATGCTTTCAGAATCAAATGGATTTCTTACAGTAGGGTTATATTTGGCTTACATTAAACCCACAGGATTTCTTCATATAACCAAAGGATATTTTTTCTTTTGTTGCTATACTATATTAATCCCACAAGGAAAATTTTTGGCTGTGCATTTAACCCATCCAAAGTGAGCACGCACACACGTAAACAGTGAGCACACTCGGAGAAGTGGGCTGCCACACACACTGGGGGGGGTCTGGTGAGCAGTTGGGGGGTAAGGTGCCTTGCTCCTTAGGGAAGGCGCAGCTCACTACCCCACCGCCACACATTTTTTTTGCTTGTTCGAGAATCTAACCAGTGAGTTTGAGACTTTTGGTCTCAAACCCACTACTCTAACTATTAGGCTACGGTTGCCCCATTTCTGTGTCAGTGTGCATATATGTCATGTTATGTATGTGTATATATATATATATATATATATATACAGCTGTTGTACATCAATAAAGTATAACAGGAACATCATTTTATAAAAACTTTTTTTCTGGTCTGCATGAAGTTAGCATATTCCCCTCATGCTTGCGTGGCTTTATTCTGGGTATGCCAGTTTCCTTCCATACTCTAAAAACATCCACATTAGGGTTTGAATTGCCCCTAGTTGTGTGTGTGTGTGTGTGTGTGTGTGTGTGTGCGCGCGCGTGTGTGTGTGCGCGCCCTATGATGGTCTGGTACACTGTTCAGGATGAACTCCACCTTTGCCCAGTGTCAGCTGAGTTAGGCTCCGGCCGCCCTGCAACCCTAATAGGATTAAGCGGTTCAGCAATTGAGTGAGGGATTGAGTGAGTATTTACTTTATCTTGCAACAATCATATCACTTTTGTATAAACAATGTCTGATTTGATTTACAGATCTGATCTGTTTTCCCCGAGACCAATGCACAACACATTTTACGTGAACTCAACTACGCAGCTCCCAAATCCACCTCACTGAAACTTACGTCAGTCCCTTTAAATATAGCCTCGCTAAATACAACAACAACAATAAGAAAAAATCGCAGGTTGATCGAATCTCAATTAGACCTCCGCTGTGCTAAGACCCCTGGACAACCTCTTGACCACAAGTGTGCTTCTGTCCACCTGGCAGATTAAATGGGTTCACGTCAGGCGATGACCGTTCGTATCGGCTCCATTGGCTATAGCTTGAGGAACCCTCCCCACCCCACACACACACACACACACACACACAAAATAAAGGCAAAATCAGGAAAAAAAACACAGATCTAGTACCGCTTCTGAATTCATTCTGCCATCAAGTTCATTTCTTGCTGTCTCTAATGGCAGCAATCTTTACAGAGATATCCTTCTGAATTCCAAATGTGGGACAAATTGTTTAACTGTGGAATTGTACTGACAATCACCTCATCTCCTAATTATGCAGGATCCCTGGTTCCACAATTTTCTGCTATTTGACCACGTGAAAATAGCAGTCATGCAAGATCAGTTTACCTCGAAAAATAAATGGCTTTTCCACGTTGCTCGTAAAATCACAAACAACAACTCTACTTATCAAAACATTTTACGTGTTTTGATCAGGATAGACTGAAAGCTCATTGCATATTGTCCTATCACTGTAAAAAAAAAAAAAACAATAAAATAATATAAGTATATTTTCTTTATGATGTGTATGGGTGTGTGGGTGCACGCGCCATATATATATATATATATATATATATATATATATATGTTAATCAGTAATCCTAGGTATATTAGTTTAGGAATTGCGATAACTGTACAGTGCTTATCAGTTTGGACTGGTGTGGTGATTTGAGATGGTCCACCATTAACTGAAGTCATAGAATATTAACCTAGCAAGCACAACCAGCTTTTCTTAAAACACTGTTATCCAGAAATTCAGTTCTTCTCCAGTGTCAGTGTTTTTGTATGCAAATACTCTCTGAATGCAGCCCACAGAACTGAAAACCCAACTGGGAAACAAAACGATGTTTTAAAGGCCAGTTTTCAAATAGTCTGAGTGACAGAAATAAAATGTTATTCAAACCTTCCATTATTTAAATAACTTTAAACCCACTGTATAAATGTGAATATAACCAACAAAAATCTCTGGAGATGTAGTCCACTCTTTCATTCATTCATTGTCAGAACACTTGATCTTACTCGGGTTGCGGGAAGGCTGGAGCCTATATCAGCCAAAGACAGGAGCATCATGACCAACCATTCACACTCACACCAAGGGACAATCAAGAATACCATTCACTCACTCAATTGACGTACTGTGGACTGTGGGAGGAAAACAGTGTACCCAAAGGAAACCCACACAAGCATGGGGAGAACATGCAAACTCCACACCGAATTGCCTGAGCCTAGACCAGGAATCGAGCCCAGAACCTTCCTGCTGTGAGGTGGATGAGCTAACCACTACGCTACAATGCTGCACCATGAAAAATATCCAATTGGCCTAATGTGCATGTCTTTGGACTGTGGGAGGAAACTGGAGTACCTGGAAGAAACCCACAAAAAGAACTTCTTGCTGTGAGGTTGACATGCTAACCACTATGCCACCGTGCCGTCCCGGTGTAGTAAATTGAGAAATAACAGTAGTACAGAATAAAGCGTTTCATTGGCGTGTGAAATGAAATAGTTGTACTTTGCCTGGTTACTTTTAGCGGGTGTGTAATGCTCCAGGATTTCACTACTGAATGGAATAATCCATTATACTGGAGTCAAGTTCAAGTAACAACGTGGTACCTCGCCGTAATTCAAACCAATATTATTTTCATGTACCCAATTATACGCAGAAAACTTGGCGACACATTGGACTCTCTCTCAGCCTACTCAGCCTGTCGTACAGGTCACATTCTTCTTTCTTGAAAGCAAGTTGCAGGAAATATATAACCATTTGTAGATTTAGAAATGGGTATACTGAAGCGGATATTTAATATGGATTAAATCTTGTGTGATTTGTGTGTACAGGCCAATACTTCCTAACTTGACCTCACATGGGGTGGTTCTGATGGCAAGTCAGCATGCTCCTATCCCGTGTTGGACTGCAGTGACATCGTTTTGACACTGTAAAGATGTTCACCTTTGACTGGCACTGACCATCATAAGATGTGAGATTGTGAGCTGACAGCAGGTCTCAAAACGATGAATCATCCACTAGCTACCTCGTAGCGGCCGAGTTGTCACCATTCTGAACTGTGTTTAATGCAACCTCATTACAACCTCTTTGCCTGATTGCTTTGCTACACCACCGTTAATTTAAACAGCTCTGAACTGCCTTCAAATCCGGCCCTGTGTGAAGTTGTTTTGCAACACAGCTGTCATATTTTGGGATCAGAAATGCCTCCATGTGAGGCTTGCTTGACGCTAACTCGCGTTCATATTGTTGTTGAGGAGGCATGCTCCGCCTGCATATGCCTGAAGCCTTACAGGAAGCCATGGTGAAATAAATATGTAATATTTACTGGAGATCTGCGATGGTCTGGTGAGCTGTCCAGGGTGTACCCCGCCTGTGACCAAAGTTGGCTCCTTAGTAGGAGTCTGTTAAATGGTTCGGCAAACGAATGAATAAATAAATTAACTGGAGATCGTATTGGCTGTGTGAATGATCTATTTATGTTCTGGTGTCTCATTCAGCTTCTTGTTTCACGGCACTGTCTGTATCCAGCACAACCCTGACCAGGGTAAAACATTTAGCAAAGATAAATGCATGAATGATTTTTTTCACATGTATCTCTTACTTGATGCCTCAATCCCTGGAGGCTGGTTTGCCTTGCAGGTTTGCCGTGAAAGAGCCGCAGTTAATTATTAATGAACAAGTTCGCTGTTCGCTCTTCGACACATTGCCGACTTTTCATTCACTCATACGTACATCAGGCTGAAATCTCTTTAGACATTCCTTTTGAACGTTTTGTTTTGGTTCACATTAAGTGAAGAGGAATTAAAATGGATCACTGCTTATAATATATATATATATAAATAATATAATGCTGGTTCGTCTCAACGCCAGTTAGAAGGTTACCTGACTGTGCTCTTGATCGACCAGTTTTTATTTTTAGTGTTATATTGATGGCGGTATGCTGGTGTAGTCAGCACGTTAGCCTAACAGTAAGAAAGTCCAAGGTTCGAGTCCTGGCATTTCTTTTTGGAATTTGCATGTCCTCTAGCTTGTGTGGGTTTCCTTCGTGTACTCTGGTTTCCTCCAGCGATCGAAAGACATGCACATTATGCTAAACAGCTGTTCCAAATTGCCCGTAAGTGTGAATGATTTTGTTTGTGTTGGCACTTTAGTCATTTAGTTTAATTTGCCAAACCACTTTATCCTTTACTAGGGTCACAGGAAGGATGGAGTCCATCTCAACTGACTCTGGGCTAAAGCAGAGTACACCCTGAATAGTTCACCAGACCATCACAGGGCAACAGACCCACAACCATTCACCCTCACACCTCAGGGCAAGAGTATTGTTAAAATGATAACACATTCTTCTTATTAAGAATATCCAATTAGCTTAATGTGCATGTCTTTGGACTGTGGGAGAAAACTGTTTTCGTCCAATTTTAGTTTAATATTTTAGTCCTTGAAATTTTATTTGTATACGACTTTTCCCATCGGACATGCTCACAGCAGCTGTTCCAAAATACTGGTATATAAACTCTGGATATGCAGTATAGTAGTGGCTAGCACGTCCGCCTCACATCAAGAAGGTCCTCGGTTCAAGTCCTGTGCTTAGTGACAGTGTTTTTGTGTGCAGTTTACATGCTCTCTCTGTGGTCATGGTTTTCCTCCAGGTACTCTGGTTTCCTCCCACAAGCCTAAGACAGGCACATTAGGCTAATTGGCTGTTCCAAATTGCCTGTAGGTGTGTGTGTATGTGTGTGTGTGTGTGTGTGTGTGTGTGTGTGTGTTGGCCCTGTGATAAACTGGCAACCTGCTTAGGGTGTACCCCGCCTTTGTCCAGAGTCGGCTGGTCTGAGCAATTGCAGTCCTAAATCTGTGAGGAAGAGGAGTCATGCTTATGCTTTTTATGAGGTAAACATAAAGTTTCGGCTGTCCATGTGGTGCCATCCTTTAGTGCCCTTCACACTCTAACGAATTGGCCCAGCGTATGCCAGAGAATGGACAATTTTTTGCAGTCGCTGCCATACGCTGAAGTTTGTTTTGATTACTTTTTTAATTAACTGATTGTTATTCATTTTAATACGTTCCTGTACATTGGTGTTTGTGCCATTCAGGGGAAATTTTTGTGCATGCATACATTTTTTTCCATGTGACAGCAAGCAGCTCATGCACAGAGAAAAAGCTCTGTATGTGGTCTTGTAATGTTTTGTTCAGCAGAAGTAAGATCACGGCTAGTTACCTTACAGTGGTGGGCCGTCAGGGCCAGCAAAGCCTTCTCTGCTGGCATAAACACTATCAGAAGCACTGACCTACATTTACAACTTAAATTCTAGTATTTGTTCCATTAAATTGTATTAATTGATTCCCAACAGTCTATTCTCTTCATTTCATAGTGTGTCTCTTGGCTGCACTGCTTCCAGTGTGTATGCGGGTGTATGTTAGTTTTTTTTGTCCAATCAGATTTCAGCTTTTATGTGCTACCATGTGAATCTGATCTGCCCAGGGCTTTCAGAATTAGCAGAACTCGCCAATCAGATTCCAGATTCTCCTCACAGGGTCCGCAAGCTGGCCTACAATAAACTCAGCAATTGTCCATCCTCTGATTGGTTGGTCAGCGCAAAACTAGGTGAATATTCTGTAGTGATCTGCACGTGATACATTTAACTTAGAATATTTTACACACACAATGGCTGATGGAGGAGGAGAGATTAACTTGGTGTCAGACATTCTTAAAAATCCACCCTCAAGGCGAACTTTTCCAGAAAAGCTCGACATCGTAAGGAGAGGTCGAGGAGGTAAGGTTTACGCTTGTTTACTTTTGGCTAAGCGCCAATTTGCCTGCAGCCTCCACCAGTAAAGGCCGGTTTTTCACAGAAATGCACGAAATGCCTCTGTCTGCAATGCCACTCCTTGTTATAATGTATTGTTTTAGTATATTATTGATGGTTTTATGTAATTGGGACATGGTAGTGGTGGTATTAAGAGGTGGATTAAGTCCGTTCTTGCTCATCATCCCCATTCCTGAGCTTGAATTCTTTCTTCATGGCCCTGGGCTTCTTGGGCTTCACTGTTGGTACTGTTGAGGATATAGAGACAGTTGAGACATTAGATGGACTTAGCAAGATGTTTCTGTGAAAAGTTTGTACTGGGAGCCCTGGATCTTGAGGCTTATTGGGATGCTGCTGCTGCTGCTTTTTCAGGTGAAGGCTGGGTGGGGCAGATGCAGCTTTGTATGTTTGCCTGGAGGATGGCTGCTGCTTCCTGAACTTTTTAGGCATCTTCAGACCTTGCGCCAGAAGATAGAGGAATAAATTGTTCAATCAGTGCGCAAATGTTTTATACCTGCGTACAAACATGATATGGGGGCAGCGGTGGCCTGGTGGTAAGGTGCTGGATTGCTGATCCCAGGGTTGGGGGTTCAAGCCCCACTGTTGGCAGT
>JAQNCB010000015.1:20580685-20593504 GCA_030068295.1 Euristhmus nudiceps | reverse complement strand
CCCCCCCCCCCCCCCCCCCCCCCTCCCCGCTCCACACGCGCTAATGGTGTGAGCACGCCCCCCCACACTCCGCACTTCGCCCGCATCGTGTACTCACTTATTTTTTCCCCACTACGGCCCTGAATCCACGATAATCTCGCGAGAATACGATGGCCCATTTGGTACCCATATGTAACCAATACTACGCACCCATTTATAGCCCATGCCCATGACTGCCCCGCAAACCCAGACTATACCCTTGTGGGGCCCAGATGGGCGTGTTGGCTGGGTATCTGTTTGAGATGTTTGGGGATACCTGGAAAGATATTTATTGTGCTATCTCTCTCTTTTTTTAATATCTTAACACTAAAATTCAAAATTCTTTAAATTTCTCAATAAACTTATTTTCACTTAAAGTTGATCTCCCGTCAAATCTATAGATTAATTTCTTTCTGTGTGCAGAAAGTTAGACTGATGGCTCCCGTTATAATGATTTTATGAGCAGTTGTTTAAAAACTGGGTCTCAGAATGATTTCATCAAAGCCCAAGTTAACATTTGATACATTAATATAATATATTGAGAGATTATGTGCAGAGAGGAACTATATGTGCACCAAGATTAATATATTTAGGCACAAACACCTGAAATATTAAAAGAAATGATGTTTAAAGCCAAACTCCCTGTTATACTTGGCCTTGATGACATCAACATTCTGAACTTCATTTTTTTTTTCATAATCTCTTATAAAAAACATGGAAAATAGCAGCTATTTTTTATGCACACAGAGAGATTCTAGTACAGAGTTTTGATTGAGATTAACTTTCAGCAAGTGCTGTTTTCATCTTTAAATAGTGTGTGGCATTAAAATGACCTTATAAAGAGACCTAATTATAAATGTGTGAGATCTTAACTGTCTTTGAGACAGCAGATATGGGAGACTTCCAGAGTCTGATTCCTCTCAATGTTTCTTGCTCATATTGTCTAAGTTTTTTTCCTTGCCACTGTCAGCACAGGCTTGATCATTAGGGATGTGTAGGATTCATTGTTAGGGTTTCTGTTGTGTAGCTCGTAGCTTGTTGTGTAGCTTTTTTTTAAATTTTATTTTGATATACTGTATTAATATCACAAGGGAAATTATTGCCTCTGCATTTAACCCATCCAAAGTGAGCACATACCTATGGAGCAGTGGGCTGCCACACACATTGGGGGCGCCTGGAGAGCAGTTGGGGGTTAGGTGCTTTGCTCAAGGGCACTTCAGCCATGAATGTGTAGGAAAGGAAGGTGGAGCTCACTACCCAACCACCACACATTTTTCCTGCTGGTTCAGAAATTGAACCAGCAACCTTTCGTTCTCCAAGCCATTTTTCTTACCATTAGGCTACATCTGCCCCCATTTCCTGACTTGTTTTTTGATTTAAACCTTGTCATGTTCTTTTCCTTTGTTTTTGTGTTGCTTTGCCATGTGATTTTGTTTTGTCCCTTTGGCTTTCCACACTGCTTTTTCTTTGTGCTCACCTGTGTCTAGGTACCTACCTCAGTTATCTGTTTATTTATACCCACCATTTCCCCACAGTGGGGGCTGGATGGTGCTTCAGGGGTTTTGTTTGAGAGGTTTGTTTCTGGGTATTCTTCAGGGTTGCTTTTCTGGATGTTTCCAGGTTTCTATGGCTAGTTTCCTTGCCAAAAAGTTTCTTCTGGATTCATCTGGATTCCTTTGCTACCCGTCAAATAAACTGTTGTGCCTCCCCTACTTCTGGCCTGCTGGTGGATCCTTTTTGCCTCATGTGTTATCACACACCCCCTTGTATCATTCATAAAGAAATGATTTGAATCTGAAGTTTCAATTCTTCACCATGTTTGTTTATGATGTAACCCTGCTTTGTGACAATGTCAGTTGCAAAAACGGCGACAGAAATAAACCTAAATTAACTTGGAGATGGGCAGCAATGCAGCGTAAAGGTTAGCACGTCCGCCTCACAACAAGAAGGTCCTGACTTTAAGTCTCGGACAGAGAAACACGTCAGGCTAATTCCCTTTTTAAAATTACTCCTAAGTGCGAGTGTGAATAGGTGTGTGTGTGTGTGTTGGCCCTCTGACTGACTGGCTTGCTGTCCAGGGTGTACCACGCCTTCACCCAAAGCTGGCTGAACTAGACTCCAGCCTCCCTATGACTCTAATAGGAGTAATCGGTCCCTGAATTAAGAAATTGATTTTTATTTTGTGTCTGTATTTCATGATAACACTAATACGTGAACGATTCAAATCTGAACAGTAATTACAGAGCATAGTTATCACAGTTGATTTAAGTATGTAAACAGTTGATATATTATGTGCACATTAAAAGTGTGGGCACAATGAGTTTGACCGTATAAAATGTAACTGCTCAGTTCTGTTTATACTTCAGCCAGGATTTGTTGCTTGGTGACTTTATGCTCCTTGCGAACAGAAGTCATTTTTACGAGCAAATAATTTCATTTGGCATTTAAAGTTCATTTATCATGTCAGCTTTCAGACCGGGCCAGTATTCTTCACATCAAGACTTTCTGTTTGTCGTGGCTTATTTTTATGTTGACACATTTTAATGTTCTACTAATAATTTTGCTTCCTTTCTCTCTTTTCTCTCTTTCATGTTTCACCATGGCTGCCACATAATTTCCCTTATCAAGGTAAGAGAGCTACCACCTTTCAAAACTAAAATTGTTTTGTGGATGCAGCACATTAAGTCCCTGATGTATACAAACAACTCTGGAATTTCTGTCACCTAAAAACTATTTGCACAGTGTACAATTCTTACACCAATATGTTTGCATAAATACAACTGAATATTCTACAATGAATATTGTTTAAAATGTCAATGTCTACTAGCTGAAATGGTACAATCTGATTTGTCTGCTGTCTGGGGATTAAAAACTGATTGGACACTTGCGGTTTATCGGTCAATAGGAGCAGGTGGCAACATTGTCACAATTTAAAATATAAAAAATATAAAAAGAATCTTGTTTTAGTTTGCTTTCCTTACGTTTCTGCATCGTATATACTAAATCTCTGAATGAGTATTCAATGATACATAGCTACACAGTGTTTATGTTCTGCTCGGGGTGCACACAGCTAACCATGGTTAAAATATGTACAAATAAACTAGAAATGTTAATTTTCTATGCTTTTTATGGCCCTGTGTAATATATACTAAACCAGTCATTCACCTCAGGCTTGTGGATGTTGCTTGACATTCCGTCTCAGGGATTATTCCGTGATATCCACCTCACCTTGATAATTTTTTTATCTGTAATATTATCCATGGTTACCCTAGGCATTGTTTAAAATAAATGCAAACATTGTCTCGGTTTCCCGCAGCACTACTATTGGCTCGTAATTACACACGTAACACCTCCTCAGGACAACAAGAGGTTTTTACTTTCAGTCCTTTTTTTGGTATGGGGCCATAATATGACGTTTAGTGGGAAGGATTGCCAAGTTTCATACAAAACTGCCACATGTTGTTTTTTGATTATAATTATAATAATAATTACTTTGTAAGTGTTTCTGCAGGAATCAAGTTAACACTACTATCTGCAATAGATGAAAATTTTATGCAGAATCTGACACTCCTGCTAACAGCACAAGTTAATTAATATGATATAAATCAGAGGAGCAGTAAACACTGCAATAAACTGGCGACCTGCTCACCCTGTCTCTCACCCAAAGTAAGATTGGGTCTAGCTTCCCCTATAACCAGTTTTTTTTTTTTCTTCTATCAATAACCCAAGATAAAGACAGTCTTACTGTGCTCTCAAATAAAACCATATTACCATATTTCTGGACAAACAAAAGTGATATACTTTCATTTATTGAGTTGAGTATTTCATAACGGCAATGCTGTAAAGGGGAAATGTATTATATTTTTTCCCATGAATGGTGCCCATAATTCTGGAGTTTGACTGTATTCAAAAAAAGTTTTTGCCTCTGTCGTCAACCTTCAGCTACCTGCCTGTCTTCTCATGAGTGTGCCAGATGGCTGGTGCATGTTGGCTGGCTAAAAGTTGCTGAATTAGCTCGGTTTTCAGCTGGACAGGTATCCCTGAAGCCTGTGAAATCATCTGGGACGGAAATTTGCACTTGGACAAGTTTCTGTTGTACTTGGCATTGCCACCACAGCATTCTCTGACAACACACATGCTCAGATATTACATCCCAGCTTTAGCTGACTTGTGTCTGTCTGTTGGTGCATTCTATTTTTTTTATGTCTCTCAAACTGCATAGACTGTGGGTTTTTTGTGTGATACCAGTTTACACGGTTGAAGTATCAAAAAAAGTCTTATGAAATATGTGTATACTTTATGCATATACAGTGGTACCTCTCGATACGAAATTAATCCGTTCCAGAGTGGCTTTCGTATCATGATTTTTTCATGTAATGAATCGCGTTTTGGAATTCGTTCCAAGCTCTACAAAAACACCACATTAAATATTATAATAAGGATAAAACCAGAATGAAATAAGAGCCAAATACATTTTAATCATTCAGTATACCTAACCGTTAATAGCTGTAAATGAAGTAGATAATAGAACACAATGCAAAAATAAAAATGGATAGGAAACCCTTACCTTTCGAGTGAGGCGATGTCTGAAAGCAAAAGTGGCCAGGAGGAGAAAAGAATAAAAATAAGGCAAAGAAAATAATAAAAATGGGAGAAAATTAAAAGCAGGAACCATTTAAACTCAAGCTTCTAATTTTCTAATTTAATCGGATTCTTCTTCTTTTCCACTTTTTGGAAGTTGACAAACCAACATAAGGTGTATTACCGCCACCACCTGGACTGGAGTTTGGATCTCGACCAATGCATGATGGGAAATTGAGTTCAGTTTCTTTCGAATGCTGAATAATTTTTCGTAAAATGAAATTTGTGTGTGTACATTGTACATATGTATATAGAAATATCGGATTGCCACTAACATATAAATTGTGTACAAATTGGTAAGGAAATGCATTTTTATGCTGATTGGTGACTGAATGGTGTATTTGTTACCTTAACATCAATTTAAAAAGAGGACTGTAAGCCTGTAGTCAGCATCTTCTACCCAGAAAACGTAAAAGGTTGCAACAGCAGAGACCATTCAAACGGTGCTGATCCTCCGGGATGACATGCACTTCCATTCGGGGGCTCAAAGAACTCATTAAACAGGCTTACATAGAACACGTCGAAGGCCAACGAAAGTCTCAGTCATCATGCTGGTGTGTATGCTGCAACCTTTTGACAACCTCTTGGGGTAACACTGTTGATACAGTTATCTGTATTATCATGATCTACTGTATGGGACAGCTAAAGTTGTATTAAGCACAGTACTCTCTTTGTTTATATCTGTTGACTGGCTGCTGTTTGGAGCTCAGTAGACATTATTTACATCCTTTTGCCTGTACCTATGTCTGTACAATGGCTCTTGGAAAAGCTAAGAGCTATATTTTGAATTATTATTGTATTATTCTTTTTTTTTTTCTTTTTTTTAAACTAGTGCACAGCTATCATACATAGATCAACCCGGTCATCATTTGTGTCTGAATACCTACATGGCAGCAATTTATCACTGTCCAGGAATCATTCCATCCAAAATTAGCTCATACTGCTCATATTTCAGTACTGCTTTTGTCAAAGAAAGGCTGACCATATCGTAGAAGTGAAGTGTGTAAGCTCTTAGGTATGCTGATTGGAATCTTTAGTTAAAATCCACATCAAACATGAAAATGTGGAAAATGTGATCTCCATGATTTTTAGTGACGCTTGCTTATTGGTGCTGGACAGGTTGGGTTAAAGCTGAAGCTGGTCGTCTGGAAAGCTAGCAAATTTGAAGTAGTGTCTCCACAGAGCTTCGACTAAACCCTCCCTTGCCCTCGGAGACCCTTCCAAAGCCACGCCCCTCTACGCTTGCTCTGATTGCAGGTTTGCACCTAGTAGGGTCACACTTGATGAGAGGGTCACAGGAGAATTTGATCGGATGTTTTCCAGCAGATGGTGAGGGAGTGATTGGTCTGTATTTCCGTGTGGAGTTTGCATGTTCTCGCCATGCTTGCATAGGTTCACTTCCACAATCCAAAGGCAGCCACATTAGTCTGCCACTAGGAGTAAGTGAAAGTGTGTGTGTGTGTGTGGGGGTCTGATGATCTGTTCAGGGTGTACCCTATCTTCACCCAGTGTCAGCTAAGTTAGGCACCTGCCTCCCTCCCTAGCCACAACCTTATTATGATTGAAGCGGTTAAGCAGATGAGTGATGAGTGAGACATCTGGTCTCTAGCTTTTACACAGAATGATGCAGGTGTTAGGGTCTTGGACCCAACCAGGCTTGTCAATAATCCATGCACTAGGTGGTGGTGGTGTAATGATGTGTGGCATGTGGTGTTGGCATATATCTGATGTGAACCTAGCAGAGCTCTTTTGTGACATGGTAGTACAAGAGATTCACAGCATGAATGCAGAGCTGGGGGCTCCCAAGTGACGCATTGACAAAGATGCACGACTATTAACCCAGAGATCGCAGGATCAAATCCGGTTTAATGCCTAGACCGCCGTGCTGGGAGCTAATTGGCCGAGCTCTCATAGGAGGGTGGGATGGCATACGCTCACGTCCCTGTCATTCACAGCGATTGCCAGCCAATCATTGGAGTCTTTGAGGTCATTCATACGAGGGGGCGAATGACACTTTCCCTTGGTGTGCTAATTCGTCCCCAAGTACGCATGGCGCCGCAGTTCGAAAAGAGGCAGGTGGCTAGCATTGCATGTCACGGAGGGGGCATGCTTTCACCCCTCCCTGGTCGGTGATGGTTGTAGGATGGGGAGGCAATACTTGGGTGGGAATTGGTCTGGCTAAATTAGGGAGAAAATGCATGAAAAAAAAAGAATGCAGAGCTGGCAGATTAACAGCATTAATTATGTAATGTTATCATGTTATCATGGACCAGCAATGTTTCTAACACCTTCTGCAAAGTAGGGTCCCTACCCTGTATCACATGATGTTTCAAACACAGTGTTTCGGAAGGGTATACATTTAAATCACCAGGAGAGAATCTACAAACATCTTTGAAGATGTTTATTACTGCAGGGACTTTCATATGGTAAGTGTCAGTTAACATGTTTTGACAGATTGACAATTTATTGCAGTGCAATTATGCGCTGTATGAAAGAATCCACATCACTTACTGCTGTGCAGCTACTTAGTGCTCCTGTCCTTCAACGGTGCTAGTTGTTGAGCTTCCTGTTAGATGTGTAGATTTCGACCAGATTTAAAAGCCAGGCGGGCATAATGTGTCCCATACTGTGTAGCTCTGTTTTGAATGAACAATGCAACTGCTATATACATGCAGTATTCTGTTCTCTTTCCAAATCACACTGCTTTCTGGGGACTTTTGTTGATTAGGAGCCAGCAAGGTCATGCTGTCTTTCATTTAAATCCCACAATGCTACAAGTGAACACTGTTGTTGACATTCTGCAAATAATGAGAGAAAGAGAGACTGGATTTGAATGCAAATGTGACTTGATTTCCTCGATTTTAAAAGCATTATTCAAGTTTCTCTTTTAATTGAATTTATGCAAACTATGCTGCTGTCATGTGAACGGGAAGGGCCGTCAGTTATGGGTCGTATTCAGAGTTCTGTTATGTACCTACTGAGGATTTAATACAGAGCTTGTGTATATTTTTATTCGGAGTTCAGATATAAAGAGAGTTAAATGCTACTTTGACAGTTGTGTTGAATTTTTTTTTTTGAATGGGATGAAGTTTATCAGAAAAGGACGCATGTTTCACTCACTCACCCATTTGCTGAAGTGTTTAATCCTATTAGGCTCCAGCCTACCCACAACCCTATCTCAGGCCTCCGTTGACACTGGTGGGGGGTACACCCTGAAAAACTCACCAGAACATTACATGGCCTACACACACAAACATCTAGGGGTAGATTAGTACAACCAATTATCCAATTGTGAATGTCTTTAGACTGTAGATGGAAACTGGAGTACCTGAAGGAAACCTATGCAAGCAAAGGGAGGGTATTCAAACTCAACACAGAAACACCTGAGGCTGGTACTTGAACCCAGGACCTTCTTGCTGTGAGGCAGACGTTCTAACCACCATGCCACTGTGCTGCCTGGCACGTTTCAGTTATGCACAATTCTGACCAACATTTTTTAACCAGCGGCACAGAGGTTTTTTTTTTGATTACCATGTCCACCTAACAGCTATAAGGTCCTGGGTTCAAGTCCCAGGCTCCGGAAAGCGGATTTCTGTGTGAAGGTTGCATGCTCTTGTATTTGCATGGATTTCCTCTGGGTACTCTGGTTTCCTTCCACGCTCCAAAGAAATGCAGTGTTTAAGGCTTTGGTTCGATTGAGAGGTTGGGGGGGTCAAACCCCAGTACCACCAAGCTGCCATATTTGGGCCCTTGTGTAAGGCCCTTAATTGCTTAGTTGCATAAATGAGAAAATGAAAGCTGCTCTGATTAAGGACGTCTGCTAAATGTCATAAATGTAATGTGAGTGTAATTAGGCTAAATTGACTGTTTCAAATTGTCCCCGGTTGTGAGTGTGAATGATTGTGTGTTTGTCACCCTGCAATGGATTGGCAAGCTGTTGATGGTATTTCCACTGACTTCACTTGGAATCAGCTGAAATAGGCTCCAGCCTTCTCATGACTGAAATCGGGTAAAATGATTTGGAAAATGAATGGATAAATAAATCTTTTCACCAACTTTCAAGCCTTGAGTAATAGCTCAGGCGCCTCTTTTGAGCGTCGCACCATTGATGAGGAAAAAAGATCTGACCTTGGAGTTGCGTCTTGAATGCCAAGACATTAATTTACATTAATTAATTCCATTAATTTTTTTTATGTGATTGTACTTGCCAAGCCAAACAAATATGGCTTTGAGCTACAATCTCCCCATAAATTAACTTTCCCCGGTTTGGTTGCAGTCGGTGGTTCCCATCCTGAGATATGAATTTTTCTTTTCCCCCTAATAAAATCTATAGCGTACAGTCCTATATCCTTCCAGTATGTGTGTACACACAGGAACCCTGTGTTATATCTTGAAAGGAAAAGTGTTATATATTGTAATATGGAGAACAAGAGGCGTATAATAGTCAGGTTACATGAAGAGATGTCATTGTTATGATGTGAAATAAATAAATAATTAATGATAGCCTTATGTTATTGAATTGTTCTCTCAAGCTACAGGTTCTAAATGGTGCACTTTACATGTTGAGACTTAGATTGCGTATTTGGTCCCCTCATTTTTTATCCCCTTCTATGAACATTATTAAAATGAAACAATCTTGATATACATGTACGGGGTTTGAGAGTTTCCACCAAAAACTTATCATGTATGAGAAATCATATGGGAGCTTTGCTTTTAGGCAGTGCGGTATTCTTTATATTATTGGCTTGAATGAAGAGCAGGATTTAGTCCAGTTCCGCTGTCATGCCAATTCATCCTAACAATTTGTTGTAACTGTTGAGATATTTCCAATTTTTCTAACAGAAGTTGTTTGCTCTGAGTTATTAAAAATAAAATAGTCATGTGTTCATGTTGAAGTGAAAGTATACAAATAATGAACCATTCACAAAGCTTAAAGTGGAGATAATTGCATTTTTGGCATTTTACCAGACCACAGATAAAAATGAATTATACTTGATTATACAAGTTTAAAGCATTCACAATGATATCAGACTTAATTGTAATATAAACCCTGAAATCAATATCTACTACTTTTTCTTTCGGCTTCTCCCCTCAGGGGTCATCACAGTGAGTCATCCTTTTCCATCCATCCCTGTCCTCTGCTTCCTCTTGTCTCACACCAAATTCCCGTTCATATAAACTCTGAAATCAGTATAATATTTGAAAAGAAGTCAAAGGTTTTTGTTTTTCCTCAATTATTAAATCATTCTCACACCACCATTTTTAATAAGATGTATTGCTTTTGGTTGACTGATATTTTTAATTTAACTTTCAAAGAAACTCCTGAAGAGACTGAGAGTGGGTGTTGCCAGGACTGCGATCCCTGACAAACATGGCATTTGCATTTCCTTTGTATAAAGATAAAAGTGGTTGTAATTGCTTTTGAGGTGACTTTTCCTACCATCTGCTGCTCATTAATGAGAGCATTTATTATGAATGTTTAAGATGTTTTTGTTGGTATGTGTACAAATACACTCCCCACTTTAATGTCAATGAGCAGGGATGATGCGTCACATGTCATTCATCCAAGCATTAAGATCTAGGCTTGCCAGGTGTTGGTTATCTGAGTGTGAACGTTTTTGGCTGCTTGGTTCTGGCTCTGATGCTGCTTGTCAGATGCATCCAGATGTGTACCAAGAACATGTGCTTTTCCCTAGCTGGGCATCACAGCAAGCTGTGAGCTCAGTTACTTGGCAACAAGTTTCTTGGAGGTTGAGATTCCACGATCTCTTGAGGGTTGTTAATGGAGTGAGCGTCATAACCTGAGAAGAAACGATTCAACCACAGCACATTTTAACATAGCTTAGCCATCTGTTTCTTTGACCTATCTGTGTGTGGACAGCCTCAGAAGCTGGAGTCTATGGCTTTGCCTTAGCCAACATAAACAATATGTGAATGGGAAACATGATAGAAGGCTTCTTCTACAATGTATCATTCAAAACTACAACAAAATAACTTGCTTGGGTTGTGGAGAGGCTGGAGCCTATCTCAGCCGACTCTTGGTGAAGATGAGATACACCCCTGACAGCTTGCCTGTCCACCGCACAGCCAGCACGCACAAGAAGGGCAATTTTGAAACCGACAATTAGACTAATTTGTCTTTGGACTGTGTGTGCATTTACCTCTGGGTACTCCAATTTCCTTCCAATCACTGAAGAAACATGCAGACCCGGCACAAAAATGTCCCTGCCATGCCCGGGACTTGGTCCTGCATGATGCAGATGTGCTAACCTGCTCAGTGTTCTATTTCCTTAAATAAAATCAGAAAGATTTAAAATGTGGATTCTTGTGGTAGTGGTATAAGCTGTTTTGAACACACCAATATAAACCTACTGGCTAGGGCGATTGTGCAGCCATTTTCCATGCTAGCAGGTGGATAAGCTACCATATTTTCCGGGGTATAAGTCGCTCTACAGTATAAGTCATACTAGCCCAAAAGAAATGCATAATAAAGAAGAAAAAAAAACATATATAACTCGCACTGGAGTATAAGTCACATGTTGACGGCAGTTTTTAAATTATTTCGTTAACGCATCTTTTTTGTATGACGATAACGTGACAATGATGACTAAAAATGGATCTTTGGTGACTAAAACATGACATGACGTGTTTGAGTTTTCGTCAACGAGACGGGATGAAAATGTTGGTTTGTGAGATACTCACAGTGCATACACCATCTCTGCCTACTCTGCGCGTAACAAAGAGTGGGGAGGCAACAAAAGGAGCAGGCTCACCGTTACACATGGGATCGTGTAGTCCCACTGAAACATTGGACTGTTGGCTCAAACATGTTAAACTAGACTCTTCATTTCAATCTACGGTATATTGTTTGCACTATATCTTGCATGAGGAGTCATTTAGCTTTGACCCGCAGCCTCTGGTATTATTTACCTGTGTGTCAGCTGGCGATGGAAGAGCAAGGGTCGCTGCGATGTCCTCTCACCACGCTCTCAGTCACTGCCGTTCTCTCATGTTTTATACTCCTATTTAAATCGTTCACAATAAATGCGCTGTGTTTCCGGATCATTTAAAATATGGGTACGCTTTGACCAAAATAACGAAACGTTCCTCTGTCAACTAGCCTATCGTAACAAGAACTAAAGGCTTCCTGTTAAGACTTTCACAATAAAGGTCTCTTTTGACTTAATTTCCGTTGTTGTAAGAGTCTTATTGACAAAGCATCTCAGCAAAATTAGACTGACTTCACAACCCAAGAGCGCCCACTTGCAGTTGTCAATGCAAAAATAACGAACAAAATTATATAATAATGTCTTCATAATTTCACATGCAAGTCACTCTGCCCTGGCCAAACTATGAAAACAAGTGTGACTTATACTCCGGAAAATATGTTACTTGAAATTGTTCCTTGGTGAGAATGAGCATATCTATGTCCTGCAGTATACCGACATACCATCCATAGTGTTACCTTGCCTTTTTGTGTTGTCAAGGATATTCTTTAGATCCACTGTCGACCTGAGCAAAACAAAGTGTTGACTAATGAATGAGTAAATGAAATAAATACAGTTAGCAGCTAACAGTGTAGAGTGCTGGAGGTTATAAATATCACACTCCTTAGGAGTGGGCAGAAACAGTTTATGCTCTGCCTTTGGAGAGAGTGTGACAGTCTGTGTGCTTATTGATATTGCATGAGCACTGCGGAGTTGAAAAACGATGTCCTGCACTCGTTAGTATGTTTGACATGATTATTCAAATCATCTTCCCATGTTTATCAGCACAGAGGCCCTGCTCTCTCGCAGGGCTGACGTCGGTCACGGGATGCTGGAGTTAGATAGCACTATACACTGTGACTGAAAGGGGTGTTTGTTCTGACTAAACAGCAATGCGAAGTCTGCATTTATTTATTTTTCTGGAGCTTGAGGCTCTTCTGAAACAAAGGTTGGGTTTAACCCCTGGCTTGCTAATGCCATCAGAGACCCCATCATATGATTTTGATATGTAGGGAGACACCCCCTCCCCTGAAACTCAACTCCCTTGGAATCCAGGAAACCTAACACTCTCAACAACGTAAGTTCCGGAAGTCCCGCCCCTCACCTGAGTTCATTAAAAGTTCGCTGCATCTCTGAACTCGCTCTCTTTTTCCGTGGACTCCGCCAGAGTTAA
>JAQNCB010000015.1:20566913-20577100 GCA_030068295.1 Euristhmus nudiceps | reverse complement strand
AATTTTTGAAGTGGGAAACTCAAATTAGTCCAAAATTTAACTTCCATGTAGATTTTCAAGACAAGCTGATAGATTTTTTTTTTAATTAATTACCGTAATTTCCGGACTATACGTCACTCCGGAGTATAAGTGGAATCAGCCAAAAAAATGCATAATAAAGAAAAAAAAAACATATAAGTCGCACTGGAGTATAGGTCGCATTTTTGGGCCAGTGTTCTTTAAATGATTTTGTTAACACACCGTTTTTGTATGACGACAACGTGACGATGACGCACTAAAAATGGATCTTTGGCCACTAAAACTTAACGAGACGAGGCGTAACGAAAATGTTGGTGTGTGAGACGCTCACAGTGCATACACCATCTCTGCCTACTCTGCGCATAACACAGGTCAGGGAGGAAAAACAAAACGTGCAGACTCACCTTTACACACAGGAATATGTAGTTCCACTGAAACATTGGACTGTTGGCTCAAACATGTTAAAATAGACTCTTCATTTAAATCTACGGTATATTATTTGCCCATATCTTGTGCGAGGAGTAATTTAGTTTTGACCCGCAGCCTCTGTTATTTACCTATCTCAGATGCCGATGAGTCACTGTGATGTCCCCTCACCGCGCTTTTCAGTCACTGCCATGTTCTGTTTTTAATACTGTTAATGTATTTAATACTCTATTTAATACTCCTATTTAAAATGTTCAAAGTAAATGCGCTGTCTTTCTGGATCATTGGAAAAGCACTAAATGCTTCCTGTTAAGACTTTTCACAATAAAGGCTCTTTTTGACAAAGCATCTCAGCAAAATCTGACTGTATTCACAACCCAATACCGCCCTCTTGTGGCTGTCAGTGCAAAAATAATCAACAGTGAAATGTGGTTGCCAGTTATTTTTATTTTTTATAATAATGTGTTACAAATTTCACATATAAGTCGCTCTGAAGTAAAAGTCGTCCCCTGGACTATGAAAAAAAGTGTGACTTATACTCCGGAAAATAAGTTTGTTTTTTTTTTTAATTTAAAGGTATTCCATACTACTGTGTATTTATTCACATAAAATTTCACATATGTATAGACTGTGGAACAGTAACCCCCATTTATATATCCACAGTGCTCTAGAAGACTGTGAAAAGGCCCATAAGCTCTGGCTCTGATGTAAAGGCCACTATGCTCTGATGTAAAAGCCAAACAGACTTTAGCTTTTATAGATCCTTTCTACTATAAACTCACTTATTCAAGCCACTTAATCTTGTTAAGGTTGCGGGGACACTCTCAGCCGACAATGTGCAAAGGCAGGGTACATTCTCACCAGACTATTGCAAAGCCAACACACACACAACCATTCACACTCCCAACAAGGAGCAATTTTGAACTGTCAGTTAGCTTAATGGACCCCTGGACTGGGGATCTTCTTCTGTGACGTGGACGTGCTGACCACTGTGCTAATGTGCTTCCCACAGAATGTACAATCAACTAGAAGTTTACTTTATTGATGCGTTGTACATGCCATATATTAATCTCAGCACTCCAAGCTAGCACACCCTCCTGCCTAGACACACGCACACATAAACACCAGATGTGATTAATGCCTCTATATAGTATCTTCAGTTACTAACATGTCTGCTTTTTCAGGCATATGCACATTATCTCACATCCACCCACCTACAGTAGTTATGATGTCAGTCACTAATGAGTGCGTTCAGAGGGACAGATGTGGAAACCGGACGTATCCTCACCTCTCTAATCTCCTCATACAGACACTTTTTGTGCTTTATATTAATTAAGGTTCTCAGACTATAAAAAAGGAATAACTTACTTCAATGAACATTTTGTGGTTTATTTACAAAACAAACTATATATAAAATGTGTATATGTGATGCAATGTGTTGTCAAGTGAAGAAATGTGTGCAAATTTTTATCAAGGCAGCACGGTGGGTTAGTGGTTAGTATATCTAGCTCACAGCAACAAGGTCCTGGCAAGGGTGTTGCTGTGTGGGGTTCTCCTAGTTTTTGTTTGGGTTTCCGCCAGGTCCTCCGATTTCCTCCCACAGCCCAAAGACATGCACACTGGGCTAACTGGCTGTTCCAAATTGCCCCCAGGTGTGATTGTCAATTTTCTGTTTGTTGGCCCTGCGATAGACTGGTAAATTGTTCAGGGTGTACCCCGCCATCGCCAAGTGTCAGCTGGGATACACTGTCTCCCCACGACCTTAGTAGGATTTCAACAAATGAGTCTGCGAATAAACCAATGAATAATTCTTATCAATCAAAAGGATGAAGAACAGAGCTGACTGAATTGAAATTACATGAACCTTTTTAAATCATCAGGATTTGCCGGGAGTAGGAAAGAACACTTCTCTAGAGAGGGAAGGCATATACAAGTATCAACTACATCACCAGCATAATAACAACTCTACTACTTTTCTTTCGGCTTCTCCCATCAGGGGTCGCCACAGCGAATCATCTGTTTCAGTCCATCCCTGTCCTCCGCATCCTCCTCTCCTTCTTCGACCCACAGTAGCCCAATTTCCACCAGCGCCCTGTAGGTTATCGGCACTAATGGCGGTCATTGTTAACCCGGGCCTCGACCGATCATGTATGGAGGTCATAGAATCGATTTGCATATTTACTTTGGCACAGTTTTTACGCCGGATGCCCTTCCTGATCCAACCTTCTGCATCTATCCGGGCTTGGGACCGGCACAAGGAAGACACTGGTTTGTGACCCCTTTAGGTTGCATTACCACCATAACAAATATTTCTAAAATATTTTGAGGGTTTGTTGGTACAGCAAAAGGGGTTGCAGGTTTGAGTCCTGGGCTCGGGTGTTTCGGTTTGGAGGTTGTCTGTTCTCCCTGTGCTTGTGTGGGCTTCCTCAAGGTCCTCCGGTTTCTTTCTACATGCAAGTACATTATGTGGGATACCTGTGTTTTTGTGCGAGTTTGGGAAATATCTTGTGTGATTGGCAGGTATCCACAAGCAATTGGCCTTAGTGTATACAATTTGTTGAAAAGGGCTGCATGGTGGCGTTATGATTAGCACGTCCGCCTTACAACAAGAAGTCTCTTGGTTTGGGTCCCGGGCTTGGCAGGGGCGTTTCTTGAGGAATTTGCATGCTCCCCTCTGTTCTTGCATAGGATTCCTCTGGGTACTCAGGTTTCCTCCCACAGTCCAGAGACATGCACATTAGGCTAGTTGGCTGTTCCAAATTGCCCCTGGGTGCAAGTATGAATGGTTCTGTGTCTTTGTTGCCCTGCCATAGTGCGAACTGTTCAGGGTGTTCTTAGATAGGCTCCAGCCTCCATGCAACCCTAATTGAGCATTTACCCATTTCAGGAAAGGACTGAGTAAGTGAGTGAAATATCTTGATTTACACAATAATAATATTTCATACCTTTCTTTTTCTTCTTTTTTTATTTACTTTTAATCTTTTGCCCCCCAGTGCAGCTAACTGGGTTACCAAATGGGTATGTCTCTCACTGTCTACGGTGAGAGGCATGTAAAAGAACCAGTGCTGATGTTTGTCAAGAGTAGGCTACATAGCCATCAGCGTGTTTCTGCCCTGCGATGGCCTGGTGAGCTGTCTAGGGTGTACTCTGCCCTTGCTCAGAGTAGGCTGAGATAAGCGAAAGCCTCTCTGCGACCCTAATTAGGAATAAGCGGTTTGGAAAATGAATGAATGAATGAATGAATCTTTTGCCTGTTTTTGGGTTGCGGTGTGCCTGACATGCTAATTTAAAATTACTCACAGCTAGACAGTTGGGTTGAGATCTGATGACTGCTAAGGCAACAGTATATGATTTTCTCATCAAACCATTCAGTGAGGGACAATTTAGAATAGTTCGTTTACAATAATTTACAATAATACAATAATTTGTGTTTGTTTACAATAATTTTTCCCTCTAAAGAGACAGGCAGACCCAAGCCATGCTACCTAAAAATCCGTATTCATTATTCCTCCCCCTTCATTTGTTGAGCTCATTCCTTTAATTATCACCCATCTAGTTGCTGTTAATACACTGCCTTGAGTTGTATTTCTTGTGCATGCGAGCACGTGCTCGGAAAACATTGTATGCATTGCAGGTGTTAATTAATGAATACCTAAATAATAGTTGAACCCAAATAAAGGCAAACCGGAATTAATTTACTTGCATAAACACCGCTATGCATTTTGCTTTTTCTATCATGGAAAAAACCAGGGACAGATGAGTGTATTTTTTTAGATTTTTTATTTTTTACATGCAGCCTTTGAATGAACCATGTCTCCTTTTTATAGAATACACTCTCAGCCTAGCTTCATCTACAGAGCTTGCTTATTTATACCATCAGAATGGTCCTTACCTTGAAGTGACCCTGTTGGCGGGTGCCTAGGTAAATAACAGCTTTACTAACAATCTGCCCATGATTCAGCTTGGCTCACACTATACCGTTCCCACACTCCCTGTGGTCAGCTGACTAATTCTGGAAGGAAGTTGAACATGCATATCTTTAAGTCTGGTTCACTGGATGCAACTTCCAGATGGGGAACAGTTTGCTGTCTTGGGATATAATCCAGATTTGTCTTGTGTGACCATAGGGATGCATTCATAGGCACAGATGCTGAGGCGAACTACCTCCACCCAGGTGGACCAGAGAATAAGCACAAACTCAGTTTAAAAAAGAATGGCCGAGTAGAGACAAACAAACCACACCATGCACCACATTGTGCAATTTCTTCCACAGGTTTTAATTTCGAGTCGTATTGATTAAGTTACTATAAAAGTTAATCAGTGAGATACCCTGCACTTGGCTGTCCTCGTGCATTGTTTAAAAGAATTCAGTTATAAAAAATACATACAAATAGTACTATTATTTTATAATTAATGTGAATTTTGCTTGTAATGAATAACCAAATGCAAGCACTCAATGTACCTTATTAAAGCTGATGGCAAGTAACCAAATACATTTAGTCGCAGAACAGGCAGTTGGAGGGAAGGAGGGGTGTGTGTTTGTGAGCATGATTGTGTGTGTGGGTGTCAGGGGGAACGGGTTTTTTTTGCAGTGGTACTTAGTCTTTACTCCCCCTCCTTCTTTTCATTTACCCTTCTTTCCACACCCCTGGACCCCACTCAAGTGTATCCGCACACCGAACATTTGAAGGCAAATGAAGTCCAACTTATTTAAAAAAAACCCCTGCATACATTGTATATGTCTGTGAACATCAAAATGCCCTGTTATTACAAGCCTCTTTGTTGGGGGGTGGACATTGTACTGCAAAAAGTCACACATGATTTCATGTGTATGCATCAGTAAATACAGGAGTTAATTTGCACATGAATAAACAGCAGGACATACCATGGTGTTCCTATAAATGAGACGATGTTTGTCAGATGTATGTGGACATAATGAGTTTGTTCAAATGGGCCAAGTTTTATTTTATTCACAAGTTCATTAGTTTATCTGGTTTCTGTTATTTTTGCCACAGTCTGTTTTGTATGAACCAATTCACATCCAATTTCACAAATTTGTGTGAGTGAAACATCAGTCTTTTTAAACTGGCTACTGCAAACTAATCGAATGGATTTTAACAGATTGCACCTTCGGAACTTTAAATAAAAACCACCTGCTACTGAAAATATGCATAGGGTAATGTGCAACAGGAGAGTTTTAAAGGCTTGCCTTTCATTTCAGTTTAACGATGAACCTTTACTGATTTTATTTATTTACTTATTTATTTATTCATTTATTTAAGGTGTGTGCTTATATTTCTCAGTGTGTACACTTGTAATACATTTTTTGGCTCTGTGGATAAATTGTAGACACGGGTTAAAATAAAGTTCGGCTTCGTTATTACCACTGTGAGTTTTACCAACTGCATTATACCTATAATTCACTGAAAAAGCTCTGTGCAGGTGCTGAAACATTCTTTGTGTGAAGTGAAGCACAGTGTATGTATGATATTTTAATATGCAGCCAAGGGACTGCCTCTCTACTATTTTGCCATCTATAGCTTTTATCCTGTTTCATTATTCATGTTGTTTATAGGTTGCTTTATTGTATCTCTCTCTCTGTGTTATAAACACTGTAAATCACTTTCCTCTCCTTCAAGTTTCAAAACAAAGTTCCTCATAAATGTTGCTAGCTATACTTTGGTCAGACCTTGACTACAGCCCATGGGAAAATGATATAAACATGCTTAGATAGGTACATAAAAGCTTGAATATTAGCATCATTTTCAGTATTGATCATATTCAAGGTATTTTAGTCATATTCAGGGAGATAGACTGGATTGTGAATGCTGATGTTGCTCTAAAAGAACTACTGAATTGTATTTTACTCATCACTTATCCAGGCGATGCCAGGAGTAAAATCCACGGGCACAATCAGTCACTCCTGCCAACATTCCCCCAGACATATTTTTTTTTCACTCCTGCCGCAAGTCCAGCGGGCACCAAAGTTCAGTCCATGCCAGGAAATGGGCATGATCACGCAGGTGCCGGTAAACTTGTCCTTGCATTAGGGAGAGCATGACTTTCAAGACCTTTTTTTTCACTCTCAGTGGAAGAAATGCTATCTAAATGCTTTGCAGTAAAATAGCTTTGTAGTAATCCATGCATGTTTCCCCTGTCTCTGGCACTAAACCACCAGCATCATTATTTCTTTCTTCACTGTCCTGCTATATTGTCCTTTCCTTTCTTTAGTTATGTACTATTTTTGTAAATAGCATATTTCCTCGACTAGACTTCATGTTACGTGCATGGCTGCACACCCGTCCCAACTTTTTTGAGATTTGTTGACACCATGGAGTTTAAAATCACACATTTTTCACTTAAAATGATACATTTTCTCAGTTTAAACTTTTGACTTGTCATCTATGTGCTATGCTGAATAAAATATTGAAATTTGGCACTTCCACATCACTGCATTCAGTTTTTATTCACTATTTGTATAGTGCACCAACGTTTTTGGAATATAGTCTGCATTAAATACATAATATGGAAGGACATTAGACAAAGAAGCAGTGATAGCGTGTATGTATTACATTCATCAGCACTGAGCGGTCCAAACACGTGTTTAAAAGCACAAAATCACTGTCAACTATAGCGACTCGTATAGGGTGTCCATGATAGCATGTATTGTAACGAGGGTGCAGGTCATGAGTTAGCTGTAGCAGCCACTAGCAGATCTCCGGAACATCAGAAAAACTCGACAGGCAAAAGTGGAGGGATTTTCTACACTGCAGTGCTGTCCACTATACAAAACTAGGCCCTCGGCACTACAAATACTATTATCTACGATACAATAAAATAACAGGTGAAATACCTCCTGCACGGACTTGTGTGAATCATAAAAAAAATGGAGACCGGATGTGACATAAGAGAGCGCAAAAAGAAGAGGCACCACCTTGTGATGCAAACCAGTAGTACAACTGTACTCTGACTGTTACAGTATGCGTTATGTTCCCCGGAATTGAACAAGATCGGGTATTTCCATGAAGTGAATCACATTGCTTGGAAACGGCAGCCGTGCTCTCATTGGTAGGTGGCATCCGGCATCATGATGTTCGGAAACGAGGGGCGTGATCGCGACTGTGCTATTTTTGTTGGCAGGCGGCATGCACTTCTAACGTTATTGGCGGGCGTTACTGATCGCACTTGCAAGGACAGGTTTACATGCATTTATGGTTGTGGGTGTGATCGCGCCGGTTTTTTTTGGCATTGAGGGCCGCCATAGCCTAAAGGTTAGAGAAGTGGCTTTGGAACCGAAAGGTCGCTGATTCGAGTCCCGAAGCAGCAGATAAAATGTGTGGTGGTGCTGGGGGGGTGAGCAGTGCCTTCCCTTCCTCCACATAAACGGCTGAAGTGCCCTTGAGCATGGCACCTAAATGTGTGTGGCAGCCCACTGCTCCGAGTGTGTGTGTGTGCTCACTTTGAATGGGTTAAATGCAGAGGAAATAATTCCCCTTACGGGATTAATAAAGTATATCAAAATGGACCACTTATCTTTTACTCATTTGTTTTGACACTTTATCCTATTAGGCTTTCAGGGAGGCTGGAGCTTATCAGCCTACTCTGGACGAAAAGCGGGGTACAGCTGGAATAGCTTGCCAGACCATTGCAGGCAACACAGCCATTCACACTCACACCAAGCTTTCAATTTTAAACAGCTAATTTCTATAATGTTGAACTTGAAAACTCCATAACAGAACAGAAACACTCTCGCTAAACCTGGGCCTTGAACTTACTACTGAAATAGCCTAAAACCTATAACCACTGATTTGCTGAGCAAAATTAACTACTTTGGACATGCCCCGTCAAGCAAATATAGCTACTACCTTGGGAGATAAAATACTTGTAGGTTACATTATCTTTATTGCCTAAACGTTTTACTTTCACACCTAACTATTTGTTGAGCCAAAGTTATTTGGTTTTATTCTGATGTAGCGAACGTTGTGCCCATACAAGCGTGCACCAAACAACTGATTCTTGGCCCCCTACACCCCTGTCCTGGTTCAGCTGAACCATGGTTCAGGTTCTTTGTGCAACCTATAATGGTCTGCATCAAAATTGCCTATCGTGGAGGTAAACTGTAACTTCTAGCATTTGTCTTTTTTAAACTCTTGTAGCAATCAAGCAGACTGCAGAAGCTGTCGTTCAGTCGGTGCTGCCAGAGAATTATGCATACCAGATGTTCTTCAGTCTCTCTGAAATCCAGCATATGACTCTTAATACGGAAACATAAAGACCAGCTTTCCCTGCAGAGCAAAAAAGAACTAACAGAACACGGAGATCAATGCACATACACATGTTGCACTACAAATAACTTGAATAGATTTACAAGAATTTTATTCTCCCTTATCAAGTATTAAAAATTATGTGAATAAAAAATTTCAAAAACTGCGATAGTCTGAGTTGTTCAGGGTATACCCCACCTTTGCCCACAGTCAGCTGAGAGAGGCTCCAGCCTCGCAGTGACCCTAATAGGATAAAGCAGTTCGGCAAATGAGTGAGTGAGACAAATGTCAAAAGGTTTTAGGTGTTAAATTTTTTTTGTATAAATTATGTGTATTATGTGTTAATTCTGATCCCAGAAATACCTCATACCTCATGGGTAGAAATGTGATTCGTACTGTATCTGTTAACTGGTGACTGCCTTTTTGTTTCTTTTTGGGTTTTTTTCCTTCTGTTTTCTTATTCTCTTTATAATATGATATAATATAAAATAAATAAATGTAAATATATAAATATATAATATGAAGAAAATATAAATATAATTAAATGAGAATTACAAGATTTGTTGCTTAGACCAAAGCACAATAAATCCCTGATAAAGTAAATAACAGCTAATAATGCAAACAAAATATTTAACAGAATGTAACTTGAGTACAGGCAATATGGTGGTGTATGGTAGTCCTTAGCACATCGGCTTGCAGCTAGAAGGTCTTAGGTTCGTGTCCCAGTCTCGCTGATAGTGTTTTGCATGTATTTGGGGCAGCCGTAGCCTAATGGTAAGAGGCTTTGGGAACGAGAGGTCGCTGGTTCGAATCACGAGTCAGCAGGAAAATGTGTGGTGGTGAGGTAGTGAGCTCCACCTTCCCGTGCTCTGCATTCATGGCTGAAGTGCCCTTGAGCAAGGCACCTAACCCCCACCTGCTCTCCAGGCAGCCCACTGCTCCAAGTATGCGTTGTGCTCACTTTGGATGGATTAAGTGCAGAGGCAATAATAATATGGATAATGTAGGATTGATACAGTATATCAAAATCAAAAATTCCAAACCCATGCACATTAGGCCATTTGACTGTTCCAGATTGTTGTATGTGTATGTGTGCTGGCTTTGTGATAGGTTGAGCCATTCAGGGTGTACTCTGGTTGAGCCATGTAAGACGTTCTGCGACTCAAGTAGGATTAAGGAGCTCATCAAACTTAGGTACAGACTGTAGTATGAATAGTTCTGAAAACATTCACAATTAATTTTGTCACCCTTCACTTCATCATGCTTATGAAAAGGTGAAAATTGATTTTTAAGGTATTTATTTCACAAATAGGCTGAATTAATTAAGACGTACCGCTCATCAGTTTTTCCAGGAGAGGCAGTAATAATAATAATGCATTTTATTTAAAGCAGTATAAGTATATGTTGGGGCAGCGGTGGCCTGGTGGTAAGGTGCTGGATTGCTGATCCCAGGGTTGGGGGTTCAAGCCCCACTGTCAA
>JAQNCB010000015.1:20242347-20252752 GCA_030068295.1 Euristhmus nudiceps | reverse complement strand
AAGGTCAAGATCATAATCACAAGCAAGCTATTAACATGTGATTCACAGCCATTGTGTGCCTTCATGGTGAATCAAGAGCATGAGATTCAGTTTACACTTAATAAATAAATAAAAATAATCTCCCATTTATTGATTTGTCAAAAGGGGCGAGGGTCTTGCAATCTCTGTCTTGTTTATCAATTTACAATTATCTGGCACTAATATCTTGAGGGAAGGCAAGTGGATTAAGTTATTAAATGAATAACACTTCCCATATATTTTTCATATTGGTTATATTCTTGTTAAATTCTCTCTCTCTCCCTCCCTCTCTCTCACACACACACACACACACACACACTCTCTCTCTCTCTCTCTCTCTCTTTCTCTCTCTCTGGGACAGAGGCATGTTGACTATTGTTCTGTCTCCAATTTCACAATTGGAATTTTGTCCATTTCTTTCACACAAGACTTGAGCTACTCAACTGTGTATGGGTAACGCTCTGATTTCTTTTCTTCATGATTCACCATATATTTGCAGTAGGAGACCGATCTAGACTGGCAGCAGGCCAGTAAACTACACCATGAAGCCTAGTTGTTGTAGCTCATATCCCAAACAACTAAAATCACACTATCAAGCCAAAACATCTGAACTACTATCATTTCTATTGGTACTTCTATGCTTGACTGCACCTTCTAAGGGCAAAAATCCTCTTGAAAAATTCAGCCTGACAATTACCCATTGGCGAGAAAAGATCAACTGGATTTTAAACTTTAATTTAATCTTCTGGTGAGACAGTAGGTTTCCGCTGAACATTTAGAAGAAAAACTGTTTTAGCCAGGTGTATCTTTAGCGTTTACATTACATGTATAAGCTTCTTTGCATAATGAAAGAAAAAAACAAAACAAAAAAAAAAACTGAAAATTCATTAGAACCTACCTCTGTGTAAATTATTTGAAAGAAATAGCTAATCACGTCTTTTTTTTAACTTTTTTTTTTAGGTAGAGCATGAGTTTAAAACAATAACTACATAATTCTGTGATTAAAATAGACTAGTTTTTGTGTTAAATAATGGCTCTCCTTTTTAACTGTTTTTTTTTGTTTGTTTGTTTGTTTGTTTGTTTTTCCTTTTTTTCGGCGGTCACACTTTATGTAAATAGTTGAATACCTTTAGTTTGGTCTGATATGCATTTTAAATGAATATTTCTCTATGTATGCTTTCTTCCTACTGTGATGAGTTCATCATTATGTGGTGGAAAGGCAAACTGCTGTACTGTAGGTGCATTAATGGGAATGTTTTAGCTCAAGGATTGAAGCCCCAGCCTGCAAGTTTCAGTTACCCTTGACCTTGCCTTGAGATAGCTATAGCTCAGTTTTCACAATAGTGGGATAGCAGCTAATGAGGCCTGGCATTGTTCAGCTGGAATATGCATAGACTTTCCCAGGAAGAGATGTCGCTTTAATGGCAACATACATTATATATTTTTAAATTCCTGATATACGCCTAACATACATACAACTTACCCATGCTTTTGGAATTAATGCCTCCCCATACAATTCCAGAACAGTCTCTTACACATTTTGCTTATAACAATTTTGGTGGTAGTTTTCTACTTTGGCATAGAGAATATAATGTTGCAGTGTTCTAAAATTCTTTTCGGTTTGGAGGGTAGAGACCCATTTGCACAAAATAGTTGTTTAGGACAGCATTTTATATAGAAACTGTTTTGAATGGTTATTTGTTATATAAAAGAAAAACCCTAGATTTTTATATCGAACCCAAAACAACTCTTATTTTTTATAGTATGTAAGCATGGGAGATAATTGTTTGGTCATCTTATTCTTAAAATCTAGGACATGCTTTTTCTTACTGATAGGTTCTTCATTATTAATAAAAAGAAGTAATTTTATTAATTCACCAATTCAAAATATTATGATACATAATTTATTCCATGCACACTTTGACTTGGTGTCTTATAGCTTCATGAAATTGTGCACCCAATTGATTTAAAAACAAATTGTGATTAAAAAACCTATATTAAATATTATCACCAGCATTACATCATCATCATCATCATCATCATGCCAAACAATAAGGACTGAGAGTTGTTTATTTATACACTGAGGTAAAGTTCCTATTGTTATATTAAACCAGACATTGGAAAGTAGGGAGTTTTTTGGGTGTTGTTTTTTTTTTGTTTGTTTGTTTGGTTGGGGTTTTTTTTCATATTTTAGTTGTCTCTTGCTTTTCTGTTGCATCATATTACATTCGACAGTTAAGGAAAAATAGCTGCTTCTTTTTCTTTTTCTGATTTTTGTTTGTTTATTTATTTGTTGATTTTGCATTCAGTAGAATTTTCATTTCTGAAAATTTCTTAACAAAACTCTTGCTTATATTCTAATGCAGTGGTTGTAATTTTTACATGAGTAGTGTCTTCATACTCTATGAGAAAATAATCTTCTTCCAGACAAATCTCTGATACTAACTCCTGTCTGACAAGGCTTTTTAACTTTTTCTATTGGTCTTGTATTTTTCCCTATTTATTTTTTCTGTAGTTGTTATTTTTTTTTCTGTAGGGTGTATTTACTGTAGGCCCTGGCCTATTTATACTAGCTTGAGGATATGATACTCAACAGACACTGCAAAGCAATTATTTAAGTTGCCTGGTATTAGAGTGACTGTAAATGTAAAGGCAGAAGTGTCTGTCTGTGTATTTATGATTGCAAGCTAACTGCCTCTGTGAGTTTGAGGCTCAGAAATACATGCCAGTGAAGTGTAATTGTGTTTACCTGTATCTGTGTGAGTCTGTGAATTGTGTTGGTGTCTTAATGAATTCTGCGAGATAGTATATCTGAATATCCTTGCATTGATGTAAGCTGAAAGGCTGTGATTGTTGTTTCCTGAGGGAGACATGGCTGTGTTCTGTGTCTTCTCAGAGGGCCAATGACACCTGTGATCTGTTCTAGGATGTCATTACTTGAAGACACAGTAGAGAAGGGTGCGAATGACTGATTCACTGCAGTATAACAAAGCCACATAATACTGATCTACATAAAAACTGCCATTTCCACATTTTATTTCCATTTATTATTTTGTTTGTTTGTTTCTGATAAGTGAATCACTGCGACATAGCAATACAAAGATTTATAAATCAGGCCAGTCACTAGATTTTGTAACCTGCTTGTAACCTCATCAGACTTCTGAACATGCACTTCTGAACATGTCATTGGGCTACATTTATGTACATGCAGGATAGAAAGAAATATTCCTCTCCATAAGCACAACCTGGTGTGGTCTCATAAACACCCAACTCGCATATGAATCTGAAATCATTAATATACCATTTATTTATTCACACATTTTCTAAGCCACTGAATCCTAATTACAGACATGGGGAGGCCGGTGCCTAATTCAGCTAACTCTGGGTGAGGCAGGCGGGGTGCACCCTGAACAGCTCGCCAGGCCATCGCAGGGTCAACACACATACACAACATTCACACTCACACCTAGGAACGATTTGAAACAGTCACATAGCCTAATGTGCTTGTTTTGACTGTAGGATGAAACCGGAATACAAGGAACCCACGCAAGCACAGGGAGAACTTAACACAGAAACGCCTGGGAACGAGTCTGGGAATCGAACCCAGGACATTCTTGCTGTGAGGCGAACGTGCGACCCACAATGCCACTGTGTCACCCCTTTTAAAGGGATTATGCTATTAATTCATGAACTGTAACATATTTTGTGTGGCACAGTGGGGTAGTGACCAGAACATCTGCCCCAGAGAAAGGGGGGTGTGAAATTTGTACATTTTCCCCGTGTTTGAATGGGTACTCCGATTTCCTCCCACAGTCCAAATACATACACATTAGGCTAAGTGGCTGTTTCATGTTGCCCCTTGGTGTGAGTGTGAATGGTTTGTGTATTGACCCTGCGATTGACTGGCGAGCTGTTCAGTGTGTACCCCAACTTCACCCTGTGTTGGCTGAGATAGGCTCCAAACTTCCTGTAACTCCAGCAGGATAAATCAGTTCAGTGAATGGTTGAATGAATGAATGAATTATGTAGTTTCTAGTGAACGTTGCCCTTGAATGTCAGTTTGTCTGGTATTTTATGCAAAGCTCTCATTACACAGTGACGTACTGTGGTATATAGATTTTTGATACAGTGGTCCTGGACTTATGACTCTTCTCCTAACTCAAGAAAATATATGCATTGTGTAAGGAAATAGACTAAATCCCAAAGTCAGAACTGTGGATGAGTGAAAAAAGTTTTCATCAAACTCCACCCGACATTTTCACACCGCACATATGTCGTAATCACATCTGAGGTTTGAATGTTCAAGTTTGAGATGAACTTTTCACTCTGGCCCACAGTGTATTACAGTTTTACATAGTAATGCACTCATTTTCATCACACATTATTTGAAGTGAAACTTTTGTGTAACTCCTCTTTGACTTGTTCCAAATAACGGTTTAATTTAAATGGATTGGTTTGACATTAAAATGGCAGGACAAAATTGAGTCCCTAAAGATGGAATGGGATGAGAACACTGTACATGCTTTTCTCAGGGGGGTCCAGAATATCTGAAATAAGTGAGGAAGGAGCTAGGGCTTGGCAGGATTCTGTCCATGCCAAATGAGATAACCTACAACTCGGCTCCTGTAGTATATATTTAATATCACATTAAGGCAGCAGGATGGACTGAATGTACTACTAGAAAGACACACTGGGGTCATAGTATGTACATTCCACTCTTTTGACTAAGCATCTAGTTATATGTCAGTATTCTTTGTGTTTGCAAATGTTCTTTGTATAGTAACTTGAAAGAAACAGTACCGTATCACCTTTCTTCCCACGAACCTACTTTTGAGAGGGATTATCTATTATTCCTGTGTGTTGACAGAAAAGATCAAAGAAATACAGCGGCTTACACCTAGACTCATTTTCAAGGAGGAATTTGTCACTATGTGTTGTTATTTGTAGTCTTTCATTTATTCACAGAGAACACTTGAGGAGAAGGGCCAGATATGCAGAGGTAAAGAGATGCAGCTCATAATGCAGTCACAAGGCATATGAAATTAACATTCCGATTACTATCGCTGTAACTCATTATGCATACTACGCCTGAGACTGTCTAGTGCATGAATGCTACATGAGGAGCAAATTGTGCTTTAAATGGTGTGAAGTGCTGGAAAAGTCTAGGCATACAGAGTATTCAGAAAACATAACAGAGAGGACCTGAAAAGAAATTATAACCACTTTATGCTAATTAAAACTCCAAATTATTACTAAATTGAATTTTTGTGGTAGTTATTAAAACTGTGTTGCGACTGTTAAATATCTGACTGTAGCTTCTTTAACATTTAGAAAATCATTACTGTCAGAAAACCTTGTTTAATCTTATAAATCTCTTTGCTGAAGTAAGAAAATTGATGGATATGTTTGTGCGGTATGACCAGGATTTTCAGTTTAAGCCCTGTCACGTATTGAAGATTTAGCCAGCGTACACCGATGTATGAGAAATTTGGCAAATATCCTGGCATATGTCAAATAAGTTGTGGGTATGTTTTGTGTAAGTTAACAGCATGTTGGTATAAGTTGTAGTACGATGAGGTCATGGAAGAATTTTGTGCATGCACAAATTTTCGAGGTATGCTAATGTATGGCTAATACGTTCCGCATGTGCTGAATGCAAGTTGTAGATTAGTTTTTATAAGTTGTAGGGAAGTTATTTGATCGTTCACAAATGTTATTTGTAGGTTACACATAAGTTGAATATGATGTCTAGCATACTTTGAACCTGAATATAACTTTTACCAAAGAATGCCTAGTGTGTGGCCAGTATTTAGGGTACAACTCAGCAACCCGTGGCTCCGGTGCCACATGTGGGCCTTTCATCGCTCTGCTGTGGCTCCCATGGCTTATTTTGCCCCCAGACATTTGACTTTTTTTGAGCCCCGTTAAAAGAAAAGTTTGTCAGCATTGAAAGCAAATGAACTGATTTATGCACATAAAGCATTCCTTTTGACCCCCGTTAAAAGGAATGTTTTATGCGCATGGACCAGTTCGTTTTCTTTCATTGCCGACAAAACGGTTTACCGGCATGCTTAATGTTTGATGAAAAATTAGAATTAGATTAGAAAGATTTAAATGAGAAAAACCTGAAACGTTGAAAGACATTACCAGAATAAAGTTCCATTCATTACGGAGTGAAGTATCGTGATCTCTGGCTGCAGGACAAAGTCTGGTGGCTGTCCAGAGTGGAGGTGCTGAAATGGTTTGCTCTGTGCTAGCAGGTTTTTTGAACTGCAAGTTCATGGCATCTCTCACAGATGAGAGCTTGTAATCCAGTACAAAAATGAAAGTGCCATCTTACAGCTATATGAAGATGTTGTGCAGTGAAGTTCAGGAGTAGAAATCACATTAACCAGGTGAAAGAAATAATTTAACAAACTATTTTGTAAATACACATTTTTAGATTGGACCCTGAACTAATGTAGTTGTGTTTCATATTCAGGTTGATGGTTGACTACTATACTCCACATGAGGAAATTATTTCTTGGCACACTGAAATAGACATTATATAAACTGACAATTTTTGTTTGCTCTTAATGACAGTGAATATTAAGCATGGGCAGTGGTGGCCCAGTGGTAGAACACTGAATCACTGCTCCCAAATTCAGATGTTCAATCCCCACTGTCACCAAGTTGTCACTGCTGTCCCCACAGTGTAGCTAAATGGGCTATCAAAGGCTGGCCATGTCTTTCACTGTCTGTGGTGAGATGCATGTAAAAGAACCATTGCTGACTTTCGTAAAGATTAGGCTGCATTTCCATCAGCATGTTTCTGCCCTGCAATGGCCTGGTGAGCTGTCCAGGGTGTATTCTGCCCTTGTCCAGAGTCTCCTGAGATGTGTGCCAGCCTCCCTGTGACCCTAATTATGATTAAGCGGTTTAGAAAATGAACGATAAACATACTATGCATGCTTGTAAACCAGTTATATCAGCAGTGAAAGTAAAAGAATCTGTCCACTATGAATTAAACATTCTGTTTTTTTGTCAGAAACTTTTTTTTTCTTAGATTTATACATTGTCCGCTTACCGGTGGTAAAAATTAGTCATTTGTCTGGCAGCAATATAAACCACGGGAACGACGGCAGAGAGATTGCCACATACTGCTCTGGAGCCTCAGGTTGCCAACCTCTGCCTTAAACACTGCCAATACACCCATAATACATTAGCTGTAAGTTAGAAAGATGTTCAGTGGTCGTCTGGAACATGTCAGGTACGCCTACATATGACAATATATACGCTGGAGATAAGTTTGATACAAGTTAACTATAAGTTTTTGATAGGTTTTGGATAACTTACTAATAAGTTATGTATGTGTTCCAAACGGGAACAACATCAATAGTTCAGCATATTATAGAAATTTGTCATACGTCACATAAATTCTGCAAATTGTTAATATGTGACATTAGCTTTGAAGTGGGATACATTGAACAGATCTGCCCCATGTCTTGTCTGTATGTAAATCCTTTCTTGTACATCTTTAAACGGCACTATCAGCATCGCTGTTAGAAATAATGAGAATAGAGTTCATACAACTAGACAACTCTGCTTGACACCATTTGCGATTTCAAACTCCTTGGAGATGTCTTTTCCTTGAATTATCTTCGCATGCATCCAATCATGCAGTGTTTTAATCATATTGATGACTTTAACTGAGCATCCATACTTTTCCAGAACTTTCCACAGCTCTTCTCTCGAAACTCTGCCAAAGGCTTTAGTAAAGTCTATAAATACAGCATACAACTACATGTTCTGTTCTATACATTTCTCTTGGATCTGGCATTAGCTGAAAACCATACCAATATCAATTAGGCCATTCCTAAATCCACTCTGAGTCTCAGGTAGAATGAGTTATCTTTTCATTCCTTCTGTTGAGAATGATACGGGCCATTATTTTCCCAGCAATCAACAGAAGAGATATCCCCCTGTAATTACCACGCTCCTTCCTGCTGCCCTTTTTGAAGATAGGCACGATGTTTGCATCTTTCAGTCCTGAGGTATCTGCTCCCTCTTCCAGATATCAACAATCAGTTCATACAGTCTCTCTTTCAGTTTTGTGCCACCATACTTCCAAACTTCTGAAGCGATACCATATGTATCAGGAGCCTTGTTTTCCTTTATAGCAGCTGTCGCTTATACAGATTCCTCAAATTGTGGTAGATCGTCCAGGCTGTTGTTGGTCGGCATGTCATTGAGACTGTCCAGGGCAGCTTGGTCCACGGTACCAGGTAACAGATGATCAAAATGCTGTTCAATTCTATTTAGAGTCTCTTCCTTTTCTTTCAAAACTGTCACCCCATCGAGTGCTTTTAACTGAGCAGTTCCTCTCTTTTGAGGCCCATATACCTCTCGTAGGCCATTGTAGAATCTTTTCATGTAATTTTTATCCGTTGCCTGTTGTAATGCTTCCGCCTTCTCCTCCCAACAACACAATTTCATCTCTCTAGTGTATTTCTGAAGTTTGCTTCTAGCTATGGTGAGTTTGGTACTGTTTGCTTGGGTCATCCTTTGTAATACTTTTGCCTTTGCCTTATCTCTTTCCTCAAGCAAAGTGTTAAGCTTAGTATCATTTTCATCAAACCAGTCTTGATGCTTGCGGTCTGGCTTCCCTAGGACCTCATTTGGACATATTTTGGTCTTTATCATACTTTTGTCAAGCGATCTCATCCATCTTGTTCAGAAACTCCAGCCTTTTTTCCTAATTGTGCAGCTTTGCCACATTCAGTCTGGCTGTTGGTTTTCCTTTAGTCTTGTTCACAGCTTTCATAACTACAAAGGCTAGTTTAGATCTAATCATCATGTGATCTATTGAGCATTTAGAACCCCTCAATACTCTAGTGTCTAGTATGTCATTCTAATCTCTCTGTCATGTCATCACATAGTCCAAAAGGTGCCAATGGTTTGATCGAGGATGCATCCAGGTACTTTTGTGATGTTGTTTGTGCTTCAATACAGTGTTTGTAATGATTAAGCAAGACTCTGAGCCGAATGCAAGTACTTTGTAGCAGTTCGCCGTTTCAACTGCATTTTCCTATACCTTGTGTGTCTATTACACCGGGGCAATTTTTCATGTCCCGTCCAACCCTTGCATTAAAATCACCAGCTATGATTATCTTATCTGTGATCGGGACCTCCTTTACAGACTATCTCATTCTGTGATAGAAATTTTCTTTAATTTTCTTTATTCTCCTCAGAGTTTGTCATTGTCCCTCAGAGTCCTGACCTTAATACTACTGAATGGCTTTGGGATGTGTTGGAGAAGACTCTATGGAATTAAAAAAATTTTCTGTCATAAATTCAAGATGGTGAACAATAACAAACCCAACTGTGGACGGAAATAAATTTGGTAATGTTCCTTAAGTTTGTTGAACCAGGGCCATGGTGATTATGCACTTACTGTAATCAATGCTAAAGGGTGTCCAAGAAAGTTAAAGTGCTTTATTGCGTTTAAAGTGCGTTATTTTTGGCCATGCCTTTTTTAATCATTTTGTATGCAAATGCTATTCCCGAAGAAATCTGCCCAATGGTCAAAATGAAGATAAGCCTCATCTATATTTCTATACACTGTAAAAGCCGTTCTTTTGCAATGACCCCTTTTGCCTGGCATAGTTTGTAGTGAAGACAGAGGGACTTTAATTGCACATTTTATACACAATCCAAATATTATTTTTCACAGAATGTGGTCTGATTATGCCTTAACCACGAACAGCTTTGGTCATCTGGCCCTGAGGCAGATTTATAGCAGAATATTCAGGAGTTTTCCACAGTGACCAGTTTGACCTAGCTACAAGAGGGGAATTTCTTTTTTATACTCTGCCAGATTTATTTCATATGGTTACAAGGTTCCCACTTTCACTACCAATTACAGAACTGCTTGCCCATACTGCCAGTGAGATGGTTGGCAGTTTAATCAAAACATGTAAGTGTATTTTTTACCTTCGGATTTACAACTATATATGGAACCAATGTGTATTACTGTTAGGATTGCACTGTTGGGGTTCTGTTGAGCAGCCCTTGTTTTTTGGCAGGTTTTCTTTATGTTCTTTTCCTTACCTTGCCATGTGGTTTTGTTTGTCACTTTAGGCTTTCCATATGTTCATTATGTTCACCTGTGTCTCATTTTCCTCCTTAGTTGCCAGTGTATTTATACCCACTACTTCCCCACAGTCGGGGCGAGTTCGTTTCTGGGTTTCACGTCTGAGTATTTTGTCACAGTTTTCTTGCCTAGTTCTCTTATTTAGTAAATCTGTTTTGTTTTATTTTTTGGGGGGTACCTATGCTACCCATTAATAAACCGAGTGCCTCCTCAACTGTTGGCCTGCTTGCGGATCCTTTTTCCCCCTTGTGCTAA
>JAQNCB010000015.1:20215022-20229008 GCA_030068295.1 Euristhmus nudiceps | reverse complement strand
GTTGAAATGTTTGCTCTTTGTCCCGATTTTTGTGAAATAAATTTCACACAAAAAATGCGACTTATAGTCCAGTGCGATTTATGTATGTTTTTTTTCTTCTTTATCATGCATTTTTGGCTCATGCGACGTATACTCCGGAGTGACTTGTAGTCCGGAAAATATGGTATATAGAATATGTATGTAGGTCATTAAGGTTTGCCAGTTATTTATTTTTTAAATAAACTCCACCAACAGATCTATTGGAGCATAAAAAGCACTTCTCCACTCAGACGGGGATGGTAATTATTTTGGGTGTCAGGGTTATATAAATTTCATGGAGAGTAGCAAGTCTTCTCTCAAAAAGTAGGTTGTGGGGAGATGAAGCATTCACTGTGGTTCAGCAGTATGTTTATGTGCCAAAGGCAAGATGGATGTGACTAACTATTCCCAGAGACAGAACATTGGCATGTGTTTTGCCTGCTCAAAGTTTAGCACACACTACACTGAAACTTTATGAAGGTATTGTAGTATATATTACACATAAACACAAGAAAAACAATCTTTTAAATTTTCAGGTCAGGGGGAGGGTTCATTTTTGAACCCTTCCATCAGCAATTTGTACTTGCATTGAATTTATATATCAAAGTGTGTGCACACACCACACAAAAAGAAAATAGCATTCATCACTAATATGGGCAGATCGATTAAGCGGTTCGTCAAATGAGTCAAATTATATCAAGAAGTACTTTAATTATTGTATATTAATTTTCACTGTTAGATGGCATTGCATATTTAATTAAGACTGTTCGTTCTTCATTGTGCGTTGTAAGATGTCGTGTATTAATATTTGGAAACGTGTATATAGAATTGGTTGTGTCTTTGTGGACATGAATCCATTTTAAATGCTTAAGTACAGAGCGGCATCGTGGCATAATGACTAGCGTGTCCACCTCAAAGCAAGAAGCTCCTTGGTTTGAGTTCTGGGCCTGGCAAGGGTGTTTATGTGTGGAGTTTGCATGTTTTTCTAGTGCTTGCCAGGGTTTCCTCTGGGTACTCCAGTTTCCTCCAACAGTCCAAAGACATGCACATCAGGCTAACTGGCTGTTCCAAATTGCCTGAGCTGTTTAGGGTGTGTCCCGCCTTCTCCCAGGATTAGATGAGATGGGCTCCTCCCTCACCGTGGCCCGATACAATAAAGTGGTTCAGCAAGTGCTAAAGTATAGTAAGCTACTTGTATATATGTATAGCTTATATGTTATAGCTACTTTAAGCGACATATTTTGTATTTTTGGCCCTATATACTGGCAGTTCTGTTAACAGGAGAGATGTGCCATTTGCAGATGCCCACATGAGCAGGTTTTAACTTCTCAGTGAGAAAACATTTGAGCACATTGTGCATGTGAGCACATGACATTTCAAGACTTATGTCATGCTCTTCCAGAGTGCTAGCATCGTTCCCTTTGCCATGTAATTATCAGTGCTGCTGTTTTGCAAATAGATGGTGTTAGCCCTGCATGGTCCTTATAGTTTTATTGTTATCTGGACAACCTGTCTGTGTACTTGTGTGTTTGTGTGTTTGACGGGAGCATTACACCAAGATACAGCTGTCTCTTTATATTCGGCGGGACAGCTCTGGCATCTCTGCAGTGTTCTAATTCATTTTTCCAGCTGCGTAAAAATATCTGCCTTCTGTTTCTTTCTTCTTCTTTTCTCTTTCCTTCTCCCTCTGTTTCTTACTCATATCAACCAGTATGTATGCCCGCAGTCAGTCATCTAATAACATGTCATCATTTTTACTGCAGCTGGTTGCCATGGCAACAGCTAGGGCAGTCCACAGTCTAATCGGAGTGTGAGGACCCAGGAGGGAGGATAGCCACGTGCAGAGACTGCATGACAGACAGAACTTAAGAAGAGAGTCACACATTCCTGCCCGACTCGCACAAAGAAGAGAGGGATGAGTTTAGAGCAGATGTACATCCAAATGAAGCCATGAAAAAGTTGTAGTTTTTGCTTCCAAACTGAGAAACATAGATGAGTGTGCTGAATAATAGCAATGTAAACGTGTTTAAATCAAGTCAACTGTGGATTAATTCAGTGTTTTGTTGGTGAATTACCAATCTTGTGAAGGGAGGTTTGCTTTGCTTTGGATGTACTGTATTAATCCCGCAAGGGAAATTATTTAACCCATCCAAAGTGAGCGCACACACACACACACACACACACACACACACACACACACACACACACACACACACACTTAAACATTGAGCACACACACATTGGGGTGCCCGGATAGCAGTTGGGGGATACATGTCTTGCTCAAGGGCACTTCGGCCATGAAGGTGAGAAAAGGAAAGGTGCAGTTCACTCCGCCACCACCACACTGTTTTCCTGCTGGATTGGGAATCGAACTAGCGGATTTGGGAACAAAAGGTTGTTTCTCTAACCATTAGGCTACGGCTGCTGTTAAGAAGGAAGTTGACAGCTGTTTGGGCCAAAACACAGGACAATGCAGAAGAACTACAGCCATTTGAGGTTAGATGGAGTTGCCTGATGTAAACTTTATCATCTTTAGTAACACTTTGTACATAGGCCCTCGCGGACAGGTCTAGAAAGATTTTTGAGAAGAACTGCCTCTTGGGGGGGCCCTTGTTTAGTCTTTTTTTTCATATTTTAGACTAACAGCCAACGTAATAGTTGTTGTTCATATACCTTTATGGGATTTTATGCATAGTAGTTGTCGGTGCTACACTGAATCAATCACCATACTCCTATATCTCTATTCCTATTGTATTAGAAAAGTACTTACTCTGATGCAGGAGTTTAAAAAAAGTCCTTAAAATGGTGTTTCATAATAAAACTATAAATGCATTCAGAGAGTGCAGACCTCCACCAGGCAGGGAAATCTCTTCTTTACATGGGTTATAGTGACTGGTGTAGAATTACGGTGCGCCCTTGTGGCCTGTTTCACAAATATTTTTGAAGTTGGATTTTTTTAGTCTCAGCACATTCTGGGTGATTTCTGTCTCTGCACAATCTTACATAAATCCATCAAAACTGTCCTGGATCCTGATCAACCCAAAAAATTAGATTTATTTTTTTTGTTGGCCTAAGACCTACATAAATTTATACATTAGTTTGAGATATCATGGCCACACACACACACACACTCGCGCGCGCGCACACACACGCACAAGACCCATCATATAACCTCTCCTCTTTCAGTTCCTGTAGTCAAATACACAGAAAAGGAATTGTTGCTTAAAAAGTTCTAAGAACTATGAAAAGGTCCTGTGGTCTGAAAGTGATTCATGTGGCATAGTCTACACATGGAAATAATTATTCCTCTATACATTAATTTACTAAGCCACTTAATGCTAATTAGGGTCGCAGTGAGCCTGGCACCCATCTCAGCGACTCTGGGTGAGGTACACCCTGGACAGCTCGCCAGGCCATCCCAGGGCCAACACTCACACAACCATTCGCGCGCACACACACACACACACACACCTAGGGGAGATTTGGAACAGCCAATTTAGCCTACTGTGCATTTGGATGGTGGGAGGAAACCGGAGTACCCAGAGGAAACCCATGCAAATATGGCGAGAATATGCAAACTCCACACAGAAGCGCCCAGGCTGGGAATCGAATCCAGACCTTCCTGCTGTGAGGCAGACGTACTAAGCACTGCGCCACCGTGCTGCCTTGGAAATAATTATATAAAAACAAATGGTGTTGGAATGTGGGCAGCGGTGGCCTGGTGGTAAGGTGCTGGATTGCTGATCCAAGGGTTGGGGGTTCAAGCCCCACTGTCAACAGTTGTCACTGCTGTCCCCCCAGTGCAGCTAACTGGGTTACCAAATGCAGGTATGTCTATGGTGTGAGGCATGTAAAAGAACCATTGCTGATGTTTGGCAAGCGTGTTTCTGCCCTGTGATGGCCTGGAGATCTGTCCAGGGTGTACTCTGCCCTTGCCCAGAGTTGAGTTGGCTGAGATGGGTGCCAGCCTCCCCGTGACCCTAATTAAATTTAAGCGGTTTTGAAAATGAATGAGTTGGAATGTATGAACAAAGAAAGGAAATCTAAACATTATATACTGTACATAGAATAGCCTGTGTCTCATACGGTCCACAGAGAATTTTGGGTGTTTTGGGATGTTTCTACTGAAAATGCAAATAAAAGGAGATGTGAATCGAATTGTTAAAAATAATAATTGTTTAAAAAATGTAATTGTTAAAATTATAGTTGAAGCTCCCCGTTAATAAGGGAAAATGCTTTTCTAGAAACATCAAGAAGTGTCTGCCCATCTGTCCATCTGGCATGTGTACACATAGGAAACCTATAGTGCTAGCTGTTATAGAGCTGTATATAGCTGCCGTAATGGGAATGAATGTCTGAATGATGGTAATTTCTTCAACTCTATCCTCTCTTCCAGATTGTTACTTGTTTCTAGCCATAAAATAAAGTAAACTTTTTAATAAAATAAACTACACTTTTGAACAACATAAACAGAAGTCTATGTGCCATATGCAGTAGGTATTTTAATCTTTTTAGCTGGAAAAATAAACTATCAGTGCCACATATGACATTTCTGGCAAGTAAAATGTGCTTACAGCGATTGGAATGGCATCTCGTATCTCGTAACCCAGTAGTGACAACGGAGCTCGTATCCTATGGATACTCACGCAGACTCTTACCAGGAAAATTATTTCTTATATATTTTGTAGCTAATTCTAATTGAACTGATTCTTTTAGCAAATCATACATTTTACAGAGTAAACAATTCACAAATAATGATATGTGTGTTCTCTAAAGCTATGGTATTGAAATGGTGTACTTGAGTCATGCATGTCAATACTAAGATTATGGGTTTGGCTCCCTCATTTTATTCCCTTCTATAAACTAGTTATTAAATTGAATTCATCATGATATATGTGGGATACGTGCATGGGGTTTGAGAATTCTCACCAAAAAAAAACACCCACGAAAGGTTAGTACTTAAATGCATATTATTTACATGAACAAATAAATACAATTTGAAGTTTTACATGTTAAAAGATATTCTTAGTGCGACTCCAGTAAAAGACAATTTATATTCAGTATTTTTCAAGCTTTTGCACTTCTGAAACCAACAGCAATCAAAAAGAAACTGTGAAAGAATTGCTCTGCAAATCAGTAAGGCAATGCAGCTTGGTTTATTTGGCACTTTGTTAATCAGGGTGTTGTTAAGTGGAAGTCGAAAAAAAAATTCAATCCACTGAACACCCAGTTAGAGAACTCTTACTTTCCTATCAGCCCCCGGTGCTGATTAATTAAACACGTGCAGTCATGACTGACGGGTCACTGACAATGGCCTGTAAGTGCCAGTGCAACAACTTAGCTATCCAACTTGATAAACATGGGTCCTATTCTTTCCGAATGCATTTGTCTTATCTTTAATTTCCTTCCCAAAGCTTTCAGTTCCTAAGCACATATTCTACACCATATTCTATTATTCTATGTGCACCACACACTACCAAGTTCCAGTCCATTGTGGGAAAATTAATTAAACGTATTAAAGGCCTACTGTTGCAAATTGATATCATGTTGTTTCTCTGTTGGATCTTTAGGGGAAGGCACCAGGGGTGGGTGAAAGAAACACAGTAGATCTATGAAGTTAATGATTTAACAAAACAGCTGGGTGCTCGAAGGAAATGGCGAAGAAACCCAGTAAAGCTGGTGGAGAGCAAAGCCATTTATCCACAAGAGCCTAAGCCATATAGTACGGCTTACTGAGTTTTAAATACATGTTATGCTAAATTTTCTTCAAACTAAGGCCTCCGAATTAATTTTCAGAATTGTCATGTATTTGATGTACTGACTTCCTTGGGTGGTGAATCCAAATGAGTAAGAATAAGACCTCTCATTCTTCTCGGCTTGTCAAAAATTAATTTCGGGGCACATTATATCTCTATGTAATGAACTATAGCATTACAGCAGTTAATTTGCTCTGAAACAGCTGCAAAAACCTGGTCACTATATCATTAATTTGTTTAACCGCTTACTCCTATTAGGTTTAGGGAAGGCTGTAGCCTACCTCAGCTCGCCAAACCATCACAGGGTACCAAACACAACCATCTACTGAGATTCACACAAAGGGTCCATTTGGAACAGCCACTTAGCCTATAATGTGCATATTTTTGGACTGTGGGAGGAACCTGGACTACCAAGGAGAAACCCACTCAAGTAGAGGGAGAACATGCAAAATCGCAAAGAAATGTCCTTGACGAGCCCATGACCTTCTTGCTGTGAAGCAGATGTTCCCACTACCAAACCTTCAAACCAACATTTTAAAAAAGTATTCCATTTAGTTTTTTTTTTTTTTTTTTTTAATTAAAAAGTATTTGTTAGAAAGGAGAATGATGACACATTATGGTGAAGAATTCTTTTTGTCCCCATGGATAAGCTGATGAAAAATATGGAAAAAGAAAAAAAATTAAATATGATGGTGTGACCTGTGGTTCGCGTTTTAATAGCTTACCATTCTCCCCAAGCTGTAGTGCGTCTTTGATTAATTATACAGCATCCTCGGCGCATCTAATGGATTTTCATTTGAAAAGAACTGGCTGGTGTTAAGAGAATGCATAAAGATATATAATGTGTCCAGGAAATGTGTTTTCTTCTGCTTCTGAAATTCATAACAACACCAAAAGCAGCTGAGACTTACTGCTCTATGGCTTAATTAAGTGTTCTATTTACACATAGAATATAATGTCATAAAAATGATAACTAATTTATTTAATATATCACATGTAAGACTGAATAATAATGTTTAGTTTGTTTGCTGTTTAGTTTACTTTGGTTTCACTCTAAACAGAATTCAATAAAACAAAAAGAGAAGGTCATGTTAAGCTGAAAAAAAATAGTTAAAAGTGCTTTATTTGGGATGTAGTTGTTCTCACATCCGCCTCACAGCGAGAAGGTCCTGGGTTCGAGTCTCGGACCTGGAAAGGGTGTTTCTGTGTGGTGTTTCCATGTTTTTCTCGTGCTCGTGTGAGTCTCTCTCTGGGTACTGCAATTTCCTCCCACAGTCCAACAACATGCACATTAGGCTAATTAGGTTGCTCCAAATTGTCTCTTGGTGTGTGTGAAAAGTTGTGTGTATTGCCATGCAGTGGTCTGCTGAGCTGTTCAGGGTGTATCCTTCATTCATTTTCAGCTGAGATAGGCTCCATCCTCACTACAATCAAGTCGCACGATTAAACGGTTTGTCAAATGAGTAAGAGAGTGTTTTACTTAACTACAGCCAAAAAACATTTCGTTATTATTTTCAAGGTGGTCAATTTAGGGTCAAATTGCTCTCTGTCTGCAATCATACCATGCTTAAATTCATTTGGGACCAGGCTGAGTCCGGCTCCTTTAGTAGCTCTTGGACCAGTTGTTTTAGTTTGTACCCAGATGAGATTTGTTTGTTCTCGTTTGCTGAAATGAACCACACTAACAAGGGAAATGCACCAGGTTTATTCACACAGGCTTCAAGTGCTGCACGAATTAAAGCACCCTGAAACCTGTTTAAGCATCCAATAACACAAATTTAACATTTATGTACAGGCACTTTAATATAGAATTCAATATATACTGTATAATTACACCCAGCATCATTCAAAGAAGGGCAGACAATGATTCAGAGCCGCTTCAATGTTTTGCTTCTGATCATCGCTTGTTTTTCAGTTTATAATTATAGATTGTACTCATTAGATTCTGCTCTTGTGGGTTCATGCCTGGTTTTTTTTTTCCGAACAAAATAATGTGCACAAACAAATACTAATTATGTGCGAATAACTTCCTGTATTCATAATCTTCAGCTTGTTAAATATTATCAGCAGATCCATGAAAGGCCGACATCTAAAAATGCCACAGTCCTTTTTGTGCTGTTTACATCGATGTGACATAAAGATATTGTTTAGATTAGACAGTACAGCACAGCTTAATTAGTCACATAGTAAACCTTTCAGAAAATGTACTTGTATTACATCGAGTTTAACTTTTTAAAGCTTGGCGGTACCAGTTTTCTGACTGATAAACTAAAGATAAATCTCTGCCTTACTCATTTGCCGAACCGCTTAATCTTATTAGAGTCACGGAGTCTGGAGCCTATCTTAGCTGGCACTGGGAATGATACTGGGAAGGGAGTCTGGAGCCTATCTTAGCCAGCGAAGGCAGTATACACCCTGAACTGCTCGCCAGTCCATCACAGGGCAGCACACATGCACTCATTCACACTCACAGCTAGGAGCAATTTGGAATAGTGGAGTATGCCTAAAGTTCATGTCTTTGGACTGTGGGAGGAAACCGGAGAATCTAGAGGAAACCAATTCTAGCATGCAAACTCCATACCAAAGTTTCCTTGCAGATCCCAGGACTTGAACACAGGACCTTCTTGCTGTGATGTTGATGTGCTAACCACTACGCCACTGTGCCACCCATTCCTGTGAATATGCCGTACTTTTTAATTCACATGAAATACAGGCTGTTCAAAAACCTACTATCTTCATTTATTACATGATATTAATTTCTGTATATTTTGGACTTGCTAGGTTTTTGCGTAATAATCAATTTTTCATATGTGTATATTTGCATGAGTGTGAGTGCACATGCTCGTCCCCTTCGAAGAAAGTGTGTGTGATGGTGCTCCTCACTGTAGGCCCAACAGACAGCAACAGAAACAATCCATCAGCTAGAAGGGCCGTGATAAACCTCTGGGTTCTTTCTTCATCATCACGCTTGTCAGTGCAGTGGCATTAGTGCGAACTGCTTCTTTACAATGAAAGCTGCTCATTTCTCATGACTGCTGGACAGGAGAAGTGCATATAGTGGTGCTGCACACTGCAGATCCAGGAAACTGCGATGCAATTCAGAAATACAAACAATGCAAACAATCCATCAGTGCGGCTGTGTTAAACCTCTGGGTTTTGTATACATCACCAAGCTTGTCAGTGTGGCGGCATTAGTACAAACTGCTAGTGTCAGAGCACTGTCCTTCCTCTGTCTGCATTGTTGTGGAGACACTGCCCTCTACTGTGATTAGAAATTTGAGCACTGCACCAACAGATGCCACTGGATTTAATAGGAATGTGCATAATAGTTTAATGCATAGACCTCTGCTGTGCCATTTAAACGAGAGCGTAGTGCTACAGGGGATTATATGGCTTTTAGTTATAGTGTCAGTTACAATGAAATAGCAGATTCATATGTCTTTATTGGGTAAATTTGTACTTTTATTTTTTTTTTCTTTAGCCTCATATCTGTAGTGTCTGTAAAGCTTAATTCACAACCAGCCATACATGCTACTACGGGCAGTTTCCAGGGGAAACATGTGGCAAAACTTTGCTTGAAATTTGCATGTGTTCAGCGCAGTAGAGTGTCTCAGACTGGCCCTGGAGACTTTTGGTCCTGCAAATGCGAATCCTACAGGTCTTTAAACAAAAAATCAAGAATGCATGCACTGCTTACGGGACCTATACTCCTTTTGTACGCCTGCACCAAGTCAGCAGTATGGCTAGTAGGGGTTTTGCAATGCAGTAAAACGCACAGGGTGACACACGTTGAAGTGCTTCAGATGTACTACAGGAGTACTCCACACTTTCTATTTGCATGGCTCGCAAGACAGAAGTACATCTCACCTTTTACCCTTATGGGTGGTGTTCACGCAGCTCATGCGACCCATGTACGACACAAGTGCCAAAACTCTGGCTATATATCTTGAAGAGTAGCATTGTAGAAGGGAAGAAGATGGCTATTGAAATACTTCCACAACAACTGAGAGTGTTGTAGCTCTATAGGCAGATGATGGAAGCTGAGAAGAGGCATGAAGAGAGTCAGGAGTCATTATCAGGTGCTAATTATATGTCATAAGTGCAGACTCTAGGTATACAAATTATTGCAAATCACATGCACTCCACACGCACTAAGTACGAGTGTCAGGCATGCACTTTCCATGTGCTAAGGACAGTTTTTCCCATGCCTTGAGCAAGTCATGCATGTAACCAATACTTGATAAGTCCTATACCTGTTCTCTTTGTCAAACTTTCTCACAGATTCCGGCGGCCCGGCTGCAAGCTACTAAACACTGTGACCTGTATGTGTTCAAAACAAAAGCCATGTTGTTTCATGTTATGATACATTTCTGCAGTGAAAATTCATTCAGAGCAGTTTTTATGGCAGACATGACACATAATCAAATGCTGATAATAAAATAAATCATAAAATACAGTAACAGTATCATGAAAGTCTGTGGTGCCAGTGGTGGTCTTAACTTTGCGAGAAAAAGCAAGAGCTGTTGATCATTTTTTTCCATGCTGTGTTTAGGATCCTGGAGATGCAGCAGAATGGGGACATGGATATACTGAAGCTGAAGTGGTGGCCCAGAGAAAGTCCATGTGACCTGTATTCTGCCGTGGGCACCAAGAAAAGTGCTAGCGCCCTGGACATCCACAGTTTTGCTGGCGTGTTCTTTGTCCTTGCAGCTGGCGTTGTCTTGTCCTGTCTTATTGCGACTGTTGAGACCTGGTGGACGAGGAGGAAGGGTTCCAGAGTGCCCTCTAAAGAGGTGAGAATCACATGGGAACTTAATGACAATGGTTCAGGAGTGGGTACAAGTGATCTGTAAAAAAAACATAATAATATAACCCTAATGTCAGGTGTTAATTTGATCCTTTTAAAGTATAGTCAGTATGGAATCGCACATACTACAGTCTTTTCTAGTGTATCTTCTAAGTAGATTAGATTATCTACCTTATATTGCCAGGGGTTTGTGGATATCTGACCATCATATTCATATGTGTCTTCTCCAAACTCTTACCGCAAAATATGAAGCAAACGTCACTTGGATGGGAGTCTCATTTCCTGTCTGGTGTCCGTGTGTGCCCACCACAGGCTGCCATGTCACTGAGTTGATGCTGATTGGCTGTTATTCATTACTGATTTGCATTGGCAATTATAAAAAAAAGAAAAACCTGATTTATTATTACTAACAAAACTTCAACCAAATAAACACCAGTACTCAGACTCATGTATTATAACAAAACACACTGGTTAACTCCGGTAGGCAGACAGACTTTTATCCCTCCATTTATTTTACTCTGCTTATCTGAGGTCAGGTCACCGTGGCAACAGGTCTAGGAGGGAAACTGAGGAATTTGTCTACCAAGCAACACTCTCTATCTCCTCCTGGGCAATCCAGAGGTGGTCCAAAGCCAGACATGATACATAATCCCTCTAGCAAGTTCTGAGTCTGCTCGGGGTCTCCTCCCAGTTGAATATGCCTAGAACACTTCTAAAGGGAGGCAAGTAGTAGGCATCCTAATCGGATCCCCGAACCACCTCAACTGACTCCTTTTGATGAGGAGCAGCAATGGCTCTACCCTAAGTTCCCCAAGATGTCACAGCTCCTCAGCCTATTTCTAAAGCTGAGCCCAGATATCTTCCAAAGAAAATTCATTTCAACCACTTGTATCTGTTATCTCATTTGTTTGGTCACTACCCAAATCTCGTGACCATAGGGGAAGGTGGGAACAGAGATGGACCAATGAATCAAAAGCTTTTCCTTTCAGCTCCATCTTCACCATAATGGACTAGTGCTGTGCCCTCATTACTGCAGGCGCAGCACTGATTCATCCATCCATCTCCCACTCCATCCGGCATAACCCAGACAGACTTGCAGGTAAATACATGGTTGTGGAACAAAAGCCGAAATCCGAAGTTTAGCAGCTCATTAAACAGATACTTATACTAAAAAGACAGGTGATACAAATGAAAGCATAAATCAGAAAAGCAGTAAAAAGCAAACCCAGGCTCAGACACCAATCAAGACGCATCTTTCGGGAGCTTTGCTTTTAGCTAGTGCCTAAATCTCAATATTATAGGATGTCTTTGTATGTTGTATCATTTCAGTTTACTTTCACAAATATTAAGGGGCCTGAATTTGCTCTTGTGCACAAAAGAAGCTCATGAACATATGATGTGTCACTATTGGAATGGAGGCCAAAGCAGAGGCATGATCCTAATGCCACTGAACACCTTTGACAGAACTAAATATCAACTGCCCTCTAGAGCTCCTTAACTGACAACAATGCCTGCCTGTTCTCTTGTGGCTCAGTGAACACAAATCCCCACAGCTATACCCCAAAGTCTGATCCTTCCCAGAAGGTTTGAGGTTATTATAACAGCAAAATTGGGGACTAAATCTAGAATGAAAACTCATACAAGTGTTCGAGTCAGATGCCCACAAACATTTATATGCTGTATGGTGCATTATTAAATACAAAGCTCTTAAAACAGAACTATAATACTGACCAAGCTCTTAAAATAGAGCCATGCTGAGAAACAGATTGATATGAGACAAAGACATAAATACAGATGCTCCTAAAGGTAAAACAACAACAAAAACAACAACAATAATAATGATGATAATAATAATAATAACAATAAAATCATATTTTCAGAACTTGCAATGATGACGATTTGTTCTGAAAATAGACCACACAGATGTTATAAAATCACCATCTTTATGATGATGCAATATTAATATTCCTTCAGGTAAAAATCAAATTAAAATTTAATAAATATTATGAAGCAGGAACTGGAAGACTGGTTGTTAAAATCTTGAAGATTTCTAATGTTTTTGGGTTTTTTTTTTATTTGTTTTAATGTTAAAACGGTTTAAGCTTATATACAGCATATCTCTGCTTTTGGTAAGCAAAGGGTTAGCAATTAAGATGTAATCGTAGCACTCTAAATGCACTTGAACACTAAATGCTCATTCTGTTTTGCTTTATTACCCTCTTAAAAATCAAATCCATGTCAATTAGTGTAAATTGCAGCAACATAAAAGGCATGAAGTACTTTATCTTTTCAAAAGCTCAAATCACCTGAACAGCTTCTGGGTGAAGGAATGATTTAACCCTAATTGTTTCATGTCAGCTTTTCAAATGCCAAATTATACAATGGTTGACATAAAGTATAGAATCACCACACTGAGAGGATGTTTCATCCTTATAAACTTCATGTCAAATAAAGTCTTCACAAAATATGATATATTTTTGTTTAGTGATAGAACATTTTGGCTTCATGAAACACCTGAAACTAATTAAATTAAATTATTTTAATTGGTGACAAATGGGTGGCATGATGGCGTGAAAGTGGTTAGTACGGTATTAACTCAGGTGACATAACTCCGAATGATATGCATATTTTGCTTTGGGATGCTGAAATAGTGATTGTTCCTCCAGGTTTAAACTAGACCATGTTGGCTTTTTGTTTGTTTGGTTGGTTGGTTAGTTGATTGGTTTTTTTTTTTTTGTTTTTTTTTTTTTTTTGGGGGGGGGAGGAGTGGTTTCCTTTTTTCCTTTAAATAAATGACACACCTTTTAGTATTGTCTGGTAATGCCAAAAAATGGATCCCACTGCATTCTTGAACACAAGTATACATCTGAAAGAAAAAAGAGGAAAGTAGCTACAACTATAAATTTCCTTTTCAAGCAGCTATTTTCTCGTCGAGTGCTTCTCGCAGTTTTCAACTGAAAATAAGAGTTACAGGTTACACATCACCCCATACTATCAGAAAGCATCTTAGGGTCCTGGCTACTGGTGTCTTCCTTTGACCAACAAGGAATAATTTTGATCCTGAATTTGCTTTAAAGCTTCTATTTTTGTTCAATAATCACTACACCTTATTACACTGCCCTGATATCTAATGATGTTTACATTATTACATTACATTGCCAGACCTGGCAACCATTACAAATTTTCATCAGGAGGTTGACAGTTTGAGATCAGAGTGTATTAAAAGTTGTCATTCAAAAATAGGCCAAAGGGGCAGTAGGCATGTGAGTCAGAAATAATTTGTGGCCATGTGGACATTTAACAATCGATTTAAACCAGGGGTGCTCACTCCTGCTCCTGGAGAGCTACCTTCCTGAATATGTTTGCTCCAACCCTAATCATGCCCACCTGACCATCCAGTCATCT
>JAQNCB010000015.1:20164277-20174692 GCA_030068295.1 Euristhmus nudiceps | reverse complement strand
AGTTTGAACATTAAACATCTTGTCTTTGCAGTGTATTCAATTGAATATAAGTTGAAAAGGATTTGCAAATCATTGTACAGTATTCTGTTTTTATCTTCGATTTACATAATGTGCCAACTTCACTGGTTTTGGATTTTGTATATATGATTCAGTGGTTGGCACTGTCACCTCACTGCAAGAATAATCTGGGTTGGAATCTCACAGCCAACCAGGACCTTTCTGTGTGGAGTTTGTTTATTTTCCATGTGCTTGTGTGGACTTCCTCCGAGTGCCCCAGTGTCCTTCAGTCGATAGATATGCAGTCGTTACTTCACTAGTTACTCTGAATTGCCCAGAGTTGAGAATGTGGATGGAAGTTCAGTTCTATGTTATCCCTGCAATGAATTATAAAATTGTTCATGGTGTACCTCAAAAAGTAGGCTGGGATCCAATATTCTCCATGAGAGATAAGCAGTATAGGTAATGGGTAGATGGATGGATGGATGGCCACATGAATGGACACCTGGATGTATGTATTCATGCACTCAATAAATGACACTGGATCGATAGATGGATGGTTGAGTGGACAGATGACTGGATAGATAGATTTATTGTTGGTTGGGTGGATGGATGGATTGATGAATGGATGGATGCATGAATGGATGGTTGGATGGACAAGAACACAGATGGATGGATGGAAACCTCCATGTGCTTTCAGATCCAAAAAGTTAAAAAAAAAAATTTTTTATGGTATGTTATGTAAATAGAATGTTTTCCTTCTAGGCGACTATTTGTATTGATTCTACATCCATATCCAGCAGGTATTACACAACATCAGTATTACAGAAAACTATTTCGACTCTACTGCAAGAAAGAAATGACCAAACGGCCACCACAGAAGCACGCCAGCTCAATATTTTTAAATGAAGAACAAACACATTTATTACTAGCTTGTCTCATCTACACAAGGACTCCAAGAAGCAAGGACATATCTACAATAATATAAACCCCCAAAAAAATCACACTTCCAACAGTCCCTGGGAGAGCAGTAACCTCATTACCAATGACATAACCAACCTGTATCTATGTTCAAGGCGAGAAAAAGTGGCAGCTAACTAAATAAGTTATAATACAAGAATGAAAATTAAAATGCCATTGCTTCGAGTCAAGATGAAAGATAGAGTGTAAAAGAAAGGCTTTAAAAATAGATTGAGTTATCGTGACTGAAATCACATCACTAAAGACGCCCTCTCTCAGCAAATTTGATCCCAAGCAATAACTGCAGCTTAAGAGATTTCATGGTGGTTATTCGGTAAAATTCAAAAGCTCACTGTGACTATGGGGACAGGGCATGATTGGATTAGTGGGTACAGCAGGAAGCTGACCACTGCAGAGGCATACTGATCAGAAAGGAAGAAGGAAGGATGACTAGCAATGCCATAACCCTGCCTGGGGCTGAACAAAATGTCTCTCCACAGAATCTCTTTAAAAAAAAAAATTCTGAGAGCAGTTTAAACTGTATTGTGTTGAGCCCAAGTGTCAACCGTCATCATAACATTTTATTGAAAATGCATGTAAAACAAATTCAGCTTTAATTATAAACACATTATACGATTAAAATAGCTGTTTAAAACATGTAGAAGGAATAAATTGTCCATTACTGATTTGTAGAATGAAGTGCAGCATGGTGGTGTATAGTGGTTAGCACACCCGTCTCACGGCAACAGGTTCCTGTGTTCAAGTCTTTGCGCCTTAAAGGGTGTTTCCATGTACAGTTTGCATGTTCTCCCCATTCTTGCTTGGGTTTCCTTCAGGCACTCAGGTTTCCTCCTACAGTCTAAAAACATGTACAGTAAGCGAATTGGCTATTTCAAATTGCCCCTCTGTGTGTGTGAATGGTTGTGTCAGTTTTGGTCCTGTGATGGACTAGCGATCTGCTCAGGGTGTACCGCACTTTTGCCAAGTCAACTGAGATAGGCTCTAGTATTCCTGCCACCATAGTAGGATTAAGCAGTTCGGCAAGAGAATGAATTGAAGAATTATAGTGTTAAATAGGTTTTCATTATGTGTGCAGGATTTTTTGGGTAGGTCATGAATCATGGTTTAATGATACACTGTAGTTATGCTCATTAACTTCACAGTGAACGTTGGGGATTTGAATATCAGCAAAGGCCTTGCTGTGTAAAGTTTGTATGTTGTCCATGTGTCTGAGTGGGTTTCATGTGGGTACTCCATTTTCTTCCCACAATTCAAATCCATGCAGATTAGGTCAACTAACTACTGAAATTTCCCCTAGGTGTGAATGTGACTGAAGGGTTGTTTATGTATGTAGCAGTCTTTCAACACACTGGTGACTTGTTCAGGGTGTACTTTGCCTAATTCCCAAAGCCAGCAGTAATTGGCTTTAGCTTTCTCCATGACCCAAACAAATAAGTGGGACAGGTAATGAATGGGTGGCTGAATTTCCTTATGTAGTAGAAATGACACAAGAGATATTAAGCATTTACATTTATGGCATTTGTCAGATGCCCTTATCCAATGCAACGTACACTTTATTACACTTATACAACTGAGCAGGTAACGGTTTACGGGTCTTGTTCAAGGGCTTAACAGTGGACACATGATCATACTCGAGCTTAAACCTTGTGATCAGTAACCTATAGTCTTGACCACTGAGTGAGCTTAACATCAAAACACACCAGAGCAGTGGCAAAGGCCTACCAAACCCAGCAATAAATAGATAAATATATGAATAAATAAATCATCAAACTGTCTAAATTATGTCAGACCATTTCTTAGTGTTTATTTAGATCAAATTATACTTCACTTTTTCTTCAATAAAGTTTATTTAGATCCATTGATATCAGGCAGGTGGTGTAGTGGTTAGCACATCTGCCTCATAGCAAGAAGGTCTGGGTTCAATTCCCAGCCTGGGCATTTCTGTGTGGAGGTTCTCTGTGTTTCTGTGTGCATGTTCTCCCCGTGCTTGGGTTTCCTCTGTGGGTTTCCCGTGTGGGTTTCCTCTGGGTACTTCAGTTTTCTCCCACAGTCCAAAAACATGCACAGTAGACTAATTGGCTGTTCCAAATCTCCCTTAGGTGTAAACGTGTGTGTGAATGGCTGTGTCAGTGTTGCCTTGTGATGGCCTAGCGAGTTTTCCAGGGTGTACCCTGCCCTCGTCCCAGAGTTGTCTGTGATGGGCGCCAGCCTCCCTGTGACCCTAATTAGGATTAAGTGGTTTAGAAAATGGATATCAGGCAGAGGCGTGCATGGTCGCTTTGAACTTGAAATTCAGCAGACCACACCAATATTGGTACTAATCCTAAAAAAAAAAGAACGAAAGAAAAGCAGAACACACATTGAAATTCATACACTCATTGGATTAAAAAAACAATATTGTCTTTTATTTATTTTCTGTCAAAATCCAATCAGTCGATCTTCAACTAGCCTTAAGAAAAATGCACACATTCTGAGTACACTTGTGCTGTGGTTGAACTTGAAACAATAAAAAGCTTTTCTAGAGGCATCATTCTTCCAATGGTTGGGTGTGATTTCAGCACCCAAAATAACAGCATCTAAAAGCAGAGAGGCTTGCTCAACTCTTTCTATTTTTCTGGGTTGTGACAAACATAGAAGCATACTGTCAGGAACCCAGAAATCAGTCACAGACCAGGACTCAAATACACGACTCTCAGGTTTATTAACCAAAACAAAGTACCAAACAAATAACTTAAAATCAATCAGTCCAAAAGGGAAAACAAAAACTTCAGCTCTCAGCGAGGCTGGAACGAAACGAACAAAGAAAATGATCAACAAAAAACTGCAGTACTCAGAGAGACTGGAAGGATTAACAAAACCGATAATAAGCTCACCAACATGAACGCTCAGGAAACATGGACAGGGAAAATATATGAGGTACAACCACGATGTGTCGACAACAGACAATAAATGCACAGACATTAAATAGGGGTTCGGGATGACTCTGAGCTGGCGGCCAATTACCGGAAACGGCGTTCATCTGTCCCGGAAGGAGGAGGGGTGAGCTGGAACACAAAGGGTAGAATTTCAAAATAAGAGTTGTGAGGCAGACGCAAACACACAGAAGAGGAAAAAATAACAGGGAAACACAAGACAGAGGGGTGTGAGCATGACACATACAGTGTGACTGGTTTACTTTAACTTTAAATGGTAATCAGCAATGTGCTTAACATGTTTTAATATCCTAATATTATAAACTAACCCTGGGTATACACTTCAAAAAGAGTGTGGAGCTCTACGATTTTGTCCACGCTTGGAGCATGATTGGGGAATAAAAAGGAGGCAGGGTGCATGCAGATGATGAAATTTGATGGAATCGTGTCTCTGAGTTCATCAAGATCCCCTATAATGGACCATCAATGTCTGTTATGCTCTGTTAAGGTCTACGGTGCTCTACGAAGATTCCATCATACTGGATTGGCAACAAATCATAATGCATCACAATAATCTAATTTTTGAAAGTTAAAAACTTTGCCACAATCAGCACAATCATCACAATTCCACCAAGTTCCTTCAAGATCATCACGATTCCATGAAGTTCCCTCAAAATCATCACGATTCCAGGCTCCCGAGTGGCACATTGACATGCGCGACTATTAAACCAGAGATCACAATTTTGAACCCGGTTTAATGCACACATTGGGGCTGGTGGTGTAGTGGTTAGAGTGCTGGGCTCATGATCAGGAGGTCATAGGTTCGAATCTTGGTGAGACCCCCACCGTGCTAAGACCTCTGGGCAAGGTCTTAGCCACATGTGCCTCTGTCCACCCAGCAGTAGAAATGGGTACCATTTCTGGAAAGGGTACTGGAAAGGTAACCTGCGATGGACTAGTGCCCCATCCAGGAGGAGCGCTGGCACTGATGAGCCACTGTGGTGTAAAAGCCCAATATGAGCCACTAGGCTTGGGTGTAAAAGCCCACAGACTTACCTTAATGCACAGACAGGAGTCCATTGGCCAAGCATTCGCTCACTTCCCTGTCACTCACAGTGATCACTAGCCAATCATGGGCATCTGTGAGCTCATTTGTACAAGGGACAGGTAGCGCTTTCCCTCCGAGTGTGTTAGACCGCTCCTTGGCGTGTGTCTTAGACACTTGGCACCGCAGTTCGAAAAAGATTGCATGTCACTGAGGGGGCATATGCATGCTTTCACCCATCCCTGGTCGGTGGTGGTCGTGTGATAGGGAAGGCAATACTTTCTGGATGGGAATTGGATATGACTAAATTAGGGAGAAAAATGGGAAGAAAAAAAAGATCATCACATTTCCAGCAAAATCCCTCAAGATGTTTTCAATTCACTAAGTTCCCTCAAGATCATCATCATGAATCCAACAAGTTCACTCATGTTTATGATGATTCAATCCCATGACCCCTCACTCTCCTCACAACTCTCTCAAATTGTGGAGATTGCAGGCAACGTTCTCCAGTGTAAACCCAGGATAAACTGTTAATTCTATGGGTAAGACATTTATGGAGTCTTAAAGCACAACATAACCCTAATTCAAAAATATTTCCTCTGGATCTTTACCTCACATTTCAACATAGGAGAAAATGTATATGCATTTTGTAATTATTATATTAGTGAAAATACAGCAAAAAAATTCAGTCCATGTACGCTGACACATTTTCCCATGATGCCTCGCTTCTGTGACCTCGAGACGGCTCCACACACACACACAGAGTTGGTTTGTTTACATGGTAGTTGAAAGCATTTCTGCGCGGTGTGCTTGTTTAAGGTTTTTAATCGTAGACTAATTGATTTAATTGTAACAATCATAATGTATCAATTCAACCCTCAATAACTATTTTATGATTATAAAACGTTTACTGCAGCTACAGCTGTGACACACAAAAAAAGCATCAATAATAACCTCATAAAATTGCAATATTATTTAGGAATATAGCCACATTTTACTCACCAAAAATCATTTTTATTTGTACAGAAAACCATCCTCCTTTCTTTCCTCAAGAAGATTTCAATTACTCTGTCGTACAGATTATCCATACGTGACACCCATGGCTGTTACATAACGCAGAACCAGTGGCGCTGAGCTGTTGCTCGCGTCTGTCGTCTCATCCACCATAACAGAGACAAACTGTGCTTTATTAACTTCCCTTCTGATCACTTCATAGCAGTGATCAGGTCGTTTTGCATTTTGCCCAATGTCCCACTAAAGACTAGTGGACAGGTGGTAATGTAAATCCGTTTTGCTCTCAGCAATGAGAGAAAGAAGCTCTCAGATAGTTTCCTCTGTTTTTGTAAAAGAAAAAGAAAGCTTGTCCAAAAAAGACACAGTTTATCAGTCCAAAAATCCAGTTTTGCTCCAAATAACAAGCACTCAAAGCAATACAGTTAGCAGTGTTCAGCCTGTGAGCCAGGCAGAGATGACAGTGGGGCGGTGCCTACGTCATGTTCTCGTGAATGCTGCGAGATTTAAAACGCAGATGGTGGCGCCCCTCTATTGGAATTCCGATGAACTAAAAGGCTTTTATTTCTAAACATGACATTCATACTCCGAAGATACATGCACGATAAGGCTTTATTATGTTAATACTTTTAACAGGGAAAGTTTGAAAATAGGGTTATGTTTGGCTTTAAAGGCTTGAAATCAAGTTCCAAGGCATCACATCTTGTTTAATTGTGAAAAATAAACAAGCCAAGATGAATTTCTTCATGTAATGTTATTTGCATAACATATGCTCTTTTGTAAACTATAATCTCTAAAACTTTTAAACATGGTTCTTTATGTCACTTATTAACCCCTTAAACTCTCATAACTCAACACTGGAACAGACATATATGGGTCATTCTCTGAAACTGGGAAAAATTAAATTATTCACATTTTGACCTAATGTTTTCCAAAAACAAAAAAATAATTGAAAGAGCAGTCCCTGCCCAAAACATACCACATGGACACATAAAACATGTTAGACAAAATAATTCAGATACATCAAGTGGAAAAAAAAAACAAATATTTTCTGAAAAAAATATGTTGAAATACATGGATGAAAATTGGGATATATATATATATTTTTTGTTACTTATGTTTCATGTCATACTATCACCAAAAGATCAGTTCAATGTGTAAACAGTAGCACTAGCAATAAAGATCTTGCATTAAAATTTATATCCAAAATAGAAATTCCTGTTTTTCTTACTTGGTGTACTGAGAATCACACATCAATTTGTGGTTCCGTGTGTAACTAGTGGTGTTCACGCCAGTTACTTACGTGACCTACCCATTTTTCCTGTGAGTGGTGAGATTCCATTTTACAATGTTCACTGTACAGTTGAGTTGCTCTTGAAGTACTTCATTAATATGTAATCTAATTTATTCACCACAAACAAATGCTGTCCATACATGAATTAACTCAAATATGAATATGGTGTTACAAATGAATTTATTCCTTTTTGTTAATAATAAAAGTGCAGTTATTTGCATGAAGTGGTTCTCTCGCTGTCTTTGTAACAGTGGTTCATGAATTTATGGTCAATATACAGGGAAATAAGGTGGGCTACATTGAAACTTGGAGACTGTGAATGTCACACTTTATGGTACCAGTATCAGAGAATGACCCGAATGTCTTTAGCATATTTCTTTCCAGTTATTGTACTCATTTTTATCTCACTTATTTACCAAATCGGTTTGAGAATGAGTGAAATTCAAGAGTCACGGGGAGGCTGGTGCCTATCTAGCCTACAAGGGTTCTCCCCTTGCTTCCGGTGAACATGCAGACTCCACACAGAAACACCCTTTACACAAATGCTTCTTGCTGTGAGGCAGGAGTGCCAACCACTATACCACCATGCACCCCTAGTTATTCTAGTTACTGAATTATTCGTAATGGTTATTACTTAATATGCTTTTAAAATACTTTAAGATAATCTTAATATTCATACCTACTCCATACAACAAAAAGTTGGTGCACACCTTCTCATCTCAGCCATTCCTAAAGGACCTCCACAAGTTGTCTCCAAAGCGTTGCCATAGGCATAGAGGTGCACAGTTATAAAGAATACCGTTGTATGGAGCAGACTTACTATTTTCCCTTACTCAATCTAAGAACCCAATTTAAAGACTATAACAACTAGACCTGCGGAAGTTCATAGCAATGCTTCTGCAGAGCACTGCAGCACCACGTGTGACTGGCATCACCTGTATCTCAAGTTGCAGCAGAGAACCATCGGCACCACAGTTTACTGCAGCTATTCGCGGTAAATTCCATCATGTTTGATTTTTCAGCTGCATTTCTGCAAAAAGATCGAAACCATGACGTGACACCACTGCTAGCATCATATGACCACTGTGACAACGTTTGAACATTGACGAGCACCAATGGTACCATATGATACTCACACGGTGATCAGTTTTTTCCAAAATAAAAAAGGCTGTGAATCTTCACCAAAGCTATTGTTGCAGAATCATGCCTTCAAAGGGAAGAAGATGAGGACAAGAGGGAAATTTTTTTTTCCACATCTACACCACAGGTATCCGCGTGAAAGTTGCGTCACTGAGAAAGTGGAATAAGGGCTTCAAGAGATTTCGGTCAGTGAGTATACACATGATTTAAGGTAGGACCGCAAAAAAAAAATCACAAGGGGTGGGGTCAGGGGAATGGGCCAGATACCCAACATAGCCACAGTCACCCAATCCAGAAATATTTCCTTCAGCACTTCCAATGATCTTCGAGCTCTATGTGCCTTAGCTCCATCTTACTAAAACCACACATTCACTTCTTCAAGATCAGCATGTTCAAGTTGGGGTTGGGCCACCAACAGACCTCAGCTCCACCTGTCGTGCATCCCTGAGATTAATGTGGGCAAATAATAAGTTGATTTTCATTTTAGCTTTATTTATTAATTTACCTTTGAAATGTGGGAGGGTTTTCTGGGTCACCATGTATATCCTGACATAACGGTGAAAGAAACACAATGACCCCAAAGACAAAGTGAAGTTGAACTTAGATTACCTAAAATGTAAACTGATCAGCAAAGACCGATAACATACAGAAGTGACTGAGAAAGAAAATTGAAGCCCAGTGGCTTTCCAGTTCAGGGTCCTTCTTGAGATGCTTGTGAACACTGGTGTCCTCAGTCCCCTTCTCTTATTTCTTTCTGACAAATTGTCTTATCGGTCCTGCAGCTGATTGGGTGAATAAATACATGACCCCATTTGGGATCATCCTGACATTCACACAAGCATCTAGAGAACAACTGATGGGACAGATAACGCGGATCAGTGCGGCCAGTGGAGTGGCTAACAAGCGACCATTAGATGTTCTTTTCATGCACGCTGTAGAAGGGAAATGACAGCCAGAGAGAATCATGGAGGGGGGTAGGCTAGTGGAGAGGGATGAAATGCAGCAAAGTAACCTTTCAGGTCTGCATCATTGTTTGCCATTAAGAGCCATGGCCTTTGTCCTGGGGAGCTGGAGGAGAGGAAGGTGAGGCAAAGAAGGCTGGAGATAAGTAATTCTGATTCATGCTCCACTACTCCTGCAGGAGCCAGTGGGGACAGAGGGACAGAGGAAAACAGAGAGTGAGGGAGTCTGAGACACAGTGGCGGCTTTGTGACAGCAACGGCCCCCTGGATGTGAGGAGAGAGAGAGAGAGAGAGAGAGAGAGAGAGAGAGAGAAAGAAAAGGCAAGCAGGAATTCACTAGTCGTGTAAGAAAAAAGTCTCAGAAAGGTGGACATGCTTGGGAAGATTCAAAGTGCACCTTGAGGATACTACAATTGGTGGCAGAGAGTCCTGAGCACTCAGAGGTGGAAAGAAATACAGAAAGTCAGAAGATTGGGTTTAAACAGATGGGTGAAGGAACCAGGTCCAATTAATTAATCATTCATTCATTCATTTTCTGAACCGCTTACCGGTAATCCCAATTAGGGGAGGCTGGCGCTCATCTCAGCCAACTCTGGGTGAAGGCAGAGTACACCCTGGACAGCTCGCCAGGCCATCGCAGTGCAGAAACACGCTGATAGCTATGCTGCTACGCTTGACGAAAGTCAGCAATGGTTCTTTTACATGCTTCTCACCACAGACAGTGAGAGACATGGCCGGCCCTTGATAACCCAGTTAGCTGCAATGGGGGCCAATTAAATAAGTGAACTTAAATTACCTGCAAGCACTTTATTTTTTGATGGTGTGACAGGTCATGAGAAAAGAGCGTCGATTTTGTTTTGTTCTCCTAATTTTCCTCAACATTTCCTGTTCGATTCACTAAACAGATAACATTTCCCTGAATTAGCGATAGCATCAAGCTGTCACTCTGTATCCAGAAAATACCACTTAGTATCCAATCCGTGAAACGTGGATAAGCGCCATTTAATGCATGGATAGGCCATTATATAATGTTTCTATATATGTATGTATGTATGTATATGTGTATATATATA
>JAQNCB010000015.1:20124047-20141762 GCA_030068295.1 Euristhmus nudiceps | reverse complement strand
ATAATCTGTAATTTAGTTTTCTTAAAGTCTCGTCTTGATCTCGTGAACCCAGTCTCGTCTCGTGACCTGAGTGTCTCGTCACACCCCTAATAAATAAATATATATACAAACATACATACATACATATACGAGGGGTAGTCATATATATATATATATATATATATATATATATATTATTGTGTGGTTAACAATTCCTGATCAACTCATGTCTCAGACATGTCACTCGGAACTCAGTATACACACACACTGGAAAGGTGACAGAAGGCAGGTGGCAGCTGTATATATACGTGCACGAGATCCCCGCTACGATGTGCATGAAGGTCCAATCCTAATAGCGAATCACGTTTACGTCAATGCGCTGAGTTCACGAGTGCCCCGTACTGTCATGACGAGTTTGCGACTAGTTCACGTGGCGTTTGCAACCCGGTCACGAGATTTGGTCATGAACAGAATTTTGAACTTTTCGATTTTCTCAACACGACATGGCCTGACGGGATCACGACGAGTTCACGCAGGTAAAAAACTCTTTCGCGACTTGCCACAACTCGACTTGTGGCAGGTCGTGATGAAAAAATCATGCAAGTGTCAGGTGGCCTTAAGCTGTTTTGATTCAAGTGTTATCCACACAGGTTAATATTTTTTAACCTTGAGATACTGGACCAAAAAATGACAATGTTCCCATGTGGTATATTCTAGACTAATATTCTTTTCTCCAGAATAATTAAGATGCTGTTGGTCATTCTTTATTCTCTTGTCTGTTAGAAATCATCAGAAGAGGAAAGTAGTTTCCATAAAGAAAGGATTGCACAAGCCAGGCTCATCATGAAGCCTTTCATCCTGAGACGAGTCAAGAGTGAGGTAATGAATTCTGAAAGCCAAGCTTAGCGTGATACCCTGCCACAGCCAGCACTTTAAACATTTGAACCATTATTTAATGTGTAATCTTCTAGGTCTTGAAGGAGCTACCACCCAAAGTCGAGAGGGTTGAAATGTGTCCCATGAGTGATGCTCAACAGCAACTGTATGATCGCCTCTTCAGTAGGCTCAAGAGGACTGTTAAGTCTGAAGAAAGTATGTATTTAACATCAAATATACATATTTTACAAAAAACACGAACAAAGTAGATATTTGTTTGTTCGTGTGATGGCTTCTCTGTAAAGTCCACTGCAGCAGAAAGAGAAGGCAAGGTCCATGGGTTATCCATGCCATAATTCCATCCATCCACTCTAAACGGTGTCTGCGTATTTTTAGAGCAGGCGCTGGGTAATGTGATGATGCAACTCCGAAAGATGGCCAATCATCCACTGTTGCACCGGCAGTACTATACCACTGAGAAGCTCACAGTCATGAGCCGAGACATGCTGAAGGTCAGTGTCTGGTTATTGCAATAGATTGGATTGGCTAATACTTTGCTGGTGATATACATGTGCTTATGTATTTGGTTTGTGGGGACAGTGGAATAGCGGTTAGAGTGCTGGGCTCATGATCAGGAGGTCATATAGGTGGGTTCGAATCTCTGTGAGACTCCCACTGTGCTAAGACCCCCGAGGCAAGGTCTTAACCACAAGTGTGCCTCTATCCACCTAGCAGTATAAATGGGTACCAGTAAAAATACTGGGAAGGTAACCTGCAATGGACTAGCATCCCATCCTGAGTTGAACTCCTAGTCGCTTCACGCTACAGAGACCAGGGATAAGCACCGGCTCTAATGAGCCACTGGGCTCGGGTGTAAAAGCCCATAGACTTTACCTTTATGTATTTGGGTTAATTTTAGCTACCAGATTAGTACTCCATTCATACAGTTTGAATAATGTGAATATAAGGCTCTGCTTGTGGTAATCTATTGCGGGCTTTTTATTTTATTTATTTATTTATTTTAATACTGTCTTTTAGGAACCAACACATTTCGATGCAGACCCAGCACTGATCCAGGAAGACATGGAAGTGATGTCAGACTTTGAGCTGCATAACCTGTGTAAGGAGTACAGCTCCATCTCTAGGTTTCAGCTGGAGAAAGACCTCCTTCTGGACTCTGGGAAGTTTTTCCTGCTTACCAATTTATTAGCCCAGCTCAAAGAGAAGGTAATGAGGAGTGCCAACATTTAAATGAGCATGTGTGTTCATATATGTAAACCATTCGCTTTGATGTAAGAGTGTTTCTCTTCTAAGGGGGACAGAGTCGTGCTCTTTAGTCAGTTCACTATAATGCTGGACATAGTGGAGATTTTTATGAAACACCATGGGCACCAGTATGTTCGGCTGGATGGTTCAACACCTATGACAAAAAGGTGAGCATACATGTTTACCATACATTAATACTGTGGAGTGGGCTTATTCTTCATTCTCTTCACAATGTTATTTCTGACCTTCGCGGTTGTATTCCTACAGAATTGGCCTCATAGACAAATACAACACAGACTCTGATATATTTGTCTTCCTCCTGTCAACTCGTGCTGGTGGCCAGGGAATCAACCTTGCCTCTGCTAATGTCGTGATCCTTCATGATATTGACTGCAATCCTTTTAATGATAAACAAGCAGAGGACCGCTGTCATCGAATGGGGCAGAGCAGGTTAGTAGAATATCAGCATGAACAAAAACAAGATTTACTATAGTGGGTGTTTCTGTGCTCAGTTCAACCTCTGTAAATGTGGCCCGCCCCAGCATAATGATACAGATGAACTCGCATGGTGGTGATGTAAATGAGCCAAAGTAAATTGAAAACGGCATACACAGAAAATGCGATATCGCCTAAAAATCATAATCCTTCAAAACATAATCTTTAACATGACCAAATTCAAATATCCATAAACACAATCTATCCATGCTAAAATACTTCAAGAAAGGGTTCCATGTCCAAGTTGTTTTAAAACAAAATCCACTTATTTAGCCAATTTTCAAACAGCTTTTGTGATTGCTCAAGGTATTTCCTTATCCATATTCACTCCCAGAACACTCTACCTACTTACTGAATCCCAGAAGGGTTCCCTGAATCATAAAACAACAAACCAATGAGAAGCCTTAAAACAGACATAACTCGGTGGTAATAGAACTCTCTGTTGCTAGGAAGATGCTAGTATGATGGTACTGATTGGTCGAGAGTTGGATTCATCTAGTGTAAGGATGTTGGCGAGCTTCAGATGCGGGTGTTCAGAAACTGGTTCTGTAACTAATTACTATTTTCTGATTAGTGACATACAGTGCTGTAACTCAGTCAATTCTCATGCTGTAATCATGTGTTATACCTCCATTCTGACGCAGATCCAATTATCCTTCCAAATATGTCACTCAGTCTGGAAAATTTTGTACTTAATCCCTGTTATGCTAGTGAAATCACATACTTCTGTATCCCCCTGCATGAACCCGATACCCACAGATTCCATCTGAGAAAACAGGATCTGAATGCAATCTCTTCAGACACGTCTAACTAATTTTGTGTAACTTGTTAAATGCTGTCCTCATGCTTGAGACGTGCACCAGGGATGCATCTCTGATTCTGTTAAATTGTCGTAAGAAGTGTTTGGTGATGTGAAGGTTTCTTTCCAACCTGCCATGCGGATATATCTGGAAGGTTCAGAGAACTTGTACTGATGATCCAGTGTTGGCTATTTACAGGACAGTTCGGGTGATAAAACTGATTAGTAAGGATTCTATAGAGGCCTGCATGCTTCGTCTAGGACAGGAGAAACTCAAACTTGAACAAGACATGACAACTGATGAAGGTGAGCACAAGCCAGAGAAAGTCACCTGTGTAAAACCTCGACCACTTACTTCAGTGTTCAGCTGTTTTTTTTTTTTTCCCCTCCCCTTTCCAGGTGAAGAGGGTGCCATGTCAGAGGATGTGGCTGAACTGCTAAAAGTATCACTGGGCCTTTTGATCTAAAGCATATTAGTGCAAGAATATGCAGCACATCTGCATATCCACCCCAGGACTGATATGGACTGATATTTATCATAAATGTTAATGTGCATTTGCAAGTAACTGTCATTTGATGTCAATGTATTTCATGGCTCTGACAGGGCTTACTTCTTTAGTGTTCATTTTTAAATGAAAGTATAGCATTGTCGAGATAACTCAACTTCAGGTTTAAGAAAGTAACATTTGTACCAATAGTTTAATAATCTGTCTGGTTTTTTCTGTATTGTATATCATGCTTGTTTCTGTCAAATAAAGACAATTATACACTCACCGGCCACTTTATTAGGCACACCTGTGCAACTGCTTGTTAACGCAAATTTCTAATCAGCCAATCACATGGCAGCAACACAATGCATTTAGGCATGTAGACATGGTCAGGATGATCTGCTGCAGTTCAAACAGAGCATCAGAATGGGGAAGAAAGATGATTTCAGTGACTTATGAACGTGGCATAGTTGTTGGTGCCAGACGGGCTGGTCGGAGTATTTCAGAAACTGCTGATCTACTGGGATTTTCACGCACCACCATCTCTAGGGTTTACAGAGAATGGTCTGAAAAGGAGAAAATGTTCTGTGGGCGAAAATGCCTCGTTGATGTCAGAGGAGAATGGCAGACTGGTTCGAGCTGATAGAAAGGCAACAGTAACTCAAATAACCACTCGTTACAACCGAGGTATGCAGAAGAGCATCTCTGACTGCACAACACGTTGAACCTTGAGGCAGATGGGCTACAGGAGCAGAAGACTACACTGGGTGCCACTCCTGTCAGCTACGAACAGGAAACTGAGGCAACAGTTCGCACCAAAATTGGACAATAGAAGATCGGAAAATCGTTGCCTGGTCTGATGAGTCTCGATTTCTGCTGCGACATTCGAATGGTAGAGTCAGAATTTGGCATCAATAACGTGAAAGCATGGATCTATCCTGCCTTGTGTCAACAGTTCAGGCTGGTGGTGGTGGTGTAATGGTGTGGGGGATATTTTCTTGGCCCACTTTGGGTGCCTTGGTACCAACTGAGTATTGTTGCTGACCATGTCCATCCATTTATGACCACAATGTACCCATCTTCTGATGGCTACTTCCAGCAGGATAACGCGCCATGTCATGAAGCTCGAGTCAACTCTGACTGGTTTCTTGAACATGACAGAGTTCACTGTACTCAAATGGCCTCCACAGTCACCAGATTCCAATCCAATAGAGCACCTTTGGGATGTGGCGGAACAGGAGATTCGCATCATGGATGTGCAGCCGACAAATCTGCAGCGACTGAGTGATGCCAAAATGTCAATATGGACCAAACTCTCTGAGGACTGTTTCCAGTACCCTGTTGAATGCCACGAAAGATTAAGGTAGTTCTGAAGGCAAAAGATGGTCCAACCCGGTACTAGAAGGTGTACCTAATAAAGTGGGTGCTGAGTGTAGTTTCCATGTTGAATTATTTGTTAAGAAGGTACTTTGCTAATGATTTCACCAGTAAATGTACATGTGGGTCGATGTCAGGGCAGTGAACATATCTGAGCTCCTGCAGTGAGTGGCTTCAGTGGAGCTCGTAGCCCTGTCCATTTCCAATGAAATTTAAAACCCAGTGAGGCCAAAAATTAATCTCATTTAAAAAAAAAAAAAGTAATAATCTAAGTTCAGTGGTGCTGACAAGGTGTCCTGTGTGTGTACGTGCGTATATTTATTTGTGTTGGGAAAAGTTGGTTCCATTGAGTTTTGAGTGTGTATAGTCTCCAGTATCCCTCCCTTTGACCTCAACAATCTTGTAAATTTTGTCTGGGCCAATTTAAAAGCTGCCGATCAGTTCAGGTTTCTCCATCCTTGATGGCTGCTGCTTTTTGAAGGACTCATGAACAGCTTATCTAACATTCATGTCTAGATCAATGTAAGAGATCACATTTTTTTCTTCGTTGTGATGTTTGTCACCCAAGTCACTTAAGGTTCTTGGCCTGTATTTCCTCAATATTTTATGCTGATGTGCTAGCTAGAATCACTGTCTCATTTGCTGAACTACTTGCTCCTGTTAGGGTCAAAGGAAGGCTGGGAAAAGGTGGGGTACACCCTGAACAGCTCACCAGACTATTGCAGGGATACCACACACAACTATTTACACTCGCTCCTTGAACAGCCAGTTAGCATAATGTGCTGCATGTCTTTTGGACAATGGGAAGAAACTGAAGTACCCAGAGGAAACCTACACAAGCGTTGCAAGAACATGGAAAAGCTACACAGAGAAATGCCTCTGCTGAGCCTGTGACTTTAACCCAGGCCCTTCTTGCTGTGAGGTGGACGTGCTATAATCTACAAGTTAAATCAGTCTTAAGTTTAAGAACATTTAGAAATATCACTACATACTTGTGGTTCTGTTTAGATCATGCTGACACAATTGGACAATAAATTTCACGTGTTTTTTGTTTATTTGTAGTTAAATTTGACATAAGGTGAATTAAGAGTTAGGACGAGAAGTGAAACAAACAATTAGAATTCTTCACTGCTGGATAAAAAGCAATTCCATTATTGGCTGGTTGAGGCACTCAGGCTTTTGGGTTGTATCGTCCACACCGATGACCACCAAGGTGAGCATCACATTGAACATTGTAAGTAAAATAAAAGACTCCTGTTTTTAATCTACAACCATGTGAGTGAGTTCCCTGTTCAGGTTGGATGGCACACCTTCCCAGCATATCATGATAAAATACATCACTATCCCAAACCTCAAATATTAACTCATAACCGAACTCAATCGAACCAAAATTGTAGCTAATGTTCCATTCTGGGTTGTCATTATCCATCACTATGTCAGTCTCCATGTACATGTTATTGTACCACACTTTGACATACCCATCTGTCTTGGTAAAAAAGTCTGCTTTTAGACCTGTGGCACGCTGCACCATCACTCTCATGGTGCCATGACCCGCTCGCAGAGGGCAGCAGTTGTGGTCCAGGTTTGGTGTTGGGTTGCATTCGGGATTCTTGCTCTGCACTGAGTGAAGCATGTTCTCTTTAATATACTCAGCCACAGCTTTTCGGAGGCTGGCGCTTAACTCTGGGTCAGCTACCAGATGATGGAGAGGGTAAATAGAATAAGAAATCACATCTGGATTCTCACGTAAGCTATTCATCCAGCTTGCATAATCTTCAGATGGACTCTGATGATTCACAAAGTCTGGGAAGTAACTTTTTCCACCCAACACCTCTAACATTTGTGTCAAGAACCCCTGATAGAAGCCCATGCTCATCTTATTATTGAGAATGTTGGCGCATTTATTAGAAAATGATATGTTTGCAGGGAGGAATCCGAGAGCCACTTTTAGCTCAATGTTCAGACAGTTCTTTATATCCGACTCCAAATAGCCCTTTAGTGTTGCAAGGCAGGTTCGGAAAGCTGTGACTTGTCTCACACGTCCTCCTAAATGGACATGACGGATGTAATGGGTGCCATATGTATCAATAATCCTCCGATACAATGATTGAGTTTTCTCATTGTAGGCTTTAGGTAGTTGAAGTAAATGTCTAGTGAATTCCATACTGAGCTCTGGCTGATCTGTTACCCTGTAGCTGGGGGGAAAAAGGAAAAAAAAAAACACATTCAGTTAGCCTTGACTTTGCTACTGAAATAGGTGATGATGAATACATGACTCAAGGTTTCTCCCTAGACAATGTGTAACTAGAGTTAGAAAAAAAACAGCTCCAACATGTTTTAAAGCTCGGATTGAATGATTCAAGTAGGAAATATAAATTCATAAACAGGAATTCTACCTTCCTAGTTAAGTCCTAAAACAGTGATCACACTAGAGGTGTGAAACAATAGTGATTGACATGGATGGCAAGTTGCGGTTTTGTTTCATTCTCAAAATGTTCTTAAATTTGTCTACACAACATTTCCACCATCACATTTTGGTCTCCTGGTTCGTGAACTCGAAGCAAAAATTTCTGACATACTTGAAACTTCAAAGAAAAATCATTCTCACTTCTTTAATTATGGGTTCAGTTTCTTGCCCCTATACAAACAGCATGCAGTTCGCTTCCAGTCTCTTCTCTTATTGTATTCATCAGTCCAGTTCGATAGCCATGGAATCAGAAGCTGTTTGTCACTCATATAAGTTAGAATCCATGATACTTTATTAAAAAAAAGTAAATTAATTAAATTATTTGTCAAGCTACTTAATCCTATTACGGGGAAGCCTATCTCAGCTCTCTGGGAGAAGGCGGGGTACACTTACAACCATTCACTCTCACACCTAGGGGCAATTTGGATCTGCCAATGAGCCTTAGGTGTAAGTCTTTGGACTGTTGGAGGAAACCCACATGGACATGGGGAGAACATGCACTTCCCGAGCCCAGGTCTCGAACCCAGGGCCTTCTTACTCTGAAGCAGATGAACTTACCACTTTTCATGTTCTTACTACATGTTCAAAGTATTGGTATTGTTGACGGCATCATATTGGCTTTGCAGAATCAGCCTGTCTCTTATTTGTATTCATGATGGACACTCTATATCGAGTATCCAACAGAAAGGAGCACAGGGTATTAGGATGTTTGCAAAGGGTTAGAGACCTATAGTCCCAGGGAATGGGTTCAATTTTGTATGGCTTTCCGCTGTCCAAAAACATGCTTGGGGGAGTAGCAGGGGCTTACTCACTCATTTGCTGAGCTAATACTCCTTTGAAGCCTATAGGGGCCCTGACACTTGCATGATTTTTTTTTTATCACAACTTGCCGCAACTGGACTCGTGGCAAATCACGAACTAGTCTTCAACCTATGTGAACTAGTCCTGATCCCGTCGTGCCATATCGTGTTGAGAATTTAGAAATGTTCAAAATTCTGGTCACGACCAAATGTCATGACCGGGTCGCAAACTCCGCATGAACTAGTCGAAAACTCGTCATGACGGTCCGGGGCAGTCGTGAACTCGTCCTGAACTCAGTGCAGTGACGCAAAAGCGATTCGCTGTGAGGAATGTCCCTTCATGCACACGGTAGGAGGAATCTCCTTTCAGGAAGAGGAAGAGAGCAGCAGAGATTGTGTGTATGAGGGAGAGAGGAGACGTTTTTCACCAGTCCAACGGCTATCCCCAGGCATTATAAATAGTTGTGTGATACTTTTGCATTATTTGGGTTTGCTGTTTGCTTTTTGTTTGTATTTCAATAAAGTATATTAGTTCAAAACACTTGTTTTCTTTTTAGCCGTACAGTACAATTAAAGAGACACGAAAACGAAACAAAACATTTATTGGTACATAGGCTGAAGATTTTATCTTCAGCTCCCCCTGACATCACGGCGTTGGAAGGGAATTGCGTGTGCGCGAACTGGTCGTGATCTGGTTGTGAACACGTCGTGAACGGAGTCGTGAAGACTACGGGAAGCCTCCCGGTTCATGGCAAGTCGTAAGCAAAAATCATGCAAGTGTCAGGGCACCTTATCTCAGTCACAGGACAATACACACACACACAACCAACCATTCACACCTAGAGTCATTTTAGAACAGTCAATTGGCTTAAATGTACATGTCTTTGGACTGTGGGAGGAAATCCACGCAAGCGCAGAAAGAACTTGAACATACAAACACCTGAGCCCAGAACTCGAGAACCTCAGAACCTAAGACCTTCTTGCTATGGGACAGACATGCTAACCACAACACGACACTGCCGGGGTACCAATTGGTTTTATATTTATTGACAGACTGTGAGTGTGACATACTGGTGGTCTGTTAAAGGCTGCATATGCGAGATCACAGTTGGGAGGTGAGTCTAGTATTAGACGACCACAATTACATACACCAACCTGTTATTTCTACAAGAAATATTCTAGCTTTTGGAGATAACAGTAACAATAACTGTACTTTGATAAACATTTGGCCATATAGTTTAGTAAGCTGCAGTTGTGATAAAGGACCAACATGTTTTTGCTTAGCTAAGGAGTCGTGGTTAATCCCACACAAAAACGGGCATCATTTGTGGTTACCTGTAATATGTGCAGCTGATCTCATGAAGCGCGAAGGTCGCCTTGTCCCTCATGTCCTGTGATCGGGCAAACTTGGCAATATCGGAGTGACTCCCTCCCAAAACAGCCTTACCCACATCCTCCAGACTGAGGTCCATCCCCCAGTTATTGTTGATCAGTGATGTGGAGCTTTTAATTAGTGAATCAACAGAATGATGAAGAGCACTCGACATCTGTTTGCTACAACGGCTAAAAGGACGCCAGTCCACGATGGCCAAGGGAAGTTTCTGTGCCTGTCCTTCCTGGAAGCGGTTCTTGCAAACTGTACATGTGTGGTTATTTAACTTATAGGATTTTACATTTATCAAATAGGCACCTTTACGTCGCAGACTGACAACATCAAATCCTTCACCTGCGAGGTTGTAGCCAGGTACAAATGGAGCTTTTTCACATTCTGTCTCCGTTCCCAAATCACAGGCTGAGCAGTCATGACAGAGGTTCAAAATTATGCTGATACAGAGCAATATGTTGAGATGGGTGCATTTAAGGTGGTCCATGGCTGCTTCTAAAGAGGGATAATAAAAGGTTGACATAAGCATGGCATTCCCTGAGCCTGGAAATTATACTGTTGCTTAGTATTGTAATTATAGGTCTTACCTAGGCGAATAGACAAAAGCTTATTTCAGATGAACATACAGAGTCTCAGTGCAGAATAATTAAAGTTTAATTATAGCATTGTCAGTGAAAAGTCCACTACGCCATACGTACTGTGCTTTATTATTGCAAATGAAATCACACCCACATTCCACCAGTGCAAAATTTTGAAAAACACCAGAAGAACACACTTCTACCAACAAACGCATTACAGTTCCACTACATGGCATTAAACTTGCATTTCTCCTTTTTAAAAAACATATTTGCTAATAAATACCTACTGCTCTGACTTCTCTTTGCTTCAGCTCTAGAAATGCTCCCGTAGAAAAGTCTCCTCCTGTTAGGCTGAGGCATTTGCAGGGAGTGTTTCCGTTTTTTCCCACAGTGGACAAAATTCATCCGTTAACTGGTTTTGATTTGATATTTTTAGTGCATCCTAGCTGTTCTGTGGGAGGGAGTTTAAATGACTGTAGCATGTGAGGGTGTGCCACATTCTCGAGGTTTATGTAGAAAGAGAAAGCACTTGAATATCATGACATGATTTTTGTGGAGTTTTTAGATGCTGCGGGGTTTTAATTTTATATATATATATATATAAAATGTATAAAATAATAATAATAATAATAATAATGAAGATGTGGTTAAAGGGGCAGCACGGTGGAGTAGTGATTAGTACGTCCGACTCGCAGCAAGAAGGCCTGGGTTCGATTCATAGAGTATGTGTTATTGTGTGGAGTTTGCATGTTCTCCCCGTGCTTATGTGGGTTTCCTCTGGGTACTCTGGTTTCTTCCAACAGTCCCACAACATGCACAGTAGGCTAATTGGCTGTTCCAAATCGCCCCTCGGTGTGAGTGTGAATGGGTGTGTGAGCGTCGGCCCTGCAATGGCCTGGCAAGCTGTCCAGGGTAAGATAATCCTTTATTCGTCCCAGGATTATCTTACCCTGGACAGTTTGCCAGGCCATTGCAGGGCCGACGCTCACACACCCATTCACACTCACACCGAGGGGTGATTTGAAGCAATGCGGGTGCCCCGCACCATCGCCTGGAGTCGGCTGAGATGGCCGCTAGCCTCCCCGCGACCCTAATTTGGATTATGTGGCTTAGAATGAATGAATGTGGTTAAGGGGTGATTAGTACGCCTGCCTCACAGCAGGAAGGACCTTGGTTTAAGTCTCTGGCTTGGGGATTTCTGTGTGAAGTTTGTATGTTCATATATGTGAACCATGTGGGTACCCTCATTTTCTTCCACAGTGCAAAGACATGTATATTAGGTTATTTGGCTGCTTCAAATTCCCCCTAGGTGTGATTAGGAATGGTTGTTGGCTCTGCGAAGGATCGGTGAGCTGTTTGGGGTATACTCTGCTTTCGTCCAGATTTGGCTGAGATTTCAGCTTCCCCGCCACCCTAGTGGGAATAAGCGGCTAGATAAAGGGATAGATAGACATAACAGTCACTATGGGGAGAAGAAAAAGGTGATGATACATTTCAGACACTAATGGCATGTTACACTGCTACACAACTATGCGCTGGATATTCACAATGGTCAATTAAATTCAGGAAATATTTATTGGACTTTGCAGCCATGTTACTGCCAAGAGCCACATACTTTAACACATTTAAGAGAATAAATATTGATGCAAATATAATGAAAAGCATTTGTTACGGTATACTGTGTTATCAAATTCTTCAGTACATCCTCTATGACTAACTTTTGTGTGAGCTACGCCGAAGATACCAAAGGAAATTGTGTGAGTTTGTTTGTCTGTCCTCAAGTACCCACTTGTTCCTAGCAAGTTATTACCTTTGCCGTGATCTATATATTCTTCATGTTGTTATTATTACTAGACATTTGAGAGCTTGTGGAAACTGTACTAAAGTAAAGTAATAGTATGATAGTTATTAAATTTACATAGACAGGAACTTTTCCAATCGGTCTAACGATCGAATTACATCATTACAAGAACAACTTCCTCTTCAACTCAGACAGAGGCATGCGTGTGTCCGAATACCCATAACACGCGAAAGGTCAGTGAACCATGGTGTTACGATACACTTCTCATTTTTTTCTATAAGCTCCAAAACTTCCTTTCTATGGAAGAATTGTTGTTTCTCTTCTCTCTTTCCCTCCTCTCTGCTCTACCAGCACTTATTGTTGTCACGTAGAGAGCTAAGCTTCCCTTTTCCTCTCCAGCTGGTATTTGCATGCCGTCCAGAGTGATGGAGCCCGTTGGAATTTCCCTGGAGCCAATCAATGCACTGTATTGCAAATACAAGCTGAAGAAGGCATGGAAGCTCGAATAATCGCTCAGCTGGATAATAATGAACACTGGCAATACACAGTGAAGCAAATTTGGGGCAGCTGTAGTCTAATGATGAGAGAAGCAGCTTTCGGACTGAAAGGTTGCTGGTTCGAATCCTGAACCAGCAGGAAGAAAGTGTGGCAGTGAGGTAGTGAACTCCACCTTCCCTTCCCCCACATTCATGGCTGAAGTGCCCTTGAGCAAGGCACCCAAGCCTCAACTGATCCCCAGGTGCCCCCAATGTGTGTGGCAGCCCACTGCTCTGTGGGTGTGCTCACTTTGGATGGGTTAAATGCAGAGGAAATAATTTACCTTGTTGGATTAATACAGTATATCAAAAATAATAACAATAATTTATAGGGTCACTGCTGTCTTTCCAATCCACTGTGTGGGAACATTTTAAATTCACTGCACCATAATGAGGGTCAGAAGATCATAAACAAAGCACAGTCTGGAAATATTGCTTGGCCACTCGTAGCTAATTGAATGGAAATATTTCTAGCATGTCTCATTTGTATTGCGATTAGCTGCTGATCTCGTGATTTGTGGTACCATGTCAAAAAAAAAAAAAACAGAATAAACTAGACCTCAGCCTAACCATAACCTTAGCCCTAGGGAATGTGTCACTAGTTGGGTATGCACACAAGGAACTGGCTGTTCTTCATTATCATATGAACTGTACATGTAAAAATGTGCACAAATGCACTTGACTCTATCAGCTATCAGATGCATGGACAAATATTTTTGCTCCGTTACTAGAAACAGGGCTGACAAGCAATTAAAACAATGAATGAATGAATTAACTACATGCTCTGTGATTACTCATTTACTAAAAATTGTGGAAGGGCTGAATCCTACTAGGGTTGCATAGAGGCTAGTGCCTATCTCAGCTGACTCTGGAGGAAGGCAATTATTACCCTAATTAGGGTCGCAGGGAGGCTGGCGTCCATCTCAGCCAATTCTGGGTGAGGGTACACCCTGAACAGCTCACCAGGCCATCGCAGGGCCAACACTTACACAACTATTCACACCTAAGGGAGATTTGGAGCAGCCAATTAGTCTACTGTGCATGTTTTTGGACTGTGGGAGGAAACTGGAGTACCCAGAGGAAATCTATGCAATCACAGGGAGAACATGCAAACTCTACACAGAAAAACCCGAGCTGGGAGTCGAACCCAGGACCGTCTTCCTGTGAGGCGGACATGCTAACCACTACAACACTGTGCCTCCCTAAATCAGATATACTTAATTATAAAGCATATGCATTTCCCTTGCCTTGCAAGGGTGTACCCCGTCCTCGTCCAGAATCGGCTGAGATGGGCGCCAGCCTCTCCGCGACCCTAATTAGGATTAAGCGGTTTATAACATGAATGAATGAATGAATAAATGAGTGAATGTATTTTCCCATGGTTTAAATGTCAGTACAGATAAGACCTGAGAAACTGAAAGTGTGGTAGGTGAAACTATCAACTATTGAGACTTCTGAGGTACTTTCCAGCTTCCTAATTCTATATTGCCATTTATGGTATAGGTTTAAACATGTTTACTTCAATATATCAATATAACACACACACACACACACACACACACACACACACACACACACACAGACACAATAAAAGACATGCTCTTATTTTTTAACAGAAAACTTTTATAGAAAGCAATCAATTGTCCACATTTTATTAACTTAAGGTGCATCATAATGTATCTAGATGTTAAAAGTATACATGCACAACCACTGTTAATCAGATATTAAGCACAAACAAAAATAAAATGTAATACTTCAATGTTGATTTCAGTTATCTGAATGCATGTATAACTATCACTGGGAAATTACAACAAAATATTCTGCTTAATATAAAGTATTAATAGGATAATTTAATCTTATCGTTAGTAGGTGAAACTGAATAGTTGCTGTAAATCAGTTTTTATTGCACAGAAACAAAAACATTATGCCAAAAGACTCTTATTATCATTCAGACTCTCAGTCTGTTGCTCTGTCTGGTTTTCTATAGTCGTCTCACACAGTCCTTCACTTTGAATCTCCTCATAGCCTCGACCTCTTCCAAGAAGTAGAATCTTCTTCCTCCTTCTCACAACTAAGACAGCGACTACCACCACAAAAACAGTCAGCGCTAGGACACCAAAAGCAATGCCAACAATTTTCCTTTGCGATTGAGAGGAATCGTCTTCAAACATTTGGGACATTTTTGCCATCTCCTCAGGCTTGGCCACCTTCCACATCGCTGTGTCTTTGATTCTCACCCAGGCCCGGTCTCCATCAGTCATCACAGCTACTGTGTTTGTGGCCATCATAGTGAGCAATGGAGGTCTTGTGAATGGTGGGAGGTGGACGGGAAGTAATTCACCTCCAGTGAAAATGCCTGACTGAACACAGTATAGTACCTGACATCCATCACTTATGGCAACAAGATGTTGGCTAAATTGTGGTGGGCAGTGTGACTGTCCTCCTGCGAGGACATTGGTAGACTGGCAACTAAAGAAACCTCCAAAGGGCACTGCGAATCTTGTCGCTGTCTCATAATCATTGCTTAGGCAGATCATAATGCCACTGGATAAAAATCTTAGGGCAAAGAAATTTTGAGGACAGGATTTGGATTTGGTTAATGGATTCTGTAAAGCAGGACCAAATAGACCACCAAAGAGATATCCAGACAATTCTGGAGCTTGCTCATTAGTGGAACACCAATAGGTTTCGACCTTTGCACGTCGAACATAATACACATTTCCACACATATTTGTACAACAATCGAAAAACAACCAGCATGAATGGCATTGCTGGTGGCACTCATACCTATTGTAAGCTGTTTCCTGCACTTCGGAGCGTAATAGTGTAGCAGTATATGGCTGTGGGCAAGTATAGGAGCCAGTGGCTGGGTTTTGTACAGCAAGCTCCTTACAAATCACATCTCCATCAGAACTCAGCGGAGTACACTGTTGGTAAACACCACCAAAGCTTAGGTTGGTGCTTGGACCTTCACAGGAATCATCATCTACATTTGCTTGGTAATTGAAATTCTTGGAGTCTGGTTTAACACACCCAGGATGTGTGTTAATTTTGTAGTAACGATCTATCGCCTTACTTACAGACATAGCTAGTTTATTTACAGTTGGAAGTGGGAGGTCTGGAAATGTTGATGGATTGAGAACGAAATATAGGGGTAAACCACTCCGGTCGATAGCGACTAAATTGTTTAAAGTGCTCTCCTGCCATTTTTGTAGAGTGATTCCAGGGTAAAACAACGCCCCACCATGACTCAGTGTTATGGAGTATGTAATATTCCCCTGATAGGACAAAGTTTCAGATGTTGCATCAGATAAATTGCTGCCAGTACCAAATTTAATCTTGTTAAAAAAGTTGACACCAGCTGATGCTGTGACAGAGGATTGAGAGGACTGTGCATCAGATATAAAAGAAGATTTTATATAGTCCTCCTCCACCAAAGTAGCGCCAGCATCGACACTTGTGATGACATGTGTACCGTAATCAAGCACCATCCTTTCAGATAGGTAATCCGCTTGCCGTGTTTGGTTGTTTTCAATGGCATCTGCAATTTCCTCTGCCTGTCGAGCAAAACGTGCATCCAGAGAGAAATCTGGATACACTTTAACTGTATACAGATGGTTACGCACCTGCAGAGAGCAAAAACAAAATGGAATATGGAATTTAAATATCTGAAACAAATTCATGTATTTATTTTTCAGTTCAACAGTTACATTTTTTCTGACTTCAATGGACATGTTGGTGCAGACAACAGAGGTGATGAAGAAGTGATGGGCAGGTTTCGTATCCAGGATAGGAGCACAGAAGACAGATGGCGGTAGACTTTGCAAAAAGAATGGAAATGGCTGGCGTGAATACTTTCTTCCAGAAGAGGCAGGAATATGGGGTGACTTATAAAAGCGGAGGTTGGTGCACACAGGTGGACTACATCTCGTGTAGACGATGTTATCTGAAGGAAATCAGTGATTGCAAAGTAGTGGTAGGTCAGAGTGTAGCCAGACAGCATAGAATGGTGGTGTGCAGGATGGCTCTGGTGGTGAGGAAGACGAAGAGGACAAAGGCAGAACAGAGGACAAAGTGGTGGAAGCTGAAAAAGGAAGAGTGCTGTGTGATTTTCAGGGAGGAGTTGAGACAGGCTCGGGTTTTGCAAGAGGTACTCCCAGATGACGGGACAACAACAATTAATGTGATCAGGGAGACAGATAGAAAAGTACTTGTTGTGTCTTCTGGAAGGTAAGTAGATAAGGAGACTTGGTGGTTGAATGAGGAAGTGCAGGAGTGTATACAGATAAAGACGTTAGTGAAAAAGAAGTGGGACACTGAGAGGACTGAAGCGAGTAAACAGGAGTACAGGGAAATACATCGTAAGGTGAAAGTAGAGGTAGCAAAGGCTAAACAAAGGGCATACGATGGCTTATATGCTCGGTTGGACAGCAAGGAAGGAGACAATGATTTATACAGGTTGGAGGGGCAGAGAGATAGAGATAAGAGGGATGTGCAGCAGTTTAGGGTGATGAAGGACAGAGATGGGAATGTATTGACAGATCTGGAAATGGGACAGGAAGATGGAAAGAGTACTTTGAAAAGTTGATGAATGAAAAAAATGAGAGCGAGTGAAGAGTGGAAGAGGTGATCATTGTAGAACAGAAGGTAGCAAAGATTAGTAAGGATGAAGTTAGGAGGACACTAAAGAGGATGAAGCATGGAAATGCAGTTGGTTCTGATGATATACCTGTGGAGGTATGGGAGTGCCTTGGAGAGGTGCCTGTAGATTTTTTGACCAGGTTATTCAACAAGATCCTGGAGAGTGAGAGAATGCCTGAGGAATGGAGAAGTGTGGTGGTACCGATCTTTAAGAACAAGGGGAATGTG
>JAQNCB010000015.1:20088485-20099575 GCA_030068295.1 Euristhmus nudiceps | reverse complement strand
CTTTTACATGCCTCACACCATAGACAGTGAGAGACATGGCCTGCATTTGGTAACCCAGTTAGCTGCACTGGGGGCAGTATTTTTTTTTACTGGTACCCATTTATACTGCTGGGTAGACCTTTCCCAGGGGTCCTAGAACGGTGGGGGTCTCACCGAGATTCGAATGACCTCCTGATCATGAGCCCAGCACTCTAACCGCTATGCCACTGGCCCCAATGATGTAGTACAGCTGGTTTTATATTACAGCTGATAAAAACCCAAAATTCAGTATCAGAAAATTAGAATATTCCTTCAGACCAAAAAAAAAAAAGCATTTTTAACACTGAAATGTTGGACTACTCAAAAGTATAAACATGTTTAGCACTCAATATCTGGTTGGAGCTCCCTTTCATGTAAATGACTAACAATGTGATATGGGTAGGAGGCGGTCAGTCTGTGGCACTGCTGAGGTGTTATGGAAGATCAGGTCGCTCTGATAGCAGCCTCGGCTCTTCTGCATTGTTGGATCTAGTGTCTTGCGTCTTCCTCTTCACAATACCACATAGATCCTCTCAGGGGTTTAGGTCAGGTGAATTTGCTGGCCAATCAATCACAGAGATACCATGGTCCTTAAACCAGGAATTGGTACTTTTGTCAGTGTGGACAAGTACCGTGTCCTGCTGGAAAATGAAATCAGCATCTCCATAAATCTGGTCAGCAGAGGGAGGCATGAAGTGCTCTAAAACTTCCTGGGAGATGCTGACCTTCGAACTCAGAAAACAGTGAACTGACACCAGCAGATGGCATGGTTCCCCAAACCACCACTGACTGGGGAAACTTCACACTGGATCTCAAACAACTTGGATTCTGTGCCTCTCGTCTCTTCCTCCAGACTCTGGGACCTTGATTTCCAAAAGAAATGCAAAATTTACTCTCATCTGAAAAAAAGAACTTTTATACCACTGAGCAACAGTCCAGTTCGTTTTGTCCTTAGCCCAGGTAAAACACCTCTGACATCGTCTCTGGTTCGAGAGTGGGTTGATGCACTGTATCCAGCAGCAGTCCACTCCTTGTGAATCACCCCCAAATTCGGTAACAGATTTCATTCCACAATCCTCACTGCAGATATCTCTGGTGCTTGTACACCATTTTCTATGACAGTTTTCCCTTCCACTCCACTTTCTATTAATGTGCCAGGATTAGCACTCTGTGACCAGCCAGCTTCTTTAGCAATTACTTTTTTTGTGTCTTTCCCTCCACGTGCAGGGTGCCAGTGATCGTCTTCTGGATAACTGACAATTCCACAGTCTTCCCCATAATTTTGGGTCTACTGATCCAGACTGACTGGTCATTTAAAGACCCAGAAAACCTTTGCAGGTCTTTGGAGTTAATTATCTGATTAGAGTGTAACACCATGAGTCTCCAGTATTGAACTTTTTCACAATATTCTAATTTTCTGAGACACTGGATTTTGGGTTTTCATTAGCTGCAAGTTATAATCATCAAAATTAAAGAAATAAACATTTGATGTATATCAGTCTGTGTGTACTCAATCTATATAGTCTACAGGGTTTCACTTTTTAAACTGAATTATGAAAAATTTAATTTTGCATGGTATTCTGATTTACTGAGATGTACTACTGTGTATATCTCCAGTTTAGAATCTTTACCTCACTATGTGTGGTCTATTCTAACAACTGAAAAAACCTCAATATAATAATTTAGTGTTTTCTTGAAATAAAATTGGTAAATTTGAATTTCCCAACATTGTGAGTGGGGGAAGCTACTTTATTACAATTTTTCTTCCTTTTTACAACATAAATTGTAAGCTATCTTTTCCTCTTCCTTAATCCTTGGCAAACCTAAAGGCTGACACCATCATGTTTCGTGGAGGGATGGTGGGTTCAAGGTGCAGTTAGTTTTTCACCACACAAAACATTTTGCATTTAGGCCCAAAAGCTCAGTTTTAGTCTTAAATAACCAGAGCATGTTCTTCCACATGTTTGGTTAAAAAAAAAAAAACTGAATTCTTAAATGTTTCTTTTAACAATGACTTTCTTCTTACTACTCGTCCATAAGGGCCAGATTTGTTGAGTGTACAACTAATAGTTATCCTGTGGACAGATTCTCCCTCCTGAGCTCTGGATCGCTACAGTTCCTCCAGAATTAACATGGGCTTCTTGGCTGCTTCACTTTAATGCTTTCCTTGTCCAGCCTGTTAGTCTAGGTAGATGGCCATGTCTTGGTTGGTTTGCGGTTTTAGAATTGTCTTTCCATTTTCGGATGATGGAGTGAGCAGTGCTCTGTAAGATATTCAAAATTTAGGATATTTTTTAGCCTCCTAACCCTGCTTCAAACTTCTCCACAACTTTAACCCTGATCTGTCTGCTGGGTTCTTTGGGATTCATGATGCTGTTTGTTCACCAATGTTCTCTAACAACTCATTGAGGCCTTCACAGAATAGCTGTATTTATGCTGAGTTTCGATCACAGACATGTGGACTTTATTTAATAATTTGGTGACTTCTGGAGGCAAATGATTGCACTGAGTTATGTTTAGGGGTATCAGTGTATTGAATATATCTAGGTTTGTGTACTCAGTAAAAACATTCATCATCAATATCATTTTGCATCACCCACTGTGAAACCATGTCATAGATTCTTTCTAACCTTCCCGGGTAGTTGCTGGAAACTGGTAAAGTTTCTCTATTACGTGCCAATTGCGCAGAGAGCATATGAAGCATTTTGAAGGAAGAAAATTCTGAACAGTTCTAGGTTTATTTATTCCTCCTTGTCAGCTTACTGTGCAGTAACCTGACCCTTCTGATGATGAAACTCTGGGAGTGCAGCCAGCACTGTGGATTCTATATCCGAGCATAGACATTAGTGTCCGGCCTGACTTGTCACTTTGAATAATCTTGGACATTTTTCCTTTGGACAAATTATATTGTAAAAAGCAGCTTTGAGTTTTTAAAAGAATCTACTGCAAAGAGTTGCAAAATAGTAATTCAGACTAATACTAACATCTGTCCAGACATCAGGCTTTGGCAAGCAATTTCAGAACAAAGCTTTACCGATGAATTTGCTTGACACTGGGTTATATGTGATCACACTAGTTGTCCAAAGAAAAGACAAGCGCAAAGTGTGTTGAATTAATCTTTGTTTCAACCAAATACTGTAAGAGCTGTGAAATGAGCACAGACTGCTCTGTATGACAGTTCTTGAAAAGTGCAAGTCAGTGGAGTCCAGTTACAGAACAATTATTTACTGAAGCAGAATTAAAACATTTCTTGATGAGGGTGTTTTGTGTGGCGTTTGTTTTCCCTATGCTTGGGTGGGTTTCCTCTGGGTTTAATGGTGTCCTCCCACAGTCCAAAGATGTACACACTAAAATACACTCTGATTTGCTCCATAGATATTCGGTGTTACATTGGAGGAAAACAGTGAACATCAGTACACATCATAGAGCATTGTAGAATTTCAGGGAAAACTTTTCGGAAGAGTGAGATATTTTGTGAGTGTGCAGAGTACATCAGGGAATCAGTGTAAGATTGGTATAAAAATTGGAAAAAATGGGAATAATATTTGGAGACATTCCAGTCACAGCTATGGTAAAATCACACTTTATTACACGATACCTGAGGCTCATTTGGTTCAAATCAGAGTAAAATTGCAGTCACACTGGGTAACAATCGGAGAACATTGGTGCATAATGAAACAAAGTCAGCTAAAACTTCGGAATGACATTCAGAATATGATCGGCTCAAATTGGGAGTATAATTGGTCTCGTGTCAGCCTTTAGGAAATTATCCTTTAGGCTAATTGAATGCTCCAAATTGTCCCTCGGTGTGAGTGTGTGTCTGTAGGCCTGTGAGTGGCTGGTGATCTGTTTAGGTTGTACTCTGTCTTCTCCCATAGTTGGTTGACAGGGCTAATTTTGTTCAGCAAATGAATGAATGAACTTGAGTAATTAATTCAATTAAAATGATTTTAGAGTGTAAGACAGTGTTTTTATATATCTTTGCCAAATAAATAGCAGCATTAGATTAAGGATATGCTTGTAATAGAGAGTGGCTCTTTTCATACTGTACGTCATGCCAAATTTATTTAATATTTATTCAAGTGATATTCTCAGAGTGCCAAGTGTGTTATTAAGTATGTAAACTTTTGTTACCGTGGTTTGTATTCAGTCACGAGATTTTACAGAAAGTCTGTTCATTTCCGCTCGCTCACTTTATGTAACTCCTTGATCCTGGTTGTGATGGAGTTGGATCCGTGGCATATCCCAGTCCACGTACAAACAAGTTTTATTGGTGGGTGGAAGCACAGAGGAAACTTCCACACAGACAATAACCCAAGCTTGAGCTTGCCCCAGTGGGAGGAAACTGAAGTACTCAGAGGAAACCCACACAAGCATAGGAAGAACATGCAAACTCCACACACAAACGCTGAGCCCAGGACCTTCCTGCTGTGAGGCAGATGAGCTAACCACTACTCCACTGTCTCACAGTAACTTGAAAGTAAAATAAATAAATGAATAATGTTTTTCTCCTGCTTCAGTGGATACTTGTTCTGTAATAAGATACCACTGACTTGCACTTTTCAAGAACTATCATACAGACTGCTCTGTGCTCATGGTAGCTTTTCTTTTTAACCCATAATAAAATATCATGCAAGTATAAATATACACTCACTTATTTGCCGAACAGCTAAATCCTATTAGAGAGGGTGGATCCTATCTCAGCCGACACCACGCAAAGTCTGCGTCCACCCTGAACAGCTCGCTAGATCACTGCAGGGCCAACACGCTCTCACACAACCATGCACACTCGCACCTACAGGCAATTTGGAACAGCCAATTAGCCTAATGTGCATGTCTTTGGATTATGAGAGGAAACCCATGAATGCACCCATTCTTTTGGCCAAAATTGCTCAAGCTATATTATATTTGATATGCACTTGTTAACAGCAATTTCCAGAACTTAAGTGCCTTGATTTTGCACCATTCAAGTGATGCTTCATAAGTATACTTAAGGTTGTCTTGTTAGAATGACAACCTTGAGGGCCAGAGGTGAGATGGTCCCAGTCTCATGGGCAGCCGTGTCCTAATGGCTGGAGAAGCAGGTTTCTGACCAAAAGGTCGTTGGTTTGATTCCCGAACCAGCAGGAAAAATGTGTGGCGGTAGGGGAAGAAAGAAGCACCTTCCCTTCCTCCACCATGGCTGAAATGCCTTTGAGCAAGGCACCTAACTCACCTAACCAAACTGCTCTCCAGGTGTCACAGTGTGCAGCAGCCCTCTGCACCGAATGTGTGCTCACTTTGGATTAAATACAGAAGTAAAAGTTTCCCTTGCAGGATTAATAGGGTATAAAAATTAAAACATAAATTCAAATGTCTCCTGCAGACTGGAAGAAGTTTGTTAAATAACTGCCCACCCCTAACCTGAGCAGTTTCTTCGTTTTTGTCGATAAAAACCATTCTTTAAAAGGCATATTACCATTACATGTGTCACTGCGGGAATGTTTGCACAAGGTGATAAACACTGGGGGTTTTTGCCAAATGTAGTGTTTTTTCTTAATCCTATCTGAGCTGTGATCTCTCCAGCTCCGTCAGATTTATTCTCATCTCCTGGATGCTGCTGTGAATAATATCCTCCTTAAACAGTCAATAACTTTAATGAGACCTCCTTTAAAGGTGCTCATTCACTAGTGAATATCCTGTGCATTTTATTTTGGCTGAATACAAAGGTTTCTTTGTGAATACACCCCAGCTTCTCTTATTCACCTGTTTTTTTTTGGAGGGGGGGTGTTGTTGCTATACTATATTAATTATTATATTAGTATAAATTATTACCTCCGCAGTTAACCCATCCAAAGTGTGCGCACACGCACTCAGAGCAGTGGTGCTGCCACACACATTGGAGGCACCAAGAGAGCAGTTGGGGGTTAAGTGCTTTGTTCAAGGGCACTTCAGTTATGAAGGTGGAGAAAGGGAAGGTGCAGCACACTCCCCCACCACCCATCCCTCCTGCTGGTTCAGGAATAGAACCAGCGACCTTTAGGTTCCCAAACCCGCTTCTCTAACCATTAGCCCACCGCTGCCTGCCCCTGTTCTTGATCTTGATCTTGTTCTTGTCCTTGTTCTTGTTTTGATTCTGTGTCTGTTTACAATAATAAGAACGATAATAATTGGTTGAGCAAACAGACAAGTTCACTGACCTTTCACGTGGCACCAACTCACATATATAATGGCAGATCCTTGTTGTATAATTGGGCCTAATGTTAGGTAACATTACCTGAATGATTTGTTTACACTAATACTACTAATAACCAGGGCTGTAGTGGTGGGTACACGCTGTGTATCCTCTTGTTTTAGTGGCTGAGTTGCGTGTACTCACTTATGTCAGTGCTGTAATGGTGGGTACACGCCGTGTACCCACTTATTTTAGTGGCTGAGTTGCGTGTACTGACTTAATTTGGTCTACTTTTTTGTTGATCAAAGTAAATTTCCGCGAATGTGTAAATAAAAAGCGGAGATAATAGTTTCAAAGCCCCTCACAGACCTGGAGATGAAGAGATGAAGCGCTAAACTTTCACATTCACTTTCACACTCTCTGCGGGCGGAGCAGGGGGTGGGTACGCATGCGCTTTGACACCATTTAGTGCTTAATAATAAGAAATAAAATGTATTATTATTATTATTATTAAGCGCTAAATGGTGTCAAAGCGACCCCCGCTCCGCTGCCATCGTGTACTCACTTATTTATTTTTTTACCACTACAGCCCTGCTAATAACATTACTACTGCCAAGTCACTAGAGAAAATTGAATTTAAAAACTTACCTCTTCCACGTTTTTGGACTCGCATGCTCTGTCTAACTTGAAGGTGAACTTGAACTTGTAATGTTCTTGTCTATGCAAATTTAGATTTATTATTATTTTTTTAAATACTACATTAATTCTGCAAGGAGAATTATTGCCTCTGCATTGAACCCATCCGAAGTGAGCTCACACACACGTGGAGCAGTGGACTGCCACACATGTTGGGGCACCCAGAGAGCAGTTGGGGGTTAGGTGCCTTACTCAAGGGTACTTCAGCCATAAATGTGGAGGAAGGGAAGGTGGAGCTCACTACCCAACCACCACACAATTTTCGGTCCATAAGTTTTTCTTACCATTAGGCTACAGCTGTCCCAATATTAGGACTATCTTAATATTTCTTAACTTTAGTACAATTTCTGTAAGCTCTCAAATGTCTAGGAATAAGACAATGAACAATATAATAATTTACTAAGACAGATTGCGCACTCATGGACTACGGACAGTCAAACACACACACAATTTTCAGCAGAACGAAAATCCATGCATCAAAGTGCCTTCGCATTGCTCACATAAACGGTAACAAGATCGGAGGAACCATCTTGTGCATTTGTCATCCACAGAGTCATAGAAAGTGGAAAAACTCAAACATCACCTGTAAAGAAACAAAAGGGTTGGCTATGAGTTGAAGAGAAATAAAAAAAAATTGCGATGTTTATTAATATCATGGCGCCTGGTGCAGAGGTCATTGACATTCGTGTACAGGAGTAAGCAAATGCCTTCAAAAAGATATTGTGGCTGATTCCACTTTATTTCCAAGAGATAACACTGTATTTCATGTTTATTTAAAGCCAAACATAACCCTAATTCAAAACACATACAGAATGTTTCCTCGGGTCTTTTACCTAACGTTTCAACATAGATAAATTTGTATATACATTTGGTAATTATTATATTAGTGAAAATACATTATGAAATTCAGTGCATGTACGCTGCCATATTTTCCCATGATGCCCTACTTTCTGTGACGTAGTGACTGCTCCACACACATACAGAGTTGGTTTGTTTACATGGCAGATGAACGCATTTGTGCAAAATGTGCATGTTTAAGGTTTTTAATCGTAGCCTAGTTTATAAATATACAGAAAACAAGCAGGTCGATTTAATAAAATATAATAAATAATTAATAAATTCGCCAGCAATATCTTTAGTAGATTGCTGGGTGCGGTGCACACGTCATATTCTCCCGTGTTCTCGTGAATGGCGTGAGATTTAAAACCATGATGGCGGCGCCCTCTAGTGAAATAGCGAAGAATTAAAAGGCTTATATTAGTAACCATGATAATCATACTCCTGAAATAAATGCAAAATAAGATTTTTTTGTCAATACTTTTAGTATGAAATAGTTTGAAAATAGGGTTATATTTGACTTTAATATAACTGGGAATTGAATGGACCCTGTCCTTTCCATTGTTAATATGGATTAATACCTCTGAAAAGTTGCCGTAATTATAATGATGTTCTCGATCTCTGAACTTCGTCATCATCATCATCTTCTTCTTCCACTTAATCCAGGGTCAACCTGATTTTTAAAAAAGGAATGCATGATATTTGGAAATGTTTTATGTGAAAGTCACTGAAAGGTTGGACAGAATAAAATTGTTAGGAAGAGGGAGAGGAATGCTGGGAGTTTTAGTATTACAACTGAAAGAAACCAGAAGCTTCTCAGAGAATGTATAATGTGATTGCAGACAATAAAGGGTAGGTAAGCAAGTTTAAAATTATGTATATTACACTTGAAAGAGGGGGCGACACAGTGGTGTAGTGGTTAGAACGTTTGACTCACAGCAAGAAAGTCTGGGTTCACTTCCCAGCCTGGGCGTTTCTGTGTGGAGTTTGCATGTTCTCCCCGTGCTTGCGTGGGCTTCCTCTGGGTACTCCGGTTTCCTCCAATTGTCCAAAAACATGCACAGTAGGCTAATTGTCTATTCCGAATCTCCCTTAGAGTGTGAGTGTGTGTGGATGGTTGTGTGCATGCCAGCCCAGCGATGTCCAGGATGTACCCCACCCTCGCCCAGAGTCTGTTGATATGGGCACCAGCCTCCCCGCGACCATAATTAGGATTAAGTGGTTTAGAAAATCAAAGAATGAACACTTGAAAGAGGACAGCACAGTGGTGTAGTGGTTAGCACATCCACCTCACAGCAAGAAGGCCCTGTGTGGAGTTCATGCTTGTGTTGGGTTCCTCCAGGAATTCCGGTTTCCTCTGACAGTAGACATGCACAATGGCTGTTAATCGGCTGTTATAAATTGCCCATAGGTGTGAATGGTTTTGTGTGTGTGTGTGTGTGTGTGTGTGCGCGCGCGCGCATTGCCCAGCGATGCTCTGACGAGCTGTTCAAGATGTACCTTCACCCAGCGTTGGTGGAAAGATGCTCCAGTCTTCCCAGGACCCTAATACCTAATGTATTAGGGTCGTGGGAAGACTGGAGCATCTTGGAAAATGAGTGATGAGAACACTTAAAAGAACATCTGGATGACAGTGGGTGTAAATGTGCATCTTTGTTTTCTTCACAGGCGACACAGTGGCATAGTGGTTAGCACATCAGCCTCACAGCAAAAATCTCATGGGTTCGAGTCCTGGCTTCGGGCGTTTCTGACAGAAGTTTGCATGTTCTCATGCTTGTGTGGGCTTCCTCATGGTTCTGTGATTTCCTCTGACAGTCCAAAGACATGCACATTAGGCTAACTGGAGGTTCCATCTTACCCCAGGTATGTGTGTGTGTGTGTGTGTGTGTGTGTGTGTGTGTGTGTGTGTGTGTGTTGCCCTGTGAGCTGTCCGTGGTGTACTGTGCCCTGACCCAGTGTCGACCCGTGTGACCCTAAAAGTAGGACTAAGTGGTTTGGTAAACGAGTGATGAGAACACGTGGAGGATCATCTGGATGACAGTGGGTGCAAATTCGTTCTCGTTGTTTTCTTCAGTTTGTCCTCAAGATATGCAAACTTTTACACCCCATGCAAATCGCAATCCAAATCATTCACGTGTAAGATCCGTGTGTGATGATCCCCATCAGCGCGCACTCTTCATCGCATCTTTTCTGTGTAATGAATCCTAATTATGATACCAGTTTCTCACGCGCGCTTTCGAACCAGATGCTGCTGCTTTGTAAACACACGACCAGAGCGGCAGCCAATCAAAGCGCTCGCACCTCTTTCCTCTCAGTCACTATTGGATGCTCGCCTGGACTCAGGCTGCTTTTGGTTTCCTGTCAGCGCGAGCAGGTGTCCGGATCAACGGGCGGAACGTGACGTCACAACGGGGGTTACCAGCAAGCGAGTTTCGGAGGAGGGGAAGCGGGGTAAGGGAAACTCAGTGTGGCAGAGAAAGAGGTTTTGGAGAAGAGGCTTATCATCCAGGCGCTGATGGAATATGATAGGCGGAAAATCCCTGACGCAGAAGCGGAGCTGATAACACGGAGCGTGCACACGGATCGCGATATCTCAGACTACACTGGTGCTGCACAATAACCGAGAAGAGAATTGTTTGAAATCTGAACATTGTACACCTGCGACAAGCATCTGTTTGTTCCGCAGAGAGCCGCACGAGCCGTGAGGAAGCCTGAAGTGGAGGACGGTAAGCTCGCGCATCGCTCCCTTTGTACTTCTGCCACTGGATGCTGGGCCGATTTCACTTCCACAGTGTTCAGGGCTGTTATATCCCCGAACTCTGCTGTCTGAGCAGGACCCTCATGTCCTGTTGACTTCACTCACTTCTGCCTTTTATTCATTCGTTTATTCTAGGTGGAGTAATACAGGTGAATGTACTGGACGGTAGGCGGTATAATGTTGCCCCGCACACAAAGGAAGGGAGAGAAGAAAGACAGCCGCCTGGAATTGTGGTTCACGGGGTTGTTTTTCTTTTCTTTTCTTTTTCTTTTCTTTCTTTCTTTTTTTTTTAAAGACGCTCACTTCTTACCTCAAACACTAAACAACATTCAGCTGTCAGGATGATTTTAGCTTTAATGTCTTACCCCAGAGATGATCAGAACCTTGGACACCTACAGTATGTTGTTATATTTGTGCTGCAGTACAGGTCCATCACTGGAACAGCAGCAGCAGCAGCAGCAAGCGCCACAGCAGTGTGCATTATTTATGAACTTGGAGGATTGGAATGCAGAACGTCTCTCTCTTTCTCTCCCTCTATGTGTGTGTGTGTGAGAGAGAGAGAGAGAGAGAGAGAGAGTGTGTGTGTGTGTGTGTGTGTGAGAGAGAGAGAGAGAGAGAGAGAGAGAG
>JAQNCB010000015.1:20055005-20065883 GCA_030068295.1 Euristhmus nudiceps | reverse complement strand
TTGTATTGCTTTTATTAAGAATTGCATTTTTAAGTTGAAATGTTTGCTCTTTGTCCCGATTTTTGTGAAATAAATTCAGCCATCTTTTTTTTTTTTTTTTAAATCAACAAAAATGTCACAGTGCATGATGGATTCCTTTTTGTTTTCATATGTTTATAAAAATTCATCAGTTCAATTCATCATTGTTTATCAGAAACTGCAGACCACTAAAGCATTTAGTTTATTCCTAAATCAAATGATTCAAATGCTCACAAGTAACACAATGCCTTCGACTCTCTTCTAGATTAACTAAAAACTTTTCCTCCATACTTGCAGTCATTCCTCAGATCTGTGTTGGAAGCAGCAGGAGCAGTGTAGCTGCACACAGAGTGTGTCTGAAATGGGAGAGACTGAGGAGGACGAGGTTCAGAGAGATCCCCGGGCCAGTTCATCGTCCCTCATTGAGGAAGCTCTGGTAGATCCTGGTAAGCACTCACACAGCAGCTCAGCAGAGCGCTTTCTCGACCAGTCCCACTCATCTTTGGACAGGTTCTGTGGCCATTACCTGGAGTTGGACTGTGGGCGCTCATGTGACTACAAAGTGGGTTCTCCTTCTTATTTGGATAAAATAGCATGGAGGGACGGGAAGCCGCAACACTATTCTGAGCCAAAGCTAATTCTGGACTTGTCTCACTGGAAGCGCAACACTCTTCCATCTCCCAAAGAGGGGGATTCAGAGCAGCATGTTGTCGAGGAACCTGCTGATTTGTTCCAGGAGATTTCACGCTGGGCAGCGAGCACACAACTGGGCCTTCATTCTCCTGGTTCACCTCAGGAACCTCCAACTTCACCAGAATCTCCCCCTTTACCAGTTTCTCCTACCCTGCTTCCTCACTCATTTACACAAACACAGGCATGTTCTCTACTGTACACTTCTGATATTCTTCAGCATGGCAGGAGAAGTCCGGCTTCTTTCTTTTCCTCTCCTCCCACACTGTTGCCTTCCTCTCCCTCTTCACCTACCCCAGGTTCATTAACTCCTTTTCAAAACAACAATCAAGTCTCACCAATAGCTAGTGGAGAGGAACATTCTCACTTTGATCTGGATATGTTCATATCACATGTCACAAGTGAGAAGAATATTACTTCTAAGCAGGGTAGTGCTAGTTGTACCTCAAGGATCTCAGAGCACAAGGCTTCCAGAACTCAAACCTCAGTGCCAGATAGGGTCAAATCTCACAGCTTTCAAAAAGAACACTGGTAGAAAGTGTGGAGTTAGGAAGACCTACCCATAACTATGACACTATTAATAATTATAATAATAACAACAACATTTATGCAGAAATCAATAGAATTCCAAAGGGTACACACAAACTTTTCTGTTCAACTGGAAATATTGCTGAATGTAGTTTTACGGTTCTTCCAAACGTCTTAAAATGCATCTTAAAAAAAGGACTGTTCATGTACTCTGCATATGAGCTACTTTTTGTACTTTGGTAATCTTCACCTTTGCAATATTAGACAGTATAGCTTGCTTGATTACTGTTTCCAAAGCTTTCACCTAATAAACCTATTCCTTGTTATACAAAGTGTCTGTTGTACTCACTTTATATTAATTCTTGGCCCATCCCTTCATTAATTGCAATAAAACAGTCCATAATTTGTCATATTTAGCTCATTGACACAAGAACTGCAGGTGGAGTTGCTACTCTACAGCTTCAGGATTGAGAACCTGAGCTTAGGTTTTTGCCTGCATTGAGTTCTGCATGTTGCCCCTCTGCCCTTCAGGTTCTATAAACAGTCATGCCAAAAGGGGGATCATTAACTCCATGTTGCCCGTCAATGTGAACAAGTGTCAGATCATGTGATGTTCCTGCTTCGTTCCCATAATTCCCAGGACAAGCTTTCAAATCTACCATGACCCTGAGCAGGACAGAGTGGGAACCAAGTAATGAATCCATGAAGATGTGGTGCAGGGTTAATAAAAACAGATGGGCACAGTAGTGTTATTCTTTGTCATTTAATTCAGATAATTTAATTAGTTCAAAATGCAGACAACTCTCACAAAAAAAAAAAAGAAACAGTAATACAGTACATTTGCAGATAAGGGTAGTATTATAGGTCTTTGGCCCTGTTTTAAGAGGGTACCAGACAATTTACAGCATGGCAGCACAGGGAAAACACATAACATCAGCATGGGAGCAGGCTTCATTCGCTCTAGATTTTAATGCGAATGAGGGAGCAAGTAAGAAACACAATCCGTCTCAAAAGGAGAATGCTGATCTGATGCAAAACTGGAATAACATTTTATCTACATAGTTAACTGGATGGTTATGTTGTGGAATATCCAATTTCACTGATATGATAATGCACAATATAAATATTAGGTCGGATCATTTTAGGTTTATAAAGATAATTGCATCATTTCGGAGGGATTTTGGAGTTTTATTCTATAAAGCTTAAAGCACAGCATGTTCCTAAATGAAGGATGTTTACAACAATTAAATGCTACCATCCTGTGGCCACAAATGCTACTGCAAAAAAAAAAAAAAACCCAACGCATCAAATTCACTGCTCACACATTAAAAGTGTCTAAGCAACAGAATGAGGATAAATGCTGGAAATGATATCATCTGCTGCTTGTAAGTGAAATTATTCAAAAACTGCCTTGCCTAAACAGTGATATCACTACTCATGTTTAATACATTACTAAAATAATCTTTAATATAGTTAGAACCTTGAACAATAAGCCACCACGCTTATAAACAGGGGACAGAACTCTGGTGATAATGTACATGTGGAATTTCTAGAAGACCATTGAAAGTATATTAAACCCTTACCTGAATAATACGTTACTGTTACATATTGCATTCATTGAGAGAACTTTATTAGTACATACAGTATATAGATCCTTTTCTCAATATAACAAAATTTCTTCTATCGGGACCTATTTCAGGCCTGTTCTCTCTGCAATTCAGCACTCAAAGTAAAACTCATATGTAGAAAAATATAGTCTGAATGATATTTATATATCTAATGATTTCTTTCTTCTTTTTTTTTTTTTTTAAATCAAACCCACTTTTACAGTTTTATTCATTTTTTATATAACTACATATAGCAGTGTAAAAGTAACAAGATCTTAATTCACACTGCTACAAACGAAAACACAGAATGACATGTGACGTCTCACACTATTCCTGTATGTCTCGTACACAATTTTTAGTAAATAGTTTGTCATTATTAGGCAACAGTAATGAGTTATTTCTACCTACATGTAATGTAAACACCACAGTACTGAAGTTACTGTATTCGACACACAGTAAAAGCACAACATTACAAGGCAAATGGGCACTGAAGCATAGATTTGTTCATGATGAGTGAAAAAAATAATAAAAAACTAAAAATACAATACACTCATGAGGAAAAAAAGTTCACACTTTGCATTGGTTCAAAGTAGCCAGAGCATTAAGGTGTTATTTAGACCAGCACCAAACACTTAGGACCATTACATTTTGGAAATGAGTGACTAAGTCACCTTTGACACTGAAACCTTTTGGCCGGATTGTTGACAGGTTGTAAATTAAATTGTAACACTATAGTCGTTATGTCTCCATGCCATAGCTGTGCCTGTCTATACTCGATTTGAAAACACAAATAGTATGTGCAAATGCTGGTGTGTGTGTGTGTGTGTGTGTGTGTAGGCTGGTGGACTGTACCGTTGAAGTAGATTTTGGCTATATCTGCACATTCTTTTGGTTGGGTTCCTTATTAGAGTCAATATAAATACTGTATACAGATATTTATTGTTTGGCTTTTCAACTAACAAAAGAAAGACTGTATGACAAAATGATCCAAAACTTTTGAGCATAACCGGGAATATGTGACAACGGAGTTAATCTTTGGTGAATTTTGAAGAGAATAACTGAGGCACCTGCTGTATTGCTTAGAGATGTTGGTTCATAGGGCTAAAATCCCTTTCCAATAGCCTTAATCACATCAGTGCAAGAACATTAATACATTGTCTTTTGGATCATTGAGATCTTTTAAGTGAGATCTTTTTAATTGAGATATTTTAAGTTGAATCTTCTTCAAGTGCCTGAATGTAACATTTCTTTTTTTAGAGCCATGCACAAAATTGATTCCCCACCCGTCCAGTTGATGTGCTTAGAAATGAAACCTGGTTGGCACTGTGGCGTAGTGGTTAGCACGTCTGCTTCACAGCAAGACGATCCAGGGTGGAGTTCACATGCATGTTCTCCTTGTGTTTGCATGGGTTTCCTCCCACAGTCCAAAAGACATGCACATTAGGATAACTGGCTGTTTCAATTTGCCCCAGGTGTGAATGGTTGTGTGTGTTGGGCTTACGATGGTCTGACAAGCTGTCCAGAGTGTGCCCCGCCCCGTGTTGGCTGAGATAGGCTCCAGCCTGCCTGTGACCCTATTAGGATTAAGTGGTTCAGCAAGTGATGAGTAAGAAATGAAACATGATTACTTTTTGAAAGAGTGGTACATTGTAGTGAGCATCAGTGTTCACCCCTAACAGATTACTGTGCACTGACTCTTAAACTTGATATCGAACAGCAAAATAACTAGGCCAGACGACAATCTTCTCTAAAAATAAAACTGCGGTTCTGTAGTTGCAGCTCTTGCTCTGTGAAAAAATTACATCCTTCGCTTTATATTTTCTTTCTTTATTCATCTTCAGCAGCTTGTTCCTGCGCTGTCAAAGCTTAAACTCAATCTTGTAGTTTCAAAGATATCTCAAGACTGAATGAAGAACAAAAGCCTACTGCAGGAAATATGTACAGCAGAAAATGTTACCACACACACACTGTTAAAACTAAGATAGCACTTTGTTGTTTAGATCCTTTAAAATTAATAGTAATGAAAAATATATTTGAATAAATATGATTTAAAAAAGATATTTTTTCCTTCTTCACCCACAATCTGGGATACTTGTATGTGATTTTATAGTATTTGACGCCATCTCCTTCATATTATTCCTGACTGGCTTTAATAAAATGACTTGAGGTATGATGAATAATACAATATTTAGACTTGGCTGATTTTAGGGACCCTAAGTCAAACTTCCAAGAGATACAGCAGTTATTGCAGTGTAGACCTTGTCTGGCCGTCTAATTAATATTTTACCTACATTTACAAGTCACCAGTTTTCCATTAGAGCGGACATGATACACTTCAGCTGTTATAATTATACAGTGTATATATGAGATTAAATTAAGCCTCATACAGCTGTTTAGTGAAGTAGGACATTAAAGCATTGTGCTTTTATATATAATGATATTGATATATACTGTGCTCTACATCGCTCTATGAGACATGTTTTTCTCATGTATCAGTACAGTGTGTGGTGAGTGAAACATGTGTGTAATTGATATGTGCTGATCTGAGAATTTGCTCATGCGGTCACCTCCCAAACTATAGAAAAGTTTTAGTGGTATGATCACATTTGCATGAGAAACCTTTTTTTTTTTTTTGCAGTACTGCTTCATTGTGTTATGGATGAAACACGAGACCTACAGCGTTCAGTAACATTACAACAGCTATAACAGAAAAAAGAGAGAAGATATACTTGTAGAGATAAAGGACAGTTAATCAGAAGATTCTAGTTGCATCCTCGGCCACATTTGAAAACCCCTAAGGCCATCCATCCCCCATTCATTACCTATTTTAGTCTGTCCTTTGATCTTACCACCTCCTGGTCTTATGATTTTTTTCCCTCATCTTCACAATCACCTTACACTGACTCTCTCCACCTGTGATCCTCGCCCTCATACGAAAGGCAGGATACCGTAGACAAACAGGGCCATGACAGCAGCGCTGAACAGGCCTGCTACAGGAACCGTGACGAACCACGCAAGGAAAATGTTCCTGAAGAGACGCCAATCTACCCCCTTCCGTGAGCGCAGCCAGCCAACAGCTACCACGGAACCCACCTGCACACACACACACACACACACACACACACACACACACACACACACACACACACACACACACACACATCAGCAGCAGTACTGAACACAGGTTGAATCACAGGTTTTCATGTTTAAGCCACAGTGTAGGGGAAAGGATCTAAGTTAGTGACATAAAACTGGGCCAGTTTAGAGGAACTCCTTCACAGAAAGAGAAATTATTCAATCTGTGTTGCTGAAAAAAGTAGATCAAAAATAGAAACAGAGAAAACTCCTTAACTGTGTGTCATGTATGGCTTTGCTAATGGCACCACAAATTGGGACACCTGGTTGAAATTTTCAAGTTAAATAAAACAAGATGCAAATCATGCCATTAGAGTCAAAATGATACATGGGTTTTATAGGTAACTTTATGTACATTAAAATAGACAGGCTGTAGTCTGCTCAAAATGTTTCGTGTGTTTCATGGTGCCCAACCACAAAGTTTTTTTGGAAAGCACAGAATTTTGGGCCATATGAGTGTGGAACAGATTGAAATTTGTTCAGCTTGCTAGAAGTGTTCTGCTGCATGTCCTAAATCCTAAATCCCATTTCCACAGTGATAGATTTAGAAGGAATTTTTGTACTGATACCAAACTCACAAAATCAGAACAGAATCTGAACTGAAAAAGTATTCTAACCTTTGTGATAGTCTATTAAACATGGCTTGTGTTGCCTGAAAATGAAAGTTATATTGTTATAAATATAAGGAAATGATAATCCGGTTTATGCTTTGCACCACAATAAAATGGAAAATATTTGTGTTTCACAGACACTAACTTCGTCTACACAGTATTTACATTTCTATAAATTTAGATTTATAAAATTTGATGGTCCTTATGTAGGTAACGTTTAAAGTGAGAGACTACTTTCATGTTTACAAAACTAAATAACAATCTTTAAATCTGTGAGAATCCCCAAGGCATGCCTACTTTAATGTCTCATTGAGCAGACACTAAAATGAAACGCATAAGTCACTTCCTGTTTTGTACTTATTGTAAATCTTTCATGCATTAATGATTCCAATAGCTCTTGTAGATACTGAGTGTTTTATTTAAGTAAAATGGCCTACAACAGTAGTTTGAGAAACTATAAAATGCAAGTATAGAAAAAAAAAAGTGCACTCAATATTTTCTTGGAGGCTTCTCACCTTGATCTCAGTGCATAATCTTTGTCACTGTTTCAACAAACTTAAGCAACATAACATTTATTTCGATTCAGTGTTGGGTTCGTTTCTCACCAACGTCTTGAATTGATGAGGGAAAAAGTGAACCACTCCATAAAGTCTTCCCCAGCACAACCCGAAACCTTTCAATAGTATTAAGGTCAGCACTCTGGGGTGCCGATACATGTGTGAAAGTGATTCCTCATGCTCCCCAAACCACTCTTTCACTATTTGAGTCCCCATTTTATATCCGTACCATCAGGGAAGAAAAAGTGCACTGATGTGATATCCTGCTCATTCAGTACATTCAGGTCATCAGCTGCTTCATTTTATTGCCACATTAATGTTGCTGAGCCTCGACCGGACCAACTGGAGCAACAATACCATGGCAATTACAGGCTGTGATGAAGAATAAATGATCTCCATGAAAATATTACAATATTTGACTTTTTTTGGCCAGGCATACATGTATATATGTATGTAAAACAGGAGTTCTATTTCAGTGCTCTCCATACTCAGAGCCTTTGTTTTCTCCCTCTCGTTCTGCAGGGAAATGTATTGCAGACAGTGAGGAGAAACATCTCCATACATGCTGCGAATGTCAGGTTCCTGGCAGACTCCCGAGCTGCTAGTTGAGGAAGCAATCTGAGTGTTTTTATATGGTCAGTGCAACCTAAGCTGTGTGGCAACAGGAGAATGGGGGGACGACGACGACTAAATCTGGAGTCAAGTCAAACAACAAAGTCAATATCAGCTCGGACCTTTATCTTTATCGACACTGCTGTATAAATGTAGTTTAAGGGGATTTAATATAATACCATCAAGCTGATAGAGTTTAATTGGCACAAATATATGTTGGCAATAAAACCATGATTTATGAATTTTAATATACAGACTTTTACTGGCTTAATCATTGATCAAGTACATGGAACTGGGATTTAATATTCTGAAATATCACCCATAGGCTCTTTAAATACATGTCAGTTCCTTTTTATACACCACAGTGCTATTGATTTCTGAAATTTCATTAGGTCAGAAGGTGGTTATTAGTCTTTTAAAACAGCATCTCTGACAGCAGTGACTAGTTGAAACACTGATATATTACTGAATCCATTCTAATATTTTCATTTATGTAACAACTCATTCAAGAGACCTATGTAATACAAGTCTATTAATAATCATGCATTTATAAAAGTGTTCTTTAGCAATATAAAATTTATAATTCTTTATTTCTGAGCAACATTTTACATAATTAATATATATAATTAATACATACACACACACACACACACACACACACACACACACACACACACACACACACACACACACACACTCCACCATTGGAGATACATCGGTACAAATCGTAGTGACGTCAGTATAGATTGCAATAATGTTGGATAATCAGTATCCTTTGACTGCACCTTTATGAACATTAATAGCGATTTCATAGGGTTTGGGTAACAGTTACAATTAAGTAACAAAAACTTATCGGATGCACCACTCTAGAGCCCCCAGCGAAGGCACTTATACACAAAAGATTTTAAAGCTAAAGAACACAATTTTTTGCATTATTTTTAAGACATATACACACAGCAGCGAAGCTAACACTATAAAAAGCCGAGGCCTGTTACGAGAAACACTACGAGGAAAGTTAGCACGGACCAACTTTATCTGGCCCGAGTGAAAGTCCTTTGCCCTGGGTGAAGCACACGGAGTCGAGGGGAAGCGAGTTAAATCGGGACCGGTAGGCTGTGACATTTGGAAAGACTGGTTTCATGGCAGGTAAGAACACTTTAGTTTATTGTTTAAAGTATAATGTGATTCTTAAAGTCTTTGCATGAGCTACAACATGGAGACGATAAAGCGGAAATAAGTTTCAACTCCGTTAGAGGCGCATATTTAATGTTAAAGTACAAAAATAATTCCTGCATAGAAAATATGAGAGAACAGAGTGTGATATGAACGTTTATGGTGCTTTATGGTAACAATCTACCTGTTTTTTTTTTTTTTTTCAAATGCTAGCTATGAGCCCGCGATTAGCTCTCACTGCTAACTAGCAAGTTAGTTCTGTTTGTACAGCGGTTTACTCTTAATATTGTTTTTAACTCGGTTAACAAAAACTTGAGTTTCTATTTTTATTTCGTGAAACGGTACGGCATTCTGCTAACATTAGCTCAACTAAAGCTGGTTAGCATTTCGAGTCATTCATTGAAAGCGAGCGTTTGCCGAAAAATTGTGGCCTTTTTATTATTAATAGCCTAGCTTAGTAAACGAGTAAACTCGAAATATACAGTGTAAACATGCTATTTACGCTTCATGTCAGTTTTAATTATAATTATCCATTTCATATTTGTTTCTTTTGAGTTTATAAATACGCTATTGTAATGTTTGCCTCACATGCAGTAGTTCAAAGGATTAACTCTGGAGCTATTACAACCCCAATCAGGATAAAGCAAGTACTGAGGCGAATAATGGATATATTTAATTAAGAATTTAGTAGGCCTTTAATATTATAATGATTTTACTGGAGGTTTTGGGAAATTGGAAATAACTGTAAGCTAACCGGGATGCTAGCGAAATTAGCTTGGCCAAATATAAGCAAGATGCACTACTTGAACTGTTTTTACATTCTCCCAAGAGTGTTTATATGAACGCATTCTCGACTCGTTATCTTTAGAGTAAGGAAATATTGTGAAAACTGACGGTTCTAGCGAAATAACTCATAATTTGTTATCTACTCTTGCCAAAGAGCTCGATGTCGGGAGCTAAGCTAATGCTGATCTGTTTCACACCGCAAAATTGTTTGTTTTGGTGGTGCAATGGCTCACTTCAGTGGAGGCTAGTTGGCTAATTAGCTAGCTAGCCAGTACTTTTAAACCCCAGTATATATAAATCTAGACTCGTTTACTGCTTTCTTTTTAAAATCAGCATTTTAGTACAAAGTATGTGACAACAACGGTGCTTTACTATGGCGCACATTTACCTGGCTAGTATATAATAGAATAGTGTGTATAATAGATCAGGTGTTTTCACATTTACCTGGCTAATATATAATAGATCAGGAGTTCAGGATTCAGTGGAGGAACAAAAGCTGAGTGTTTTTGAAAAAAGCAGGCTGTAACCGAGACTCAGATAACCAGCATGAATTTTAACATTTAACTAAATTCATATAAGGTGTTACTTTAACTATTTATTAAATTTACTGTTGAGTTGGCCTATTTTAATTACGAAGACCATTCCCAAGTGGTACGTTCTTATTCCTCAAGTTTAGCACTAACGAGATCTGGAGTCTTTTTGGGGAAATATTTGACTAAATTCTAAATTCTATAATTCTTGCTGGTATAAACTACCACGGCTTGGCAATGACTATTCAAGGCGGAAACACTCTGTATCAACACAGCAAAACCGTGCCGCCTTGTAGGGACGAGTCTCTTAAGACAAAAGCTAGGAGAAGGTAACTCTGACAACAAATCCCTCACCAACCTGCAGGCCAAGCGTGGCGAGTATGGCACCAACCCCTGGACCAATGACAGTCGACCGTAACCAAAGGCCACCAGTCCCCAGCAGCTTCGGAGCCAACACCTATGGCAGCTGGGGGACCGGCAAAGGAGCAGAGGGTGCTATGAATCACTGGGTTAGGACAGGCTACTACTGGAAACTGAATATCGGAATGTACAACGCGAGAACACTCTCCTCAGATTCAGATGTCACAGACCTCGAAGCAGAACTATCAAGGATAAAGTTCGATATTATCGG
>JAQNCB010000015.1:19926178-19936740 GCA_030068295.1 Euristhmus nudiceps | reverse complement strand
ACAGAACATTCATACTCCTAAAGTACATGCGCGATAAGACTTTATTATGTTAATTCTTTCAATTGGGAAAGTTTGAATAGAGGGTTATGTTTGGCTTTAAATATTTCAAGATCACAATAATCTTCCAATTTAGAACTAAAATAATAAAACACAAATAAAATACACTTCAATTAAATACCGAGGGTTTTTTTTAGTAATTTATTTTTCCAAGCCACTCGGAGCTGCAGTACAAGGATGAAAGAGCCGCATGCGGCTCTGGAGCCACGGGTTGCCGACCCCGGATTTATAGAATTAGCAGTTCACTGAGCGATTCAGTGAGTTAGCGGATTACTGAGCAATTCAGCGAGTTAGTGGTTCGCAAATGCTTCAGTGAGTTAGCAATTCACTGTGAACAAATGATTCAGTGAGTCAGTGATTCAGCAAGTTAGTGGCCTGTAGATGAATTAGCGAGTTAGCAATTCACTGAATGATTCAGCGAGTTAGCGGTTTGCTGAATGATTCAGTGACTAGGCCTGACACGTTCGCTTAATGATTCAGCGGTTCACTACACAATACAATCAGAGATTTTGCCGTAGAAACTGCCTGCTGCATCACCGAGCACTTCCACTTCTGCCAGCTTTGAGACTTAGAGTACTTTCAATTACTATGTGATAATAGACAGTTATATTAGCAAAGCACTAGAGAATCAATTCAGTTTCATTTGTGAATCGATTCAACTCCTTCACTTAAATGAAATGATTCTTTCGCGAATTCACTAACACACACACACACACACACACACACACACACACACACACACAACTAGGAGCAATTTGTAACAGCCAATAAATCTAATGTTCAGGACTTTAACCCAGGGCCTTCTTGTGACGAGGACATGCTGACCACTACACCACCATACCAACTTTGCTTTACCACCTTCCCTAAGGCTGTTGAAAGCATGCGCAGAATAGCTAGAAAACCCTCTCCAGCACATCTTCAAACTGAGTTTGGCATGTGGGAGGGTCCATCAGCTATGGAAAAAAAATCAAACATCATCCCAGTCTGAAAGAGACCACATCGTGGGGGCCTGAATGATTTCAGGCCGGTTGCCCTGATGTCACATGTGATGAAGACCATGGAGCGGCTGCTACTTCACCACCTATGGCCACAGGTCCGCCATGCTCCCTACCCCCTGCAGTTTGCATACCAGGAGAAAGTGGGAGTGGAAGATGCTTTCATCTACCCGCTTCACCGATCTCTCTCTCACCTGGTTGGGGGCAGCGATGCTCTAAGAATCACATTGTTAGGACCAGGCACATGGACTCAGTTGGCAGAGACAGAGGCAGGTGACAGTTGTGATGTCATGAGAGGCTGTGGGCTAGAGGGATGCTGCGTTCCACAGAAATGGCTCCATTTGCTGGTGGATTTGGGAACTCCACCACTCAGCACACAGCTCTCCAACTCACCTGAGGCCAATGATTGCCTGATGCGCTGGAGGATTTTTGAGGGCCAGAAAGCACAAGTCAGGGGGAGAGAGGGGGATTGAGAGCACGAGAAGACTGGAATACAACTTGGGGGAGAAAGTTGTGAACTGCTTTGGGGGAGCTCTCGAGAACACTGAAGATTTTGTGTTTATGAATTGATGGATTATTGTGTTGCAGTGCTGCAAGGAAGCAGACTGGAGGCGTTAAGAAGCCAGCATGGATCAAGCTTTGCTGTGGTGGGTTAACCGTGAGATTGAAGATCCTAAATTTATTTATGATTTCGACGTTAACCCCCAAAAACTACAATAAAAAGCCTTGGTTATCTCCCAACTTGGTGTCTGTGCACTTGCTTGAGTGGTCCCGCTGAGAGCTTACAACCCCTGTGACGTCATACAGTGTACTGAGTTTATTGTGTAAAACAAGACAAAGACAGAAGAGGTCCAGTGGAGAAGGGCAGGCAGGTGAGTAAGAAGTGAGCTGGCTGGAGTCAGGGTGGAGAGTGAAGCTTGTAATCCTGGACAGAAGACACAAAGGATCAGGAACTGACATGCAATGGCAGTGGAACAGAGCAAACAAAAGATTAGTAAAATGCAAAGAATGCTGGAGTAGAACTAACAGAGTAGGTGGGTCTATAATCCAGCGCTGACTGACTGTGGGTCAGGAGCTTAAGTAGGCAGGAGTTGATAATCTGATGAGTAGCAACTGTGAGGCCCCAACTCCTGATTAGCCAATTAGTGAACTCACTTTCAAGCACACTGGTAGAGGACTGGGAAGCAGAGGGTGTGACAGTACCCCCTTCTCAATGGGCGCCTCCTGGTGCCCCATTGAATGGGTCAGGGTGGAGACGACGGAAATCCATGATGAGTGATGGGTCCAAGATGTCCTGGCCAGGGACCCAACAGCACTCCCTCAGGGCCATAGCCCTCCCAGTCCACCAGGTATTGGAAGCACGTCCTCGGCGGCGGACTTCCAAGATGCGTCACACAGTATAGGCGGGACTACCATCCACCAGCCGGGGAGGGAGGGAGTCTCAGGAGTGGAGAGAGCACTAGAATGAACAGGTTTCAGCTGGGACACATGAAACGTGGGGTGAATCCTACAAAACGAGGCCTGGAGTTTTAACCGGACAGCACAGGGATTGATAATAGCCTCAATATCAAATGGACCAACATACTGTGGAGCAAGCTTCCGGGACTCCACTTGGAGGGGAAAATCTTTGGAAAGGAGCCATACCTTTTGTCCTGGAACATAACAGGGACCTTGAGTGCGGTTGCGGTTAGCTTGGATGGAAGGCACCGCAATCTCCTCCTCCAGATCTGGGAACAGAGGGGGTTCATAACCAAGGGAACAGAGGAATGGAGACATACCAGAGGAGGCGTTAGAAAGCATGGTATGGGCGTACTCCACCCAAGGCAGTCGAATACTCCAGGACGATGGCTCTGCCGTGGTGATGCAGCGGAGAATAGCCTCCATCACCTGATTGGCCTGCTCTGTCTGGACTGCGGATGGTGAAACTGATACTGGCTCCAATGGCTTTACAAAATGCTCTCCATACCTTGGAGTTAAACTGTGGGCTCCTGTCAGAGACAATATCTGAGGGCAGACCATGGATCCGGACAACATGCTGCACCAATAAGTCGGCAGTCTCCTGTGCTGAGGGCAGTTTGGGCAAGGCAATCAAATGTGCAGCTTTAGAGAAACGATCAATGATGTTAAGAATGACCATGTTATCTCTGGATGGGGACGCCCAGTCACAAAATCCAAGGTGATGTGGGACCATGGATGTCTGCCAATGGGCAGAGGATGGAGCAGACCTGCACTGGGCTTAGTTGTAGTTTTGTTTTGGGCACAGATCGAGCTGGCTGCCACAAATTACCGGGTGTCTCTCTCCATAGTAGGCCACCAGAAGTGCTGTTTGAGGAATGAGACTGTACAATGGGCCCTGGGTGACAGGCGAGGTGGGAGGAGTGAGCCCACTGCAGGATCTGGGAACAAACAGAGTCTGGGTCAGGCTGTGTCGACTGGGCCTGATGGACCTTGGCTTCTATCTTCCAGGTAAAATCTGCAATGACTCGAGAAGGAGGCATGATGAATTCTGGCTCAGCAGGGGCTTCCTCCATTGAAAATTGACGAGACAGGGCATCTGGCTTCATATTCCTGGAACCTGGGAGGTAAGTGATGGAAAAATTGAACCTCCCCAAGAAAAGGGCCCACCTCGCTTGACCAGTATTCAATTGCTTGGCCGTCTGAATGTATGAAAGGTTCTTGTGGTCAGTCCACACTATGAAGGGATGCTCCGCTCCTTCCAGCCAGTGCTTCCATTCCTCCAGTGCCAACACGACTGCCAGCATTTCTCAGTTACCCACATCAAAGTTTCTCTCAGGTGGGTCTAGTTTATTGGAGAAAAAGGCTCAAGGATGCGGCTTGTTATCCTTAGGTGAGCATTGGGACAGGACAGCACCTACCCCCGTGTCGGATGCATCCACCTCCACAATGAACTGCTGTGAGCAGTCAGGATGGATCAGGATGGGAGTAGAGACAAACTGACACTTGAGCTCTGAGAAGATCGCCTCAGCCTCCAGAGTCCAGTGTAATGGAACAGAAGGGGAGGTGAGTGCAGTTAAAGGGGCAGCTATACTGCTGTAATTCGTCACAAACCTCCAGTAGAAACTGCCAAAGCCACTGAAGCACTGCAGCTGCTTGTGGTTGGTCGGAGTTGGCCAGTTCGTGACAGCTGAGACCTTGGCTGGATCCATTGTGAGCTCCCCTTGACTGATGACAAAATCGAGAAAGGTGGTAGAGTTGGCATGAAACGTACACTTTTCGGCCTTGACAAACAGTCTGTTCTCCAAGAGGTACTGCAGAACTGTGCGGACATGCTCCTGATGTTCTAGGAGAGAGCGAGAATAAATTAAGATGCCATCCAGATAGATGAACACAAACCGGCCAAGCATGCCACGGAGCACATCATTAACTAAAGCAGGGGTCTCAAACTCATTCCACAAAGGGTCGCTGTGACTGCAGGTTTTGTTTCAACTAAGCAGCAGAAGCACACCTGACTTGGCTCATTTAATCAACTCTGAGCCTTCAGGCAGTTAACTGGCCAAGCTCTCTACAAAGCACACAGGTTGACCAATCAACTGTCTGAAGACTCAAATCAGTTGAGTCAAAAATGAGCCAAGTCAGGTGTGCTGCTGCTTGGTTGAAACAAAAACCTGCAGCCACACCGGCCCTTTGTGGAAGGAGTTTGAGACCCCTGAACTAAAGCCTGGAAGATTGTAGGCATGTTAGAAAGACCGAACAACATGACTCAGTATTCAAGGTGGCCTAGCGGGGTGTTAAAAGCAGTCTTCCATTCATCACCCTTCCTTATGTGCACCAAATGATAAGTGTTGTGGAGGTCCAGGGTGGTGAATATGGTGACTCCTTGGAGAGGAACAAAGGCAGAATAAATGAGTGGCAGAGGATACTTGTTCTTGACTGTGATGTTATTAAGCCCTCTAAAGTCAATAGAAGGTCTCAGTGTGCCATCTTTCTTCCCCACAAAGAAAAATCCAGCACCTACCGGAGATGATGAAGGACGGATGAGGCCACCTGCTAGGGACTCCTGTATGTACTTATCCATAGCTTGCTGCTCAGGACTGGAGAAGTTATACAGTTTGGTACTGGGGAGTGGAGCCCCCAGCAGGAGCTCAATGGCACAGCTGTATGACCAGTGGGGGAGGGGGTGAGAGAGAGCCTGCTCTTTGCTAAAGACCAGGGTGAGGTCATGATAAATGATAAACTTCTGGGATGGATGACAGATCTACGGGTTCCACTGCAGGGGGAGAATTGGAGTTGGAGGTTAGAGCCGAGCGGAGATATTGCGAATGACAGTAAGGGCTCCAGGAGTGGACTTTTCCCATGGTCCAATCAAAATTAGGTTTATGGAGTTTTAGCCAGGGAAACATGAGGAGAGTCAATGATGAGGAAACTGATTACCTCCTGGTGATTTCCAGATAGATGTACTGGTACAGGAGTTGTCCTGTGGTGGATATTAGCCAGCCGCATACCATTGAGAGCTTTAGTCTCCAATGGGACCTCGAGGGGCTCCGACATGATGCCCAGCTGCTGGCAAATGGCACTGTTGATGAGACTCTCTTCAGCTCCAGAGTCGATAAGTGCAGTACCCGGAAAGGACTGACCCTGCCACCAGAGGGCAACCTTGAGTTGAGGCCGATCTGGGGGAGAAAGGCTGGCAACGTGGCTTGACAGTATTTCTCCCGCGACTGACGAGTCAACCCTTTTTACTGGACAGATGGGGCAATGAGCAATGAAATGATCAGCTCGTGCCACAGTACAAACAGGCTTGAGATTTGATTCTGCGGGCTCTCCTCAGTGGACAAATGGATGCCATCTACTTGCATAAGCTCAGGCTCGGGGCTTCTCGGTAATTCCCAGGGGAGCTCTAGAGGCTTCATTCCATCACGGCAGAGACTGTGGGATGTTCGCTGCTTGGAGCAAAACGTGGGACAAATCATTGGCTCGGCACACCAAAAGGACAGTCGGTCACTCACTTTATTGGCACACTGTATGGCCTCGTCCAAGATTGTGAATTCTCCCCAGAGTGCTCTCTCCACTGATGTCACGGTTAAACCCATTCTGGAAGGCAGTAATGAGTGCTGCCTCGTTCCAGCCCAACTCCACTGCTAAACCTTGGAAGTGACTCACAAACCCCTGGACAGAAAGCCTTCCGTGGCAGACCTGTGACAGCTGCAAACCGGCTTTCTGGCCCCGCCTGGAATGATCATACACCTGCTTGAACTCTGGAGCGAAGGCATCGGGAGACATAGCATGGGGGGAACACTGCTCGAAGAGGGCATTATAGTAACTGAGCGGAGAACCCTCCAATAAGTTCACCAGGTAGGCCACCTTAGCAGCTTCACTGGCATACCAGTGGGGTTGGGCATTGAACACTAGTTGGCAGTGGGTGAGAAATTGGCAACATGTGTCAGGATCACCTGAGTATTCAGCTGGAGGCAGAATGTGCAGGTTGTGGCTGGTTGAGATGTCATCAGACCCTGGTGGGATGGCTGGAGGACCCTGTTGGGTGGCGGGCTGCTGAACAGCAGGGGCAGGTCCAGTTCCAAGGTGATTGGTGAGGGTAGCCAGGGCAGTGGAGACTTGAGCCAGTAGGTCTGTGTCAAGTCGACCTAGGTGCATACCCTGGAGGGCTACTTCCTTCTTCAGTGCCTCCTGCTCTGCAGAGTCCATAGTGGCTTGATTATACTGTTAGGACCAGGTATATGGACTTAGTCGGCAAAGACAGAGGCAGTTGACGGTGTGCTGAGAGTTTATTGTGTAAAACAAGACAAAGACAGAAGAGGTCCAGTGGAACAGGGCAGGCAGGTGAGTAGTTCTCAGGAGAAGTGAGCTGGCTGGATTCAGGGTGAGGAGTGAAGCTTGTAATCCTGGACAGAAGACACAAAGGATCAGGAACTGACATGCAATAGCACTGGAACAGAGCAAACAAAAGGTTAGCAAAATGCAAGGCATGCTGGAGCAGGGGTCTATAATCCAGCGCTGACTGACTGTGGATCAGGAGCTTAAGTAGGCAGGAGCGGATGATCTGAGGCCCCAACTCCTAATTAGCCAATTAGTGAACTCACTCTCAAACACATCGGTAGAGAAGGACTGGGAAGCAGAGGGCGTGACACACATTCCTAGACTTCTCCAGTGCTTTCAACATGATCCAACTGCTCCTCGGGTAAGCTGGCACAGATGGAAGTAGGCTCACAACCACTGGACTGGATTACTGATTAACTGACAGAAAGACCTCAGTATGTGCAGCTGGGGGACTGCATGTCAGACACGGTAGTCAGCAGCCCAGTAGCACCACAGGGGACCGTACTCTCCCCAGTCCTGTTCATGCTGTCCAATTCAGCCCTCCAGTACAACTCACAGTATTGCCATGTGCAGAAGTTTGCAGACGACACTGCTCTTGTAGGCTGTATCAAGAGTGGACAGGAAGTGGAGTACAGGAATGTGATAATGGACTTTGTTTCATGGTGCGACTCCAACCACCTGCACCTCAACACCAGAATAATGAAGGAAATGGTGGTGGACTTCAGAAGACCCAGGCCGCACCTGTAGCCAATGACAATCAAAGGGGAACAAGTAGAGATCATTCAAACATACTAATACCTAGGCAAGCAGCTGGATGACCGACTGGACTGGACTGCTAACACTGATACCCAAGAAAGGACAGATCCGTCTGTACATCCTCAGAAAGCTAGCATTCTTCAACATCTGCAAAAAACTCTTTTATAAACCCTCCTTTATGCGGTGGTCTGCTCGGGGGGAAGCATCAAGAAGAAGGATGCCTCACAACTGGACAAACTGGTGAGGAAGGTGGGCTCTGTAGTCAGGATAGAACTAGATGGCGTAATATCTGTGTCAGAGAGGCGGGCGCTGAGGTGGCTCCTGTCAATTATAGACAATTCACAGCATCCATTGCACACCATGATCACTGGACAGAGGAGCAGCATCAGTAGCAGGCTGCTATCATTGCCCTGCTCCACTGAGAGTATCAGGAGATCGTTCCCCCCATGCCATCAGACTTTTTAACTCTAGCATTGGGCGAGACGTAGCATACCTGCTTTGCACTGCACACCACGCACCTTAACCTGCACCGACATGTTTGCACTGGACTTTTCAAATAATTTGCTCTGGACAGTCAATTACCAGGTGAACAAAAGACTCTGCACTGCTTTATCACCTCTTACAGCACACCATGCTTAATTTGCACATGAATGTTTACACTGGACTTCTGTTAATCTCTGCACCAGACTGCCAATTTGCACTATTACTTAGAATTGACTGCCTCAAGTACTTTGACATTTTAACCTTTACTATATATATATATATATATATATATATATATATGCAGATGGATCGACAGTATTAGATTGATTTATCTGCCATACAAATGTTCTACTGTTTTATTTATTAATTTTCTATTAATATTGTTCTTACTATTCCTGCTGTGCTCTGAGCCATTACACGACATTTAATTTTGATGTAAATATAAATGTCAATCGTGTGTGTGTGTGTGTGTGTGTGTGTGTGTGTGTGTGTGTGTGTGTGTGTGTGTGAGAGAGTATGCATGATGTAATTTTGTGATAGACTGCCATTCCTATGCCTGTGTCATGCCTTGAATTCCATAAGAGGCTTTGGATCCACCACAGTATTGACCAGATAAAGCATTTTCTCAAATTGAGTGGATAAATTAAACCATCTGAGCAAAACTCCCACTACTCTGGTATTTTAACCAAGGAGACTGAGACTGCAACGTCCAGCAGTCTTCAATTGCCCAGACTCACATTTGGGTTGGAATGGCTGGTTTAACATGTGTGCCGTAGACAGGCAGTCGTCTCTCCCCAATCCACCATGAAATACAAGAGCTGCATGATTGAGCAGATCAACAAAGACTTGCTGAAAACTCCCAGCTCAGCAAACGCCAACAACTGAGGCACGCAATGGCCATTTGAACACAGTGCCAAACAAAAAAACAGAGCTGAAGAAATATCTCTATTATTTTTAACAAGCATATGTAAATAACTACTTGAGACATTTCAATCACATAACAGTGATACTCTCTCTCTCGCCCTCTCTATCAGGTCTGTGTGTGGTTGAAATCTCATTCATGCATTTGCCAAACCGTTTAACCATATTAGGCTCGTGGGTAGGCTGGACCCTATCTCAGCCAACACTGGGCGAGGTTTTGGTGCACCCTGGACAGCCTGCCAGTCTAGCACAGGGCCAACACACACATACATGAAACCATTTACACTCACTCACACTTGGGACAGTTTGGAACAGACAGTGAATGCCTGTGGGAGAAAACCAGATTACCCAGAGAAAACTCATGCAAGCACAGGGAAAACATGCAAAATCTACACAGAAACACCCTCACCGAGCCGGGAGTTCGAACCCAGGACCTTCTTAGCTAAAATTATGGTATCCACAAAGAAACTGTATATTTACATACTCCGCTTCGACAGCTAGATCTTAACCAGTGATATCCTTATCTAATTCTGCAAAGCAGAAGTAACAAAAACATGGACATGCACATTAATAAGCCATGTCCATGACCTGAGGCTGCGTGTAATTTTCCAGTGGGTGGTCAGAAAGAAACAAATAGTGTTCTTTGTAACCGGCTTGACGAGGTTCAGCGCAAGGAGTTCAAACATATTTAGGGAACATTTAAATAGCGATAAAAGAGTGCTAGCTGGCCACAGCGGTGCTCTGTTTTAGCATGGTGTAATCTAAACACTCCATGGTGTGTGGTCTTCTACCTCCCAGGGTTGTTCTCGCCTCTGTGCTTCGGCTTCCAGAGTACCGGTAACTGAATGTCTCTATTATTTCATCAATCAAAGTAACACAAAAATATCTACTCATCTGAATACTGCCAGTCATTATAATAATGTTGTTCCCAGTCTTGTTTCCTCTCGTTTAAACATATTGAAACAATGCAATATCAATATAACCATTTTTTTTACCTAAGGTATAAACTCCAGCATACTGTTATAGTAAAATAATCAATTACCATCCTGAAGTTTGGAATTTAGTTATTTTCCAATTACAATGTGTTGCAAAACAGCAGACAGCCATTAAATTTATATTTAATGATGACTGACACAATATGTGTTTGAGTTGTCGGTATATTTAGTATTGTAGGACAGGAGTGTCAAAGTAATTTTCACTGAGGGCCACATCACTAAATTTAAAGGTGATGAAGGGCCAAATAATCCCTGAATATCTTTTCTAAAAGGGCAACCATGAAATCTGCATGGCAAAATAGATGGTTAAGGCATTTGTCCTCTTTTTCTCTATTCATTTGCATTTTCTGACAACACTCAACAGTGACAAGCTAGCATGCAATCTTTCTTGTGTCTCAAATAACTAACTGTTTGCTTGACATAAGCAGCCGCCATCTAATGGAAGGAAGATCAATTAGGTTTCATGGTAATGGTTGATGCAAATGGGGGCAGCGGTGGCCTGGTGGTAAGGTGCTGGATTGCTGATCCCAGGGTTGGGGGTTCAAGCCCCACTGTCAAC
>JAQNCB010000015.1:19818714-19833255 GCA_030068295.1 Euristhmus nudiceps | reverse complement strand
CACACTTCTATCAACAGACCACACTGGGGCCAAAGTAACTCACAAGCTTCCATTGAAACATAGCCGCTGTTTTTTCTCCAAACACACACACACACACACACACACACACACACACACACACACACATACACACACACGTGTACAGGCACTGCTCCTAACAATACTTTTTTTAAAGGTTAAAACTGTGGGTTCTGTGTTTTTCTAGCCTTGCAGAAATAAATGTTTCCCTGACTTTCCCCTGTCAGGACTTTGAATGTTTTGAGTCCAAACAGTTGAGACGTGTAACTCGGCAAGGTATGTGCTCTGTCGTTTTCACCGGGGAGGCAAGGCTTTGGACCGCTGTTCGAAACTCACAGTTCAGTTGCGCTTTGGCATGTGATTTGGTAAAGCAGACTGCACAGTTCATCACAGAAAAGTTCTTTCTTTTTTGTCTCCATCGCTGGCAATATCACTCATCTGTGGAAAAATCACACTCCTCCAACTTTGCATTCAGTCAAGAGCCGCTGACCTAGTAAAATACTCCGTTAATCAAACCTTGAGTGCTTGATGTTTGGATAAGGCAATCATGTTGATTTTTATAGCGGTTGGTACAGTCACCAGTATGCCAACACAGGTGCACAAATCTAAGGCACATGGTGCTCTCAGCCCTGTGATCCTCCTTTCAGTGAGAAGATTGAAGTTAAAGGGGTGTAAGAACAAGCATCCGGAAGTGAGTTGCACCTGCTTTGTTCCTCTGATGATAAATATACAGTTAATAGATAAGAATGAAATTAATAACGACACATGTACACACAGTGGTAGCCTGGTGGTAAGGTGCTGGATTACTAATCCTAAGGTTGGGGGTTCAAACCCCACTATCAATGGTTGTCCCTGCCGTCCACCCAGTGCAGCTGACTAATTTATCAAAGGCTGACCATGTGTATCACTGTCTGTTTTGAGAGGGGTGTAAAAGAACCATTGCTGACTTTCGTCAAGAGTAGGCTGCATAGCAGACAGAGTGTTTATGCCCTACCATGGCCTGGCGAACTGTCCATGGTGTACTCTGCCCTCACCCAGAGTCGGCTGATGTGGGCCCCAGGCTCCCCACGACCCTAATTAGGATTAAGTGGTTCAGAAAATGAATGAATGACACATGTAATGCAATATACACTATATGATCAAAAGTTTATGGACACTCAACACTCGTGTTTCTTGATGGCTGGACTCCAGGATTTGATCTTCTTAGCTGTTGCAATCAATTTCTCTCTTCTGTCAAGGCTCTCCACTCAGTTTCAAAATGTGGGCTGTGGGGATTTGTGATCATTCATCGACAAGATCATTATTAAAGCCGGGCACTGATGTCATTCAGGTACACTTGGGGCAGTTGGCGCTCTACTTCATCATAGTTCAGTGGGGTTGAGTTCAGTGCTCTGTGCATGCAGCTCGTATTCACCCACTGCAACCTTGGAAGGCTTATCATCATGGAGCTCGCTGTGTATGGGGTGGGGGTTGGTCATGCCAGAACAGTGTTGAGTCTTTTAGTTCAAAGAAAATTGTAACCCAACAGCAGACCAAAACAATCTCTACAATGGTATGCTTTACAATTTGTGGGTGCCAACTTTGGGAAGAAGCTACATATGGGTCTGATGGGAAAGTGTCCATAATCTTTTGACTTTAAAGTGTATTTTTCTCTTGTTGTTTAACACTGCTTCATCCACCTTGTCTTACTCTTAACAAATATGCCCACTGTGGCTGGTGCAAAATGGTAATCCCAAAGGTTCTTGAGTAAAAAATGTTTCTTAATCTGCTTTGAGATGCTGCTGAATTTGCCTTCACCAAAAGGTACATAGAGGGTACCAGAGAGCACCGCTCTGAATCCCAAACTAAGTAACTGGAAACCCTAAGGCCTTGCAGACATCTTGGCTATAAACAAACCACAAGCACTAGACAGCTAGTGCATTGATGTCTTATGGCATTTAGATGTGTTATCAGATAATGTACTGGCATAAGGAGTTCCATAGAGGCAGAAAAATTTGTGACGGTTCTGATAGCATGTTGCTGTTATCTAGGTAATATAGATATATAGGCACTGCCTACAAGTGTAGCTGCAAAAATATATGCCTACAGTCTGCCAAAGTTTACAGAAATATGCATATGTAAAGTAAGAGAATAAACTGTGAAGTACAAGTGCGCTCTGTGTTGACAGCTGTATATATTTTATATGTATATTTTCCCATCATTGTCTTTATTTATTGTGTTGCCTGTGTGGGCATGGGAGCACGAACCCGACAACAAAATTTGAGCCCATGACTTTCGCGCATTTATATTAGTATGGTGCTCCAGAGCTCCACTATTGCAACACGATGAGACCTAGCAATTATCAATGCAGTGCTGACTTTCTTTCAAAGGAAATAAGCAAGCATGTGCCCCCTCTGTGACATGTTATGCGGACACCCGTATCTTTATGAACTGCTGCACATGCACATTCAGATGCACATTCAGGGACGGCCTAACACAGTCATAGGGAAGGTGATATCCGCCCCTTGAACGCCTGAGCTCACAGACACTTGGTGATTGCTGATTGACAGGACAAGTGAGTATATATAATTCCCTTCCATGTATGGATGGCTGCGTGCATAAATCTGGATTCAAATCAGGTTGATAGTCGCATACCTTATCGATGCACTACTCAGGTGCCCAAATGTTAGATGACCAAAACTCTTTAGTCTCACTTGACCAAAAACATCATTCTCTGGGAAAATATTTTCATACATCCAGTTCCTATGGGTGATGGGGTGTCTCATAAACACAAACACAAACACACACATTGTACTGAAACTGCCGGGTTGGAGACTGAGCACTCCTTGTGTTGTAGCAGCTGGACATCGTTCAGGTGTGAAGGCCTGGTAAAGGAGCTGCATCAGTTTAGTCTGCTGTCCAGCTGTGCTGCGTATCAACTGGCAGGAGATTACACATGCATGCACGTACACACACACACACACACACACACACACACACACACACACACACACACACAAACACACACACACACACACTCTTGCAAAATGTGTTTTAAACACAAATGTCTGAACACCAGTGATGGCTCTGGCTTTGTGTCACCCATTAATCAGCAGGTTGCTTTGGAGACTGTGGACAAACGTTCACCTTAGCACATCCATAGCTTTGGATAGAAGAGATGGAGTGTCTTAAATTGCTGTCTGCGAATTCCTTTTTTTTAAAGCCTCTTAGGAGTCCCTGCTTTTCTTTAATTAGTTGAAAGATGGCAGCTGTAATTTGAGCTGCTGTACTTTGCACAGATGCGCTGTTCTCCTATAATGAGAGAGAGAGAGAGAGAGAGAGAGAGAGAGAGAGAGAGAGAGAGAGAAGATGGCAGGGGGGAATTTGTCAAGAGGTTTGGGGAGGGTCTTACCTGATACTCCAGAGATTTAATTAGACCAAGGGATTGTGAAAGGCAGGAAAATTTCACAGCAGCTTAAAGATAGAGCGGAGAGACGGTGAGAGTGAATATGAGCTTGAGGCCAAGCAAGAGGGGCCTGTAATTTTTCCTCCTCTCTTCTTCCTAGACTAAATTGTTTAAATTCTATACCCTTCATTTCATTTGTTTGCTTCTGCTTTCTTTCTTCCTTTCTTCTCGTTCCTTTTTTTTAAGAATGTGCGAGAGAGGCCCCTGTCCTTTTGTGATTCATCTCTTTCCCAAGTCCTCCACTCCACATTCTTTCCCACTTTGCTTTAGCCTATGTTTGCTTGTACTCTACGCACTCCTCAAGAAAGAAAAGAAAACTCTCGCCCCTCCCCAGCTCCCCTTTTTTCCGTGTCTTTGAATTAACCGGCTAATTATGTCTCCAGCTTTTCTGTCTTATGCTCTAAAAAGACTTGCCCTCTTTGGAAACTTTGTCTGGCACAAGGTAAAACTATTTTTAAAGCTTAATGACTGTTTCCTCTTTCTAAGTGTGTGGTGAAGGGTTGTGGGGGGCAAGTGTGTGTTCTGTAACATTATACATGTTTTAAATGATATTTATTGTAAAACTTATTTGCATTGTGATGCATGAAACATTAAGCTCCGCCTTTCACAATTTTAAACTATTGCTTTTCTTAATTAATCTTATTTCTTTTTCAGATATTTCTTTGCTGTATTGGCCATCCTGACTGTGTTGGGGGTCCTGAATGGCCTGGTGCTGCTTCCAGTCTTATTGTCGTACTTTGGACCTTATCCTGAGGTAAGAGGATTGCTCCTGTCAAGCCATCCGTCCTGTGTGGTATCAGCATACATGGGCGCAGCTATGTAGGGCTTCCAGGCAGGGACGTGCTCCGCACACAGAGCTGAGCTGTGACCTCAATGCCTCTAGGCCGGTCTTATATCAGCTAATGCCTCCTGCCTCTCACCAGCTATTCAGTCCTGGTGTGTCCTGGGTTACTAATCAGCAGGTTGGGTCAAAACCCAGTATTACCAAGTTGCTGCTGTTGGGCCCTTGAGCAAGGTTCTTAACCCTCAATTGCACAGTTGTATAAATGAGGAAAAATATAAGTCGGTCTTGATGAGGGCGTCTGCAAAATGCTCATTCGCTAAAAACGCTTAATCCTACTACTAGGGTCGTGGGGTGGCTGGAGCATATCTCAGCCAACACTTGGCAAAGGCAGGGTACACCCCCTTAGCATGTCCACCTCGCAGCAAGAAGGTCCTGGGTTCAAGCCCCAGGTTTGAGTGTTTCTGTGTGGAGTTTGCATGTTCTCTGCACATTAGACGTAGCTGTTCCATATTTCCCCTGGGTGTGGATGTGACTGTAAGTCTGTGTGTTGGCCCTGTGATGCTCTGGCAAGCTGTTCAGGGTGTACCCAACATTCTCCCAATGTCAGCTGAGATAGGCTCCAGCCTCCCCTCAATGCTAGTAGTAGGATTAAGTGGTTTGGCATACAAGTGAGGATGAGTGAGTGTCCTACCTAAGGTTTTAGTTTCATAGAATCACCAATGTAATTTTTGCATATACAGAGCTGGTCATGTTCAATTTTCATTTTCATTTCAATTTCATTTTCATTTTCCTGTGTGTGTGTTTGTATTTAGGTGTCTCCGTTAGACGGACATAGCCGATTGCCCACTCCAACTCCCGAGCGGTTTCCTCCAGTGGTGCACTTCACCATGCACCCCAATCACACTGCCACCTCAACCACTGGAACTGGTTCAGATTCATCCGACTCTGAGTACAGCTCCAACTCCACTGCCTCTGGTATCAGCCATGAGCTCAAGCACCATGACCTCCGGGCCAGCAGGGGGCGAGCCGATCGGTCTGAATTTGACAACATGCAAAACACCGGACCAAAGCCAAGCGTTTCTCATACAGAGCCACATGTTGTACCTTCTTACACAGTAAGAGAAAATTTTTCTCACTGTCCACATTCTTTTCCTTCAAATAATGTAGAATAGTGATGCATGATAAGTCACGTGTATAGAATTGAACACGTTCCATTAATTAAAGTACAATGTTAGGATTATAATAGCTGTTTTTGCTGTTAGCATCATGTCGTAGATTTAACATCATTAAAATGTATGAGTAGAGCTTCTGTGTACCGTCCTCAATGTGTGAAAACATTTCCTACAGGCTGGGAGAAGTGACTCCAAGCAGCAGCCACATTGTCGCTCCACTCACCCTCCACACACTCAGGATGCAGGACCTCCGCTTTCTCGTCGACACATCGGTCGGGAGCCCAAGAGGGACCGTGGCCCCAGACAGGCTCCTCCCCCACAGAGGCGGCGCATGGACGCATTTGAAAGTCACAGCTCCTTTGGGTCTAAAGAACATTCGGCAGCCCGCCAGCCTCACTCGCATAACACTTACGCTCATTCCATGCATGCTGGCTCAGATTCCGCCTTGTGCCAGCCCATCACTACCGTGACTGCCTCAGCCTCAGTTACAGTGGCCGTGCATCCAGGCGTGCCTGGCCACAGCGCCCCTTACTCCTGCTACCCTCCCAGTGACAGCTACCGCACTTCAGATGGGGCTTGTGCTCATGACACGCACTTCCCCGACCCACATGTACCCTACACAGAGCAGCGCTACAGTACAGACTCCACAATGGAGGGCTTGGAGATGCAGGATTTAGAGTTCATTTCTCAAACTGAGCACCGCACAAGTGCCTCCAGCTGAGGTAAGCTTCCTGAATAACTTTATGTTTGTAGTTTATTGATTTTCACAGTCGTCCCAGTGATGGATGAATCGTTGACAGTCATTCAGTACAGTGTCTCAACCTCCCAACATAGTACATCTGTCAGGAATAATTTTTTATATCTAATCTATGGAATATCTATGGATCAGGCAGAGTATCACAACTTCAGATTCTCTTCATACTTTCTGTTTGTTATTTGGGCCTAAAAAACTAAATTCAGTGCAATATTTCAGTTTAATTCTTTTTTTCCCCCCTTTGAAATATTTAATGTTTGGAGCAAAAATATCTTGTCTAGGAAGCCATGTTTTGGGTTCAGTGTCTCCAGAAATGTTAGTGCGAGTTTCATGAAAACAAGTGAAGATCAATAAAACTAAATACTCCAATGAGGGAAATTTTGGCTTCTGCGATTAATTCATCCAAAGTAAGCACGCACATGCACGCACACATAAACAGTAAGCACACGCATACACGCACACACTTGGGGCATTGGGCTGTGGTGCCCAGAGAGTAGATGTGGGTTAAGTGCCTTGCTCAAGGGTGCTTCAGAAAGGGAAGGAGTAGCTCACTCCCCCACCGCCCCACACATTTTTCCTGCTGGTTTACAAATTTGCAAAATTTTCAAATGGGAGTGAAGAATGAAGCCATTGGAGCCATTTTTGAAGTGCACACAGCATGCAACTCGCGGCATTATTCGCCCATTCGACCATAGGCCAGATGAGTTTATGCCATGATGATGCAAACTCCATTGGTCAGTACGTCCAGGATGTGTCTACAAATTTCTCCTTTATTTCTTGACTGACTTTTATTCTGTTTGATTTTGATCGTGTTAGGTGAGGGCTTTTTAAGTACACCGAATTTTTGATATTCATTAATTCTAAAATTTATGCAAACTTATTTTAAAAAAAAATACATCTTCTCCTTTGTTTTTTAACTGAATTTTAATTTTTTTTTTTTTTTTTTTTTTTTGCTACATCTGTTCGTGCTAGGTGGGCCATTGTAGTGGTGAGCTCTGTGCATCCTTCTCTTCTATTCCCACAAGTCTTAACACACATTTCCCCTTGTTTCTTTCCCTACGTGAAAACCTGAAGAATTAACAATATTTATAGAAATTTACTCATCTTACATCAGTAGTTAGTACATCAGCTTCACAGCAAGAAGGTCTTGGGTTTGATTCCTCGGTTTGAGCATTTCTGTGTAGAGTGTGCATGTTCTCTCAGTTCTACAGTGTTTCCTCTGGGTACTCTGGTTTCCTCCCACAGGCTGAAGACTTTTTTGCTTGTGTGACAGTTGAAAGCACATAAAATGGCAAACTGTTTAATCCTACTGTGGTCATGGGAGGCTAATGCAAACTCAGCAAACTGTGGGTGAGGGCGGGGTACACTCTGAACAGCTCACCAGACCATTGCAGGGCCAACACATATACAATCATTCACACTCACATCCACACATAGGGACAATTCGGAACAAACAATAAGGCTAATGTGCCTGTCTTTCGACGGTGGGAAGAAAAACAGAGGGTGCGGAGGAAACCCCTGAACATACAAACTCCTTGCGGAGCCCTTGACTTGAACCCAGGATGTGCTAATCACTGCACATCCATACCGTCCTAAGTAAAGTGTTTTGTGAAGTAATGAAAAGTAATGATCCCATACATAAGGATCAGGTGCTGTTATTTCCCAGCATTAACTCTGTCCTGCTTTTTCTCTTGCAGTGCCTGAATGTTGAAGTACAAATGGCCAAAGATGGGACGTCTGCTTTCTGAAGTGGAGGAGACCTGGTGCTGCAGAGCCAGGGCACTTGGTGGTGCTTCACTCTGCTACTGTATAGCTCTATTTTATGTCTACCTTTAGATATTTCTATAAATATTTAAAAATGTGTACACAAGTGTAAATACAGGCGAGAGTAGCTATAATTGGACCTGGCCCAGTGTCATCAGACTGGGCAGTGCGCGCGTGTGTGTGTGTGTGTGTGTGTGTGTGTGTGTGTGTGTGTGTGTGTGTGTGTGTGTGTGCGTGTGCGCGTGTGTGTGTGTGTGCGTGCGTACGCAAGATGTGTTTACTGTCACTCCCTTCATGTGTGTATCTGTGCCATGAGTAAATTGTCATAGACTCACTTTTCAGCATCCACGTTATGCTGCTTGAGATGTCGTAATGTACCTGTTTAATTCTATGCAATTAGTAAGAGTGAGTGCAGTACCAGGCAAAGGACATACTGTACCTTCTAATTAAAAATGAATGCGTAGGGGTGTATAAACTTTTGACTGGTACTGTATTTTTGTGTGTGGGCCATGTATGTACTGTATGTGCACCCTAAACAAACATTTTGGTTCATTTCAGGGCCTCCAAACGGCATCCTTTCATCCTGTCAATCAAAATTAGCGATGTAATCATTGAAACGTAATGCGTTTCTGAAATACCTGTCAAAAAGTACCCACGCATTTCTACAGGGATTTTGTAAACAAAATTTTTCTTTACAAAGTGTATATTGGTTAATATATTAACTGTAATAACTGTGTAGTCTTTTGATGGACGTATTATCAGACCTCATCATATGAAGTCAGGTCCTTTAATGTATCACTGTGTGGGAACTGCAAACAGACAAGCACTGTATGTTTGTGTGGGCGTGCACATGCGTGATGGTGTGTTTTGTGTGTATTGAAGTAGAATGTATGCTTTATACAAATCTTACTTTGCTTATCACAAACCTGTGGTAGTTGAGAAAAAAAGAAAAGAAAAAGGATGGTTGCTGTTTATCGGTTAAGCACCCCATGTATGAGAATTTGGAAATGAAGAAAACGTAGAGAGCGTTATCATGCAGCTCTGCTGTGCTGTGCGTCGGAACCTTCCTCTGTCCTTCTCGCTCGTTTTGAGTCGGTTGACTGTAAAAATGGCCATTTAGTGTGAAGCCTTCTTTGTGCTCGAGGCTCAGAACCGAATTACTGTCAAAATTATCTCAGAGTTGTGTAACAGTACGGGTGCAGTCTTTGACTGACTGGCGGTAGTACTGTACAGTCTGTAGCATTCCTCTCTTCTCTTCTTTCTTTATTTTACAATAGAATGGCATTTTTTTCTCAACTTTATGTTCAAGCTAACAATGCTTTATTACACTAATACAGCTAAACCTTACATGGTGAAACCAACCGTAGCCTCTCAGAGAGCACAGTGATTGCTCACATTATCTGTTTTGATAAGCTATGTTGATGAGCAGCATGTGGGGTTTGACCACTAAATGGCCAAACTTGACAAGATAATTTTTTGTATTCTGTCAATTTTAAGGTCGATCCACCTTCTCTGGCCCCACCTTAGCACAAGCAGCTCTCTCCTCTGACCTCAGCTCATAAAACTACAACACGGTGCCATGACACTAATTGGAAGGTCCTCCCTCAACTGCCAGATAGCGCATACAAGTGCTTCTCGGGTCAAGGGTCACGGAGCCCCCTCTGGGTCTGGTGTGTGTTATGAGTAGACTGTGTTGGGGGATTACGTGTTTTTTTTTTGTTGTTGTTGTTGTTGATGTCCAGACACCCCCCCCCAGACTTCCTGTTAGACACAAGTACATCAGTCTCGACTTTGTTTGGTCTTCCTTCATTGTTTTTGTTTAGATTTGTATTGTTTTGTTTTGTGTTGTTGAAGGTTCTGGCCTTCCATCCACTGCTTGTATGTGTTGTGTGTGTTGTGTCCTCCTGAAATGTCACATTGGCAGAAACGGGAGAGAATCATGGCTGGCAACTATTGTTCAGTTTTTATATTTTGTTTTGTTTTTTTTTTTTACTTTTTTGGCAATATTTATATTTTTGTATTATAAGATATTGTGTTTAATAATGGTCATAATGCCAGTTGTTAACAATGCAGGGATTTTTATGTCTGTCTAAAAACACTATTACAGTTTTCTGTGTTCTTTCATTAATGGGTTTTGATGTGTATAAAGTGCTTACTAATGTAAAATAGGGAAAAAAAGAGTATATAACATTTACAGTACAGATTCTTCACAGCTCTTAGAGGACTTTAAAAGGAAATTATCAATTTTTTATTTTATTATTTTTTTTTTTTAACAGACTGCCATTTTTTCCTCGGCTGGTGTGGATGTATGTCATTTTCAGTTACAAAGATAAATGTATGCCATATAAATTATTTATATGAAAATTTATTTTTGTAGTGTACATAGTAGTTGTCAAGCTATTTGACAGAAGTATATTTTTAAAGAGTTTATATGTAATGCTACCAGTTTTTGTTTTTTTTTTTCATTTGTTTTTGTGAGAACATCTTAATGGTGCACGCTTTCATTGCTAACTTGTTCTCAGACAGCTAAAGTGCCCTTTTACAGTGTTACCATAGAACAGAGTAAATGAACTCTGATAAAACTGTGCTCGGGTTTTGCGAAAAGCTAGCCATGAAAGTAGAATTTAAAAAAAATGTACTAGCTCTCGAAATAATAATGTTCAAACACTGATAGATTTCTAACAAATAAAAAATATTATAACTTATTTTTGTGTCATTCTTTTGTTAACAATAAACATATCTAAACCATGATGCACAGTAGCTGAGTTGGAGCCTAATATGTGGCCAAGTAGCACTGCTCTGTCTTAAAACCATTACAACATTACCTAAATTAATTTACTTACCAGGGCTACACATTGGCATAATTGTTTTCACACCTCACAGCAGTCCTGGGTGCAGAGATGGTGTTTCTGTGTGGAGTTTCCATGTTCTTCCTGTGTTTTTGAGGGCTTCCTCTGGGTACTCTGGTATCCTCCTACAGTCCAAAGACATGCACATTAGGCTAATTGGTTCCTTCAAATTGCCCCTAGATGTAAGTGTGAATGGTTGTGTGTGTATTACCCTGCGATGTTTTGGCGAGCTCGGTACCCCATCTTTGCCCGGTGTCAAATTAGGTACACTTCAGCCTCCCTGTGATTAATATGGGAATCGGCAAATAAGAGAGAGAAATGTGAATTTACTTGCCATAGTTTTTTTGTAATTTCAGGTGTTAAGAAATGGTCACAGTGGTTGTACCCCTGACAAAAAGACATTTTTTCTTAATAGCTAAATGTTCTAGGTTCATGAAAAATGCACAAATGATAAATTATTTCAGTTGATGGCATATTTTCTCCAAGTGGATGAAGGATATCGGAATTTTTAGATTCGATTAGATTTAAATGTATTCTCATTACACATGTATAAATACAGAGTACGGTAATGAAATACAGTTTCGCAACCAATCAAAAGTGCAGAACCAATTGCAAGTGCAATATATACAGAATGTGCACTTAGAAGCCTTTATGTACAGATAAGGGCAATGTAAAAGGTGGGAATAGTCATGAACAGATTATGTACAAATAAGTTACGGTATGTGAGCAGTTATATACAGATATGGGCAGTGTAAGGGTGAGAATAAATTAGTATTAATTTACAGAGGAGCAATATACTGATGAATGTGGTGAATATACAGATGATCTCTATCATAATGACCTAACGTTGAGGTATAATAGTGAAATCACCTTGTAATTTGCATTTCTGAAACAAATACAGGTGCATGTCTAAAAATGAGCTGTCAAAAGAGAGTTCACAGACATTAATGAGTTTCAAGTATTGAATAATTCCAACGAAGCATGACCCCAACAAGTATTAAAATGGAAATGATAATAAATCTTCAAGAATGAAATCTATCACAGACTGTAGCAGAAGATTCTAGTTGTTGCCAGCCAACATTTGGGATATAAAATGAGATGGTTGTGAAAGGATAACATCAACATATCATGATAGAAAGTTCCAGTCAATATACCATAAAAATAAAAAAAGCAAAAAATAAAAAAGACGGAAGATTAGAAGCAGGAGAGTGTAAGAATAGCACTGAATCTACTCCCTTTCTCACTCATTTGCTGAACTGATTAAACCTACTAGGATTGCAGCGAAGCTGGACTCTGTCTCAGCCAACAAAGGGCAAAGATGGGGTATACCCTCAGCAGTTCGCTGGACCATCACAGGGAAACACACAACCACGCACGCTCACACCTAGGGGCAATTTGAAACAGCCAATTAGCCTAATATGCATGTCTTTGGAGTGTCGAAGGAAACCCACTCAAGCACAGGAAGAACATGCACACTCCACACAGAAACGCCCTTGCTAAGCTCAAGACCCGAATCCATGACCTACATGCTGTAAGGCGGACATGTTAAACACTACACCACATATACTTTCATCACAGGATCAGCAGGTAACTCTTAGTAGTTTCAGTATGATAGTCAGTGTATCTACAATCAGAAAGAGTTTCAATAAATTTGACCTGCATGGGACATACAAATAAAAAACTGTCCAAAAAGAACATTAGTGCATTACTACAGCTCATCAATGACCATAAAAGGTAAAGACTAGGGATTTTGGCATAAAGTACTTTGGGCAAACAAATCTAAGGAAGAGTTGTTTGGCCACATCCACAGTACACATATGAACAGGAGAAGGACCCCGTACCACCTGCGAAGCACGATAGCGTTAACATTCTTGTTTTGGGTTTCTTTGCTGCTTCAGCGACTGCGCCACTTACTGTGAATTGTGCATCATATTGAATAGTACCTAAAGAAGATAATATCTGTCCAATAGTTGAGGTTGAACCAAAGATGGACCTTTAATCAGGATAATGATCTGATCCTAAGTGCAAGAGGACATATAGGGTAATGGAATGATTTTAATTTAAGTCTAGTTATGAGCCTCTTTGAAGTAATATTGGCGGAGTAAATACTTTCACTCACTCACTCATTTGCTGAAACATTTAATCTTATGACCAGGGTCACAGGGAGGCTGGAGCCTATCTCAGCCAACACTGGACGAAAGCAGAGTACACCCTGAACAGCTTTCCAGACCATCGCAGGGCCGACACACATGCAAGAATTCAAATTCACTTCCATACTGGGGACAATCTTGAGCCACCAGTTAGCCTAATGTGCATGGGTTTGAAATGTGGAAGGAAACTGGAGTACCTGGAGGAAACCCATGCAAGAATGGGGAAAACATGGAAACTCTATATAGAAATGGCCTGGTCAAGACCTTCTTGCTGTGAGGTGGACGTACTAACTGCTATGCCACCGTACCAACCCTCTTTTTTATTTTACATCATATTTTTTCGACTAGAAAAATTTCATTGACATTAAAAAAATGGTCGCCGTCGAGTGAAAATAAAACTCTGTGGTCCGGCGGTGGCATTATCTTACTTTGCACTGGCTGACATCTGGCCACAGAGCTGAGCTCTCCCCCTCTAGCAGCAGGCTTTTCCTTCTGGTGTATGATTCTGATTGACAGTTTTATAGACTGCAAGGAAATTGGTTGTAGTTACAATACAGCTGGCGTGCTCTAAGTAATGAAAAGGGGCACATGGCCTCGAAAATAACGGAGTGATGGAAACTGATTCGGGCTGACCTCCTGCAACTTGCCTGTATGGGTGGTGGCCATTTATTATTCATACACCGGCATGACTGAGATTGTTTCTACCCACTGTACCCTGCGATTCACTGAACTGATTTGCACAACTAATGGCTTGTAATCTGTGCAATTTGTTTTTTACAGACTATAAGAGGCGTTGTCTATGGTTTGGCACTGATAGGTGGGTCATGTGATGTGAAAGTGGAGAGTAAACTTTTGATCAATAAAGTGTTCTGATTCTGATTCTGATGTAGAACTGTTCTACTGACAGTTTTTGCAGTATTGCTATCTACTGTAACATTGTGATGCCCTGAAATATTTGCAGGAAATAATTTTTGCAGTGAACTGAAAAATCATTCTAAGGTGTCAGACAGTGAGGATTGTCGAATCCATGAACCATTACATTTATTTTTCTCATTAATTGATTAGGTATAATATTTTATAAGTATACTAATGCAGCCTAAAGGGGGAATGCAGCCTAAAGTGGGGCACAAGCCAGTGTGTTCCTTGTGCCAGTCCCAAGCCTGGATAAATGCAGAGGGTTGTGTCAGGAAGGGCAGTCCGGAGTAAAAACTGTGCCAAAATATAAATGCAAATCAACTGTATGATTCTATACCGGATCAGTCGAGGCCCGGGTGAACAACGACCGCCATCAGTGCTGCAGGGCGTGGTGGAAATTGGGCTCCTGTGGGTCAAAGAAGGAGATGATGAAAATGGGCCTGCAGGCAGAGAGAGAAGAGGAAAGACAAGAGGCTGGGACTGAGATTAGAAACTTTGAATATTGGGACAAGGACAGAAAAAGCTAGAAAGTTGGTTGATATGATGCAAAGGAGAAAGGTGGACATACTGTGTGTTCAGGAGACCAGGTGGAAAGGTAGCAAGGCTAGAAGCATAGGAGCAGGGTTCAAGCTGTTTTATCATGGTGTAGATGGGAAGAGAAATGGAGTAGGAGTTATCGTGAAGGAGGAG
>JAQNCB010000015.1:19801842-19818614 GCA_030068295.1 Euristhmus nudiceps | reverse complement strand
ACAGAGAATCATGTGTGTTTCATTTTAGTCATTCTATTTAGATATACTCCGCTCTACACCCAAGTGTATCGAGCACTGTTTTAGCAGCATTTTGCTACTATCTTTTAATATCTATCTATCTATCTATCTATCTATCTATCTATCTGTCTGTCTGTCCATCTATTTGTCCTTGGTTCAAATACGAGGCTCAGGGTTTTCTGCTTGGCGTATATTTTCTGTGTGGAGCATGCTTTCCCAGTGTTTGTATGGGTTTCCTCCAGGTATTCTGGTTTCCTTCCACAGTCCAAAGATATGCACATTAGGCTAATTGGCTGTTTCAAATGACCCCTAGGTGTGAGTTTGAGTGTGAATGTGAATGGTTGTGTTATTACTCTGTGATGGTCTGGAGAGCTGCTCAGGGTGTACTCAACTTTCAACCTGTGTTGGAAAGATAGAATCCAGCCTAACGATGACCCTAAGCAGATAAGCAGTTCAGCGAGTGAGTGAGTAACTATCTATCTATGTATGTATGCATGTAATAATGCTGTTGAACAGTGCTCGATACACTTGCGTGCAGAGTGGAATATATAGAATGACTAAAATTAAACGCACATGATTAAATCTGTCTGATGAGTGCGCAAGCACGAAACTCAGAGTTGCAGAGAATCATGTGCGTTTCATTTTAGTCATTCTATATGTGCACTATATATATATATATATTCATAAATCTTTTAATCATAGTGGTTTTGGGGTAGAGACAGAGAGAAAGCAAGAGAGAGAGAACGAGAGAGAGAGAGAGATGCATGTTATAACCTTAAAATTGCTGAACACTATTTAGTTTAGAACTATGACTATGACTGTAAACACACGTCCATCTTTTCCCGCTTTATTTATATGAGCTGAAGAATTAGCCTCATCTGTATTGTGATGTTGAGGCTTTGTATTGCTTTTCTGTGCCAAACATCTAACCTGAGTGTGACAGTCTCATCTTTCACAAAGATCCTCATAAAGTCCTTAGAGGAAAGAAAAGGAGGCATGTAATCAAGCAGTTCATTCAACAAAATGTTGAAAAGCCCCACAGGTATGCTGGAAATTCACAAAATGTTTATCATAAAACATGTTATACACACAAGTTGTCAAGACATGATGACACTGGGTCAGATGGCGCTTATGTTACCAATGTTATCCAAATGGCTTGTGTTCAGATGATTACAATATGTCATGCTCATTCCTGAATGAAGAACTTCCAATTTTCCATTAAAGAGCTTTAATCAAAAATTCATTCATTCATTTTGCGATCGTATTTATCCTACTAGGGCCGCAAGAAGGCTGAAGCCCATCTCAACTGATTCTGGGGGGAAAGACCAGGAACACCCTGAACAGTTCACCAGTCCATCTCAGAGGCAACACATTCACACATAAAACCATTCATACTCACATTCAAACTCGTATCTTGGGACGATTTAAAACAGCCAATTATCCCAATGAGTCTGTCTTTGGACTGTGGGAGGAAACTGGTGTACCCGGAGGAAACCCACACAAGTATGGGGAGAACATGTATACTTCACAGAGAAACACCCTCGTCAAGACCAGGACTCAAACTGAAGATTTTCTTGCTTTTAGGTAGATTTGCCCACCACTACACCATCATGCTGCCCTAAAAGTGTCATGAATCTGCCTGTCGTGACGACTTCCCGCCACCAGAGGGCGAAGTTGAGACTTTGCTGAGAGTTTGCTGAGTCATCCCAATCATGCCGGTCTCAAGTTCAGCTGCGTGTATTTACGTTGTGTGTGTGTGTGTATCTGTGTGTATATAAGGAAGCTAGTTATTCAGATCTGTGCTGGGACATTGTGCATACTGATGCCTGAGTCAAGACTCCATGCTTCTTGTTCAAGATAAGTTCCAAGTGCCTTGCTATTCCATGTTTTCTTTCATGTTTGTTTTGTTTTGAAAGTTGTTTTGTTTTTGAGAGTTCCTGTTCATTTTTCAAGAGTCAAGCTGAAGTTTATTTTTACCTTTTTGCCATTTTTGTGGATTGTTGAATAAACCTCCTGAGCTTCCTGAACTTTTCTCTCTGCAGTTTTTGGTTAATCTGGGGTCCTGCATATGGGGTGTAAAAACCGTCACTGTGGTCACGGCGCGTCTCGCCGGCCGCCTGTTCTTGACAAAGAGGAAGTACAGTACATCTAAAAGTAAAACGGACAATAATTTTTTGCGAGGAAAAAAAAGCTGTAGAATGAGCTCCCTCATCTCAGCCTCCCAGCAGCATGAGGCTGGGAACCATTAATAGAGGAATTCAGAGGCCCTGAAATCACACATCTCATCTCTGAGAGAGAGAGAGAGAGAGAGAGAGAGAGAGAGAGAGAGAGAGAGAGAGAGAGAGAGAGAGAGAGAGAAGGTGTTTATTTTTCAGTTCTGGGAGCTGTACTCCAGCTGTTAGGCAACGGCAGGCCCAGATTTGAATAGGAACACCCAGAGGAGTATTATAACCACCACCACTTTCAGCCAGGAGTGAAGTCAAATGTGTCGCTGCATTAATGTTTTAAAGCAACTCTACTCCTGTGCCAGAGTGTGATGGTATGACATGCATCTTCTGAATCTACAGCTTTAACAGAGATATGTAATATTTCAGGGACAAAGAGGCATTGTTAGTAATGCATTAGTAATGCATGATGTATTGGTAGTAGATGAAGTGTACACTGGCACATTGAGTAGCAGACAAGCAATCACGTAATTTGCCGTATTTCTGGCAAGACCTGTGTGGAACTACCAAGGGACACTTTTGAGTAGTTTGGTTTTACAGTCAGTATTTCCTTCATAGTTGTAAATGTACCGTAATTGTTTTCCAAATTAAATAAGCATGGCGCTCCCGTACCATTGCGGACATTTGCATTACTGAAGGGGTGAGGCGTGACATATGAGTGAATGCAAAATTCACATAATTTCTATTCATAGGTTTTAACAGAAGACAATTAGACTTTGACACTCTTCACTCACTCACTCGTTTGACTAGGGTTGCAAAGAGGCTGGACACCTATCTCAGCCAACTCTATTTAAAGGTGGGACACTCTGAACAACCAGCCAGGCTTCCAGAGCCATCACACACAAATATTCCCACTCAGACCTAGGGGAGATCTGAAATGGCCAATCAGTCGAATGTGCATGTCTTTGGACTGTGGGAGGAAACTAGATTATCCGAAGGAACCCCAAGCAACCCAAAGGCCCAATGCAAATTCCATACAGAAATGTCTTCAGGGGCTTCTTGCTGTGAGGTGGACATGTGAGCCATTACATCACCATGCCACCCCTTACAAACAAATGATTCACATATCTTTGTCATTCATCCATCTTACCACTTTCTTTCGCTTATCCAAGGTCACGTTCCAGGGCCAAGAGGTCCATCAGAGAAACACAAGCGTCCCTCTTCCCAGCAACACTCTCTTGGACTTTTTGGGGGATTGCAAGATGTTCAAGTCCCTGGGTCCTTCTCCTCCTCCTCCTAAAGCGAGTCAACCAGGAGGTACTCGAATCAGATGCCTGAACCACCTCAACCGACGTCTTCCAGAATCAGAAGCTGTACCTCACGAGTTCCCTCTGGATGTCTAAGGTCTTCATCCTATCTCTGAGGCTGAGCCCAGACACCCTATTTATCATGTCTATTTATATGTGGGGGGACTGCAAAATTTAAAAGGCCCTACATATACAGCAAAACATCTGAGTACGATGTTATAACAAAGGCCAAATCTTTTGGCCTGGACAGGTACACAAGCAAGATGCCTGAGCAACATGAGAATAATTACACTGACTAATGTTGCTTACTTTGATTTCCTTTTGCATCATTTATTTTGCTGCGCCCAAACCGTTATTTACATTTCGGCTCCAATGGTTGTGGAGTGCAAGCCAAGAGTAAGGTTTCTTGTAATGCTTACACAGAGCTCAGTCAGCCTGCTGGAGCTGTTTTTCTCCTTCTCCTCGCCTTTCCGAGCCTAACCACATACCAAGAACACCCCCCAACCTCCCCCCCGCCTTTTTTTTTTTACTGAACTCTCAGCACATGTTTCCATGGGAGTGATGTACATGTGTTTATTGCAAAGATGACAAACCAGGGCTGGATTGCAGTGTTTGATTTTTCTTTTCCTTGTGCTGCTTTGGGGTTTATATAATTCCTACAGAGCACTGCGCCTTTTCTCATCTTTTATTTAAACTATAGTCTGTTTGTCCTCGCCAACAAACACGCAACATCCTATGGAAACATATACGTCATCTGAAGAGAGAGAGGGAGAGACAGAAAGAGATGTTAAACACTTTCATGTGTATTTGGAAAGTTTGTGTGAACACAATATTCTGCTAATAGGAATGAAACTACAGCATCTGATTTCACACAGACTGGACGAGGGAAAACACAACTCTCTAAGATGGGGCTCCTACCCTATGTCGGGCCCCTGCTCAATCAACTAGGAGAAACACTTAACCCCATCTCAGTGAGTGAAGGAGGAAGACAGATGAGGAGACGTCCCATGTTTGTAAACAGTTTGGAATTCACTAATATTCTACCCATCCACAGATGATGGGTTGATTTTGTTCCAGCATTGTGGCATATTGATTCTGGCAAATGATGAAGAACAAGTGATGAGTAGCGCACACTGGGCACCAACAAAAAGTGACCATCCATCTTACCATCTATCACAACAAATCCATCCCCCAAATACAGATTAGAAATCAAGAATTCAACCACAAACTAAAATTCCCATTGTGGTATAAAACCTCTGGCTCAGATAGGGATCTACTGTATATGGTGATGTGAGCGGCACAGTGGAGTATCGGTCAGCACATCCTCCTCACAGCAAGAGAGTCCTGGGTTTGAGCCCCAGGCTTGGCAAAGTCGTTTCTGTGTGGAATTTGCATGTTTTCTTTGTGCTTGTGTGGGTTACTCCGGTTTTCTTCCACAGTCCAAAGACATGCACATTAGGCTAACAGGCTGTTCCAAATTACCCCTAGATGTTAGAGCAAGTGTGACTGGTTGTGTGTGCTGCCGTGTAAAGGTCCGGCGAGCTGTTCAGAGTGTACTCTCCCTTTGTCCAGAGTCGGCTAAGATAGGCTCGAGGCTGTGAACCTGATAGGATTAATCACTTCAGCAGATAAATAAACAAAGCAGACAATGTTACCATAATGTTTTTTTTTTTAAAAAGAAAGGAAAATAAAGAAATTGCAAACATCTAAGGTTGAGCAACAGAACAAGGAATCTATATACATATAGAAATCTAATAATCTGAGGGTAGTTAGTAAGAAAGTCCTTGATTTGGGGACAGATGGGTTGGGAACCAGTCTGCTTGGGATGAGAGTGTTCAACATCGCTCATCTGGTGATGTAAAGTGCAATGTGGAGAGCAGTGATGATGCTGTCCTTTATAAACCTATTGAAACTGAAGGCAAAGTGTAATGGGTCAAAGGTGGGTGGGAGGCTGGCTTTGAAGTGTTTCAGGACCAGCCTCTTGAAGCACTTCCAGTGCTACCTACTGCACTGCTGTGCTGGTACAACATATTTTTAATGAGTTTATGATTACGATTTAATTATCCAGAATGTCCCCGGGTTATAATTTTAGCGATTTTATCACAGTATATTGGGGTTGAGCCGTAGAGTGCAGACCTTCAGGGGATTTTTTTTTACATATTTACATTCCAATTAGGTGAATAGTGTAGGAACTACAACACTTTTTATAAGGACTAAATGTAATTGGACAGTTAAGGTTTTCCACTAGAACAGCAGATGGCAACTTACAACTCACAACTTGCTGAAAATTGCAGAAGGTTCCTAATGAAATATAATGAGATACAGATCCACTAAGCAGACTATATATACACTATGTTTACATACAGTATATACACATATCTACTTTCCACCTCCCAGAAGTCAGTTGGAGGCCCAGTAAATCATGTACTGCCTATCTCTCTTTCTTTCTCTCCCTCTTACTTGCTTTCTCTCCCCCTCTCTTCCCCACAGTGGTTTGGTGAGACGTGACCACACATAGACCATGAGCAGGAAGTGGCAGCCATAATAGTCTCCTGCCGGAGGTGAACAGAAAGCAATTACTGGGAAATCAGTCTAAAAAGCTGTACCTGCGCTGAGCCAGCAGTGTGGGTTAAATACGCCCTTATGTTCATTCAGCCATACATGTCATTTACCTAATATTAACTTGCAATGTTCAATTAAAAAAAAAACAATGGCCAGCAGTATCCAAATGTAAGCCACAGTATATCAGGACACCATGGTGTGTATTCCATGTTCCATGAGTAAGGGAAGGGGGTAAATGTGGGGTGTCGAATACTCCTATATAATCCTGTCTGAATCCTCTGCACTAATTGAAACCACATGTGTCATTTTGAAAATGAACGTATGTGGCCCAAGAAAGGAAGCCATATCTGCCACAGTAAGGGTGTTGCCTCTCAAATGTGAGAAAGTGAGGCTGACATCTTGTGCTGATTTTAGTTAGTTCAAATAAACGTAAATTTATCTACGAAGCTCAAATAATATTCACAAAACAGCAGTTTTGTGATTATGTGTGGTGCGCACTTCTCTCTTAACCTGCAGTAGCATTTCCTAGAAAAGATGACTGAAGGAATATAGTTTTCACAATCTAGCTGGGGCAGCATGGTGACGTAGTGGTTAGTATATCTGCCTCACAGCAACAAGGTCCTAGGCTCAGGGCCAAGGCTTGGCCATGACGTTTCTGTATGGAGTTTGCATGTTCTCCCCATGCTTGTGTGGGTTTCCTCTCATAGTCCAAAGACATGCACATTAGGTAAACTGGATGTTTAATTGCCTCTAGATGTGAGTGTCAATGGTTGTTTCTGTGCTGGCCCTGTGTGGGAATAAACGATATGTGAGATATAAACGATAATGAATTAAGAAAATGCAACATGATTTTACAAATGTAAATAAAAATTAAAGAAACTGACAAAAAAAATCTCAGTTTGTGTGATTTTGCCTTTGTTCCCATGCGGGACATACTAAACCAATTATACTGAGTTTCAACATTTTTCTTGAGTAATATTCAACGACAGCCACCTCACCTATTTGGCACATAATTGCTTTTATTATTTTTATTTTAACCCCAATTTCCCCCTAATTTAATATTTAATAAATTTAATAAAGACCAGGGAGGGGTGAAAGCATCCATTTTCCCCCTTCGTGACATACAATGGTCAGCACCCGCGTCTTTTCGAACTGTAGCACCGTGTGTATTTGGGGGCGGTCTAACATACTCAGAGGGAAAGCGCTATCTGTCCCCTCGTATAAATGAGCTCACAGACGCCCATGATTGGCTGGCGATCGCTGTGAGTCACAGGGACCTGAGCGTATGCCGTTCCTCCCTCCTTTGAGAGCTTGGCCAATTAGCTCCCATGGACCCCCGGCCATGAACGGTTGTGTGCATTAAACCGGATTCGAATTTACAATCTCCGGGTTAATAGTTTGCACATAATTGTTACATATCAGGATGTTAGGATCATTGATAACTTAAATAATTGATCATTATTAAATACCATAAATTTTAATCGGTATCACACTGCTTAACATGTTTTTGTTTATATGCTGAAAATGGCCAGATTCCTCAGGTGTTCTTTAAAAGAGATTCGACTGAAAGAAGCTGGAAAACGTTTATTCTCTATATGTATATCTGTAGAACCTATGTTCTCTATAAAAACAATTCATAAGTTCCTCAAAATTAAACCCAAACCAAATAAAAGATTGCGTGCATAGTTTATGTTTGTTTCTATTAAACTATTAATTAAATGAGCCATAACTCTGCAGACAGAGGGGTGACATAAAAATGCAATAAGTTGCAAGAAGACATGTGATCATTCTGCGGTTTCATGAGCAAAACTGAACTAATTTGCATGCTAATACATGGGGCTGTATACTTTCTTTCCGATATATGTCATCATCATCATCATCATCATCTTCTGATTGATCCGGCATCAGGTCACGGGGGCATCAGCCTAAGCAGTGATGTCCAGACATCCCTCTCTCCAGCCACTTTCTCCAGCTCTTCCGGGGGGAACACTGAGGCATTCACAGACCAGCCATAGACATACAAGAGATATGAGAGAGGGACATAGTCCCTCCAGCATATACTCGGTCGACCCTGGGGTCTCTTCCTGGTTGGACATTCCCAAGGCACCACACCAGTGAGGCGTTTGGGAGGAATTCTAACCAAATGCCCAAGCCACCATGGCTCCTCTCAACACGGAGGAACAGTGGTTCTACTCTGAATTCCTCCCCGATGGCTGAGCTCCACACCCTATCTCTAAGAGAGCCCCACCACCCTGAGAAGGAAGCTCATTTCAGCCGCTTGTATCCGTATTCTTGTTCTTTCTGTCACTATCCAAAGCCCATGACCATAGGTGAGGGTTGGAAAGTAGGTCGACTGGTAAATTGAGAGCTTGGAGTTGCGGCTCAGCTCCCTCTTCACCATGACGGATCTGTACAAGCTCCACTTTACAGCAGAGGCTGCAGCTATCCGCCTGTCGATCTCCCGCTCCATCATTCCCTCACTCGTGAACAAGACCCTGAGATACTTAAACTCCTCCACTTGGGGCAGGACCTCATTCCAGACCTGAAGGGTGCATTCCACCCTTTTCCGGCTGAGAACCATGGCCTCAGACTTGAAGGTGCTGATTCTCATCCCGGCTGCTTCGCACTACGCTGCGAATCACTCCAATAAGAGATGGAGGTCCCGGCTTGATGAAGCCAAGAGGACAACATCATCTGCAAAAAGCAGAGATGAGATTCTATGACCACTAAACCAGAACCCCTCAAAGCCATGGCTGCACCTAGAAATTCTGGCCATAAAAATTATGAACAGAATCGGTGACAAGAGACAGCCTTGGCGGACTCCAACCCTCACCGGAAACAAATTCGACCTGTTGTTACCAACGCAGACCAAGCTCTGGCTCTGGTAAAACAGAGACCGAAAGGCCCGTAGCAACAGGTCCGGTACACCATACTCCCGGAGCACATGTCACAGATAACCTGAGGGACACGGTCGAAAGCCTTCTCTAAATCCACAAAACAAATGTGGACAGATTGGGAAAATTCCCATGCCCCTCCAGGATCCTGTAGAGTATGTAGAGCTGGTCGAGAGTGCTGCAGCCAAGACGAAAACCACAATGTTCCTCCTGAAACCCAGGTTCAACCATCGGTCGGATCTTCCTCACCGGTACTCCTGCATAGACTTTCCTGGGTGGGCTGATGAGTGTAATTCCATGATGATTGGAACATACCCTCCGGTCCTCTTTTTTAAAAAGGGGGACTACCACCCCGGTTTGCTAATTCAGGAGTACGGCCCCTGATGTTGTGATCAAGCCCTGAGATATTTGAGGCGGATTTTATCCACCCCTGGAGCCCGGGCACCGAGGAGCTTTTTTGACTACCTTGGCGACCTCAGCCATAGTGATGGATGGACTCTCACCCTAACCCCCAGGGTCTTCTTCCTCCATGGAGTGCATGTTGGTGGGATTGAGGAAGTCCTTAAAGTATTCCTTCCACCTTCCGACACCATCCTCAGTCGAGGTGAGCAGCTCCCCAATTCCACTGAAAACAGTATTTGTGGAGAACTGATTCCCCCTCTTAAGGCACCAAAGAGTAGTCCAGAACCTTTTCAAGGCCAACCGATAGTTGCTTTCCAGGCCCTTCCCAAACTCCTCCCACGCCCGAGATTTTGCATTGGCCATAGCTCGGACTGCAGCACATTTGGCCTTCCGGTACCTTTCTGCTGCCCTGGGAATCCCACAGGCCAATAAGATCCGATAGGACTCTTTTTTTTCAGCTGGATGGCTCCCCTCACATCAGGTGTCCACCCCCCCGAGTTCGGGGGTTACCACCACGACAGGCACCGATGGCCTTCCGGCCACAGTTATGGGCTGCCGCCTCAATGATGAAGGCAGGAAACATGGCCCATTCTGATTCCATGTCCCATACCTCAAATATATGTGTGGACTCATATTTAATGTATGTGAATGGAAGCACATATGATTTGGAGCTGTGTAGTTTTATTTTATTCAGAAATTCACTAGTTTGTATCTGAATTCCTAATTTAATTTTTGTGTACTGTTATCATTGCCATTAACTTGTTTTAAGAACTGATGAATTTACATCCTATTCTCAAGATATCATGCACTTGCTAGAGTGAAACGGTGGCCTTTTCAAAGTGGCTAACGGACTATCAAACAGATTTCAGCAGACTTTGATTTTTGCAACTTTGAAAATATAAGTAAAAACCACCTGACGATAATGGAAAGATACACATTTTGATGTCTAACAGATTTTGGGAGGCATGCCTTTTATTTCAGTTTAAGGATGCTATTTTTCTACCACCATAAAATACACTGCTATAAAGAAAATCAGAATGAGTTTGAAGCAAAAGACTAGAGGTTGATGAGCACTACTGCTATGATTTAAAGTCTAATGCTGCTGTGATTGCTCTGTTAGCTTATATGGCATGCTCTTGCACCACACTTGTTTATGTTAGGTCTGTATGTTTTCTTTAATCAGACATGTAGGCTCCAGCTTCACTGATTAACTCATTCAAATTGACCTCTTTCAAATTATATGCTTATACAGTACACTTACACACATGTTAAGACCAACTGTGTATGATGTTGCCAAACTGCTCCCAAAATTTTCATGTCCAAATATTCATAAAACCTGAATGGGTGGTCATATAATATTGTCAACCATGCTGTTTGCATGAAAAGGATCTCTGCTGGTGTGTTTTAAACAGGGGATCAATCATGTGAATTTATTACAGCCTAAACATTGCAACATAATCTGGCCACATTACACATCTGTGACTGATAAAATAAGATTGTGCGATCCACTTGTGTGTATGAATGGGAAGGTTTTGCACTCACTTATATAGTATTTTCTCAATCTGCAATACAGCTCTTGTTTCCTCACCAAGTAATTATAACTTAGTTGGCAAAAAAGTATGGAATTGCTCTAAACTTCTTTAGAAAGTGTCTAGTCCTTTCCATGAAACGAGTTTTTCCATAACCAAAAATGGAATGTTGAATAGATCCATGCCTTGAGAGCATGTAGGTTTACAAAACTGCTTCTAAATTTTGTAGGGCTACGTAAACATGTTAATGTGGAGACATGTAATAAAGAATAAGAAAAAGTAAGATAAAAAGAACAGCATCATCTGAAATACATTAACCCAAATCTAAAGACTGATGAGCGGAGCTCAGGGCTCTGCGCAGATGTGCCTTAAATGAGAAGTGAAACACATGATCACCTTACATTCCAGTGTGCTTGCAATTAGTACTAAATAAACCCTTTGCATGTTTTTCTCCCCCCAAATGAAAACAAATTGTTTCTATAGGAAAGTAAGCAAGGTGGGGGGTGAAGGTAATGTGGTATGATGGTTAGTACTGTCGCCTCAAAGCAAGAGGGTTCAGGGTTCAAGGTTCAAATCTCAGCCAAGTGCCTTCCATTATGTTTGCATGTTCTTCCATGTGGGCTTCCTCCGGGTACTCCAGTTTCCTCCAACAGTCCAAAGGCATTGATATTAGGTCAACTAGCTACCGGTACTTCAATTTCTCCATAGGTGTGAGTGTGGATGCTCACTCATGTCTGTGCTAGTCCTGCAACAGAGTGACACTCAAGGTGTACCCAGCCTCTCACCCAAAGTGGCTCGATCTTCCTCTGCGGCCAGGATGGATACGTGATATGGATAATATATGGGTGGATGGATGGATGGATAGTAAGCTAATCCACAAGCATCGCATTCACTGAATATCCACATGCACAATGATGCTAAGTCCATTTTTTTTTTTGCTTCACAACCAGAATCACTACATTTATTCCATATTCTGTTGAGGCAGGGTTACCAGTTTGTGTAACTTATAAGCAGACTGGAAATACTGCCCTGAAACAAACCTGTAGATATATGCACTTGGGTTTGTTTATAACCACTCCAGTATGACAACACTGTTCCAGAGATTTCCCAGTGCACACATGCTGCTATTCTGCTGGCCTAACACTAGTCTCATACATACACGTACATGCACAAGCTGAGTGATGAGCAGATCCCACGGAAACAGACAGCAGAAATCTGCTTAAATGATTTATGACTTCTCAGCAAGACAGGACATCTGTTTTTATATCCCCCTACTGAAAGATGTCCTGCTCCCCCAGTACCATTTTTTAATGTCTAATTGCTTTTTCTCTATGAGCAGAACTTGGATATGACTTTTCGTGTCTGGAGCCATGAGACATTTGTTTTACTTCCGTTTCTGATTTGTCGTCAGGACAGTAGGACAACATCAAGAATCTGTTGTAATGAGCCTTTCACAACTATATTTTTCTCTCACTCACTTTCCAAACTGCTTAATCTTATTAGGGTCACAGGGAGGCTGGTGCCTATCTCAGCCAACACTGAGGGAAGGTGGGGTGCACTTTCAGCAGCTCACCAGTCCATCATAGGGCCAACACACACAACTATTTATGCCTAATGTGCAGCCTATGGACTGTGGGAGGAAACTAGGTTACCCAGAGGAACCCAGTGAAGCACGTGGAGATAATTCGAACTCCACACAGAAACACCGCCATGGAGACCGGGAGTCAAATACAGGGCCTTGTCGTTGTGTGGCGGATATGCTAACCAGTACATTACTGTGTCACAATTCCATTTCTAAAACATAATATTCTCACTCACGCATTTGCTGAACGGCTTAATCCTTTTAGATTGACTGGAGCCTATTTCAGCCGGTGGGATTCACCCTGAACAGCTCACCAGATCATCGCTGGGTCAACACACACACACACACACACACACACACACACACACACACACACACACACACGAACAACCATAAGCACTCACACCTAGGGGCAATCAATACTATCCAATTAGCTAATGTGCATAACTTTGGACTGTGGGACGAAACCCATGCAAGTATGGTGAGAACATGCAAACTCCACACAGAAACACCCTCGCTGAGCTGAGACACGAACCCTTCTTGCTGTGAGGCAGACATGCCTACCACTGCACCACGTTGCCGCCTCACTACTTCCAGAACTGAATATCCCAGGAACCAAAAGATAAAATACTCTTCCCTTCAGCCTTATACAGAGCCAGCAAATCAAGCACATTTTGGATTTTATCACAAAGCCATTTCAGTTCATGCAGTTTCTGAAAGAGCATCAAGGGTCAAACTCACTACATGCTACCTATTCTTGAGTCTCAGCCAGTCTTTTGTGAGAAAGCATTTTCTCCCCGATGATTTGACTACAGATCCATGCTTGGGCCGGTGGCATAGCGGTTAGAGTGCTGGGCTCATGATCAGGAGGTCTTGGGTTCAAATCTCGGTGAGACCCCCACCGTACTACGACCCCTGGGCAAGGTCTTAACCACGAGTGCGCCTCTGTCCGAGTATGAATGGGTACCAGTAAAAAAAAAATACTGGGAAGGTAACCTGCGATGGACTAGCGACCCATCCAGGAGGAGTTGAACTCCGAGTCGCTTCACGCTACAGAAACCGGGGATAAGCACTGGCCTGATGAGCCACTGGGCTCGGGTGTAAAAGCCCACAGACTTTACCTTACCTTACCATGCTTGGGCAGCACAGTGGCATAGTGATTACCATGTCTGCTTCATAGCAAGAGGGTCCTTTGTTGGGCTAGGGCATCTTGTATGTTCTGTATTTGAATGTATCTCTGTATGGCATTTGTATGTGGGTTTCCTCTAGGTACTCAGGTTTCCTCCCACAGTCCAAATACATGCATATTAGGTATTAGGCACATTAGGCTATTAGGCATTAGATTAGAGAGTTGAGTGGTTATTCTTTTGTTGCCTGTAAATGTCTGGCTAGCTGTTCAGGGTGTATCCCACTTTGGCCAGGGTGCCAATAAAGATTGGATCCAGCTTCGCTGTGACCAGAATTGTAGGGTTAATCGCCTCAAAAAGTGTGTGAGTGATTGAATGAGTTTCATGCTTGAAGGATAAAGAAGGACAGTTGAAAAAAAAAATTGGGTTTGCTTGAGGAAGGTGTGGCTGTTCTGGCCACACCCATTCTCTGCACTTCTGTTCTCTCGGCAAGGTTAGGGTAAGCTCAGGGCCAGCTGGCAGCCCTGTTGGTTTGTGTGGGCAGCAATATTGAAGACATTCAACACATTTTCATTCAGTATAAATAAAGAGATTGGACAGGGCTTTACTGCAGAACTACTCAAATGCTGGAACATCACTCTGCCTTCAGGAACTTAAAAAAAACAGAGTTGTGGGCATTGCAAGTGGAAAGGAAACATTCAGCTGAAAAAGCAGAAAGAAGAGATAGCTCTGTCACTGCTGCCAGGTACAAAAATGAGAGGGGCTCAGAGCTACACTGAACTAATTTGTCAGCACTACCATCTGTGCATCTCTGGGCCTCCTTGGCTCGTGCACAGGATTCAGTGGTTGACATCCTACTCCAGCCGAACTGCCTGGAAGATATGAGTGTTTCTCAGGGTTTGGCTGAGAGACAGTTTACTCCTACCACCCACTTAGTGATCTCAGTAGCTGGACGTGACGGCTCTCTGCCAATCCCCCTACTCCTCCATGCAAACCCCTACTCTTTCTTTTCCTCTCGCCTTTATCCCCTCGTTTTTTCTTCTCCTCAACATTACCTATTTTGAGCTTAGTTAAAACACCCATGGTTGTTTGCCCAGGCATTAAACCACATGTTTTCCCCCTCCTATTTTAAATTCCTGTTTGGATGACTAAACAACTTCCTCTTAGCCCATACATCTTTTTTATGGACAAACCAAAGGAATCTAACCTGAAATAACCTAAATAAAGAAGATAAACAAACAAACAAATAAACAAATGACAGAATAAGCCAACTTGTACTGACGTTGGTCTCTGACAAATAGTGTTTAACTTTTTGTAGCATTTTGCAGTAGGAGGCAGGACAGTGGCATAATGGTTAGCGCATCCATCTCACAGCAAAAAGGGAATAGGTTTGAGTCCTGGTTTCAAGATAGGCTCCAGCCTCCCCTTGATCCTAGTAGTTTTAAACAGTTCAGCAAATTAATGCTTTATAGAGAGGGGCAGCACAGGGTCTCAGTGCTTGCTTCCCAGTCTCAGGCATTTCTCTGTGGAGTCAGTATGGTGTCACCCTGCTTGCATGGGTTTCCTCCTGGTACTCCAGTTTCCTTTCACAGTCCAAAAACATGCACAGTAGGTTGTTCCAAACCACTCCTAGGCGTGAGTATGAATGGTTGTGTGGATGTTAGCCCTGCGCTGGCCTGCCGAGCTGACCAAGGTGTAAAACGCCCTCGTCCAGAGTTGGCTGAGATGGACGCCAGTCTCCCCGTGACCCCAATTAGGATTAAGCGGCTTAGAAAATGAAAGAATGAATGAATAAATGAATGTTTTGCAGTAAGGGCTCCACCAAAAAAGAAAAAAGAAAACAAACTAAACCTGGCATTCCTGTGTTCCTTCATACATACAGTCTGTGGATTTTTTTATTCAAAATTAAAAGGCAAAATGACATCAGCACTGTTAAGCTGTGTTTATATTGCATATGAATTCAAATGTTACTAAAATAAATACGTTACCCAGTTCACTTTTTTTGTTATGTGCTAAATTATCCAGGGGCATCACCCTGCACTGACGAAAACCCAGGCTCGCGTGCGCTCTCACTCTCTCGCGCTCTCTCTCGCTCTCACTCTCTCTCACTCCCACACACACACACACACACACACACACGGCCAGAAAAACCACTGGAGTTGTGTGCACTAATCTGGAGCCATTAGCCTTCTCTAAACACATTCCCAAAGTTATAGCCCGTTTCAGCAACCTCTCCAAAACACACACCATACCCCTCTCATTTTTCTGTCATACTCACTGTATCCAATGTTTAAACATTAGACAAAATGGTAAGGACAAATATGTATTAACACAACACTATATTCTTTCCAATGATTATATGCAAGCAAGTAATATGGCACTATTCATATTCATTGTGCATTTCTGGGTCAGAAATGGAATCGGAAAATTGGAGCTACTAGCATGCTCAGTAGAAAAGGACAAACAAACAGTTTGCTCACCCCTCACCGGTGCAAAATAGTGATGGACAGTTACATGTATGCATGCACAGTGATAACAAAAGTAGCAAACACAGCATGGTTAATTAAACAGTTTCAGGCAGGATGGCTTCCTGGCTTGATTCAGGTGGTGGGAGGATGATCGAGTGCCCTCTGCAAATGGAGGGGAGTCAAGTAGAGCCCGCAGGTAACATGTTGATGAGTTTCACCTGTGTGTAATTACTAGCACTTTTTTATTTTGGTGTGCTTATCGGAATAGACTGGTAACGAAACTGAGGACTACCAACAAAAAAGTGTGCTTTGCTGTATTAGAGACTCAAAGTGATATCATAAAATATTGCCCGAATTAAAAATTAAAAGGCATAGAGGAGTAAACATTACTCATTAGAAAATTTAGAAAAAAAGAGAAATACATTTAATTCTTTTAACAACCGACTCTGTGGGGCAGAGCAAAGATCTATATGCAAGAGGTTTATTGACAGGCAAATTACTGGCAAAGCTCTCTAGGTCCATTTCAAAAGATGCGGGAACAATGGGCAAATCCATAACAACATTCCTGACAAAATCAAGGCAAAAATATCAAGGTAAAGCACTGTAAAAAATAAAGAAATAAAAATAGTGATTATTCAAGATTCAAGATTCAAGAGTTTTATTGTCACTAGCAAGAAATTACATTAAGCAATTGCTGGCAGTGAAATGCTTAAGTCTC
>JAQNCB010000015.1:19769529-19782318 GCA_030068295.1 Euristhmus nudiceps | reverse complement strand
AGTGGCACTGAGGAAAAGACAGGAGGCAGAGTTGGAGGTCGCAGAGATGAAGATGCTGAGGTTCTCTTTAGGAGTGACTCTGTTGGAAAGGATCAGGAATGAGTACATCAGAGGGACAGCACATGTTGGATGTCTTGGAGACAAAGCCAGAGTGGCCAGACTGAGATGGTTTGGACATGTCCAGAGGAGGGATAGTGAATAAATTGGTAGAAAGATGCTGAGGTTGGAACTGCCAGGCAAGAGACCTAGAGGAAGACTAAAGAGAAAGTACATGGATGCACTGAGAGAGGAAATGAAGTTAGTTGGTGTGAGACAAGAGGATGCGAAGGACAGGGATGGAAACATTTGATTCGCTGTGGCGACCCCAAATGGGAGAAGCCGAAAGATAAGTAGAATGAGCTGGTGACGTTGACAACGACAAGACAAGGCATTGTGTCCAGCCGGCGTGCTATAGAGTGTGAATGTGATTACGTGTATCTTTCATCAAAGCACCCTTCATCAAAAACGTCTTTCATCATTTTTCATGGATCAAAATCCATTTCACAAGTCTCTGTTGGGAGAAACTTTAAATCTTTTTCAGGATTGATGGACGGAGTACTTGTCTGAAGTAAAGTGGAACTTTTATTTTTTTATTTTTTATTTTTTTTTAAAAGCCAAACATAACCCTAATTCAAAAACTGAATGAATCTTTCCTTGGGACTTTTACCTCACGTTTATGTATATGCATTTAGTAATTATTATATTAGTGAAAATGCAGCAAAAAATTCAGTCCATGTACGCTGACACATTTTCTCATGATGCCTCGCTTCTGTGACGTCGAGACCGCCACACACACACACACATACACACACACACACGGAGTTGGTTTGTTTACATGGTAGTTGAATGCATTTTGCACGGTGTGCTTGTTTTAAGGTTTTTAATCGTAGACTAATCGTTTTAATTGTAACAATCATAATGTATCAATCCAACCCTCACTAACTTTTATGGCTATAAAACGTTTACTGCAGCTACAGCTGCGACACAAAAAAAGCATCAATAACCTCATAAAATTGCAATATTATATAGGAATATAGCCACATTTTACTCACCAAAATCATTTTTATTTGTACACAAAATCCATCCTCCTTTCTTTCCTCAAGATTTCAATTACTCTGTCGTACAGATTATCAGTGCGTAACACCTGTGGCCGTTACCGGTATTTAACGCAGAACCAGTGGAGTTGCGTTGCTCGCGTCTGTCGTCTCATCCACCATAACAGAGACAAACAGTGCTTTATTACCTTCCCTTCTGATCTCTTCCCCATCACTTAGGCAATAGCAGTGATCAGGTCGTTTTGTATTTCCCACTAAACACTAGTGGATAGGTGGTAATGTAAATCCGTGTTGCTCTCAGCAATGAGTGAGAGAAGCTCCGGATTTCCTCTGTTTTTGTATCCCGTGCCTTCATCGTGACCCCGAAATGAAAGTTCTTGCTTGCCCAAGAAAAAGACAGTCTATCAGTCCACAAATCCAGTTTTGCTCCAAACACCATGTCGATTTGTGGCAAATAACAGGCGCACAAAGCAATACAATTTGCAGTGTTCTTGTTCCTGTTAGCCAGCCGCATTGACTACAGTGGGGCGGTGCTTACGTCATATTCTCGTGAATGCCGCGAGATTTAAAACCGTGATGGCGGCGCCCTCTATTGGAATTTCGAAGAATAAAAAGGCTTTTATTTCGAAACATGACATTCATACTCTTAAAATACATGCACAAGAAGACTTTATTATGTTAATACTTTCAATAGGGGAAGTTTGAAAATAGGGTTATGTTTGGCTTTAACTCCATGAAACAGTAGGGGGTGCCACTGCCATAGATTTACACACACAAACATATACATACATATGTGTATATATACAGTGCTGGGAAAGTTTTTGCCCCTGACCAATTTTTGTCATTGTCATCCATTTCAGTTCAAGCAAACCTAAATACTATACAAAAGTAAAACACAAAATGCAATTTTCAGTGCCAATTGCATTTATTAAGGGAAAAAACATCTGAACCTACAAAGGCCCATGTGAATAAGCAATTGCCCCTAATCTTAATAGCTGGTTGAACCACCTTTTGGAGCAATAACTGCAGTCAAGCGTTTGTGATAAGAGGCGATGAGTCTTTTACATCGCTGTGATGGGATTTTGGCCCACTCTTCTCTGCAGAATTGTTTAAGGTCAACCAGATTGGATGGTTTTCGTGCATGAACACCCTTTTGAAGGTCATGCCACAGCATCTCAATAGGGTTCAGGTCGGGACTTTGGTTAGGACACTCCAAAACCCTCATTTTGTTTGTTTTTTTTAGCCATTCAGAAGTGGACTTGCTGGTGTGCTTCGGATCATTGTCTTGCTGTTGAACCCAGGTGCACTTTAGCTTGAGGTCTCAAACTGATGAACGGACATTCTTCGCCATGATTTCTTGGTAGCGAGCGGAATTCATGGTTCCATCATTCATGACAAGTCTCCCAGGTCCTGAAGCAGCAAAGCAGGCCCAGATCATCACACTTCCACCACCATGTTTCACTGTTGGCACAATGTTATTTTTATCAAATGCAGTGTTCCTTTTGCGACACATGTAATGGGGTGCATTTCTCCCAAAAAGTTCAACTTTAGTTTCATCAGTCCAGAGGGCATTTTCCCAAAAGCTTTGGGGATGATCAAGGTGATTATTGGCAAAACTGACTCGTGTGTTGATTTTATTTATTTATTTATTTTTTGTCAGTAGTAACTTTTGCCTCGGAACTCTTCCATGGATGCCATTTTTGCCTAGTGTCTTTCTAATGGTGGAGTCATGAACATTGACATTAACTGAGGCAAGTGAGGCTTGTAGTTGTTTAGAAGTGGTTTTTGGATCCTCTTGGAGTAATTTTGGTAGGTCGCCCATTCCTGGGAAGGGTTACTACTGTGCCATGCCTTCTCCATTTCTGGATAATGGTTCTGACAGTGGTCCACTGGAGTTCCAAAGATTAACCAATGACTTTATATCTTTTCCTGTCCTAAGACATCCCTATAATCTTCTTTCTTATTTGCTTTTGACACTCACTGGATCACGGCATGATGTGTGTTCAGTATGGCCTCCCTCACCTTGTCAGACAAGTTTTATGTTGGGGATCTCCTGAATGAAAATGTCTGGCAGCAATCAGGCCTGGGTGTGGCCATGAAATTGAACTCAGTTTTCCACAATAATAGGATTAATCACAATTACCTCACCTTTTAACAAGGGGGCCATTACTTTTTTCAGATGTTTTGGATCAGATTTTTCTCGTAACAAATAAAATCAACAAGAAAACAGCATTTTTTTTTTTGAATACTTGGGTTATCTTTGTGTAATGTTTAAATTTGTTTGACGATCTGAAAAAGTTAATTGTGACAAAGGTGCAAAAAAGTAAAGAAATCAGTGGTGGCATTAGGCTGTTGTGATCAGCATGTCCGCCTCACAGCCAGAGGATCCTTGGTTCGACTCCCCGGGTGTTTCTATGTGGAGTTTACATGTTCTCAATGTGCTTGTGTGGATTTCCTCTTGGCACTCCAGTTTCTTCCCACATTTCGAATACATACACATTAGGCTAATTGACTGTTCCTAATTGTGAATGGCTGTCTGTGAGTTTGCTCTGCGATGGTCTGGTGAGCTGTTAAGGGTGCCCTTCGCCCATTTTTGGTTGAGAGAGGCACCAGCCTCCAGATGACCCTAATAGGATTAAGCGCTATGGCAAATGAGATTAATGTTGTTGCTGACTGTATACAATTACTGATTATTGTTACTTGAGTTCAAAGTGTGTGTGTGTGTGTGTGTGTGTGTGTGTGTGTGTGTGTGTGTGTGTGTGTGTGTGTGTGTGTGTGTATATACGGTTTTTCAGGGCTCTACCAGTGAGGCCATGAAGAGCGTTCCTTTTGTGGGGCAGTTCCTGGGAAGACTTTGTTGGAATCCATATGTTACTGCGGATGGTAAATTTATGATTCTCTTACTTGTTGGAGGTGTGTTTATCATTTTGATGGAGAAATGGGTCTGCAGGCGTTAAGTATTTGCATTTTTTCCTTTTTTCCACAGAATCTTGCAGTGGCCTGTTGGGCATTTATTTTCACTTTTACTCTTTTTTTTTTTTTTTTTTTTTTTTACCTTTTTTTAATTTCTCGTTCTCTTTGAATCTTTTTTCTGCATATGATTTTTCTGTTCCTGTTATCTCGCTTTAGTCATTTTCCACGCTCCCTAATATGTACACAGTCCTTCTGCATTTATTTCTATTGAGTCACTTTATAGATAACACGCACTGCATATTTAAATAATCTTTAACCTGATTTTCAGTGTTTCCTATTTGTACTTTCTGTCCATCAGGAGCAAGCAGAAGGCTCCTGCTACGGTGCATATGGCTTCTATACAGTGCCGAGCCTCAGGATGTAGTGGAGCACCGGGCCAACGAGTGGATACGGGTACACACACACACACACACACACACACACACACACACACACACACAGCTGTTTATCATAAAGGAATCTTCACCCAATGTCCACTTTTATTGTCCTTCAGTCTCCGTATGTCACATGATCTGACTGGCCTTGAAAGGCTCTTTTACTTGGTTACACAAATTAAATTACTACATTACACATGAGTAGCACAGTGTTGTAGTGATTAGCATGTCCACCACATCACAGCAAGAAGTTCCTGGGTTCAAGTCCCAGGGTTAGCAAGGGTGTTTCTGTGTGGAATTTGAATGTTCTCCCCATGCTTCTGTGGGTTTCCTCCCAGGTCACAGGATTAAACGGTCCTGCAAATGAATGAATAAATGAATAGATTACATACAATTTATACTCCCCCCCCCCCCCCCTCCCTTTCATGGTTTAAGACCTACAGATATAGTCCGTTGTGTTTGGAATGCTGAGCTTGTGTTATTAATATGAAGGCTCCCTCTTGAATCTTGTACAGGTAGAAAACACATTGAAGTTGCTGTTTCCAAGCCACTAAAAGTTAAATTTTTAACACATGCCCCGTATACAGATATAATCAGAGGGGAGAAAGGAGCAATAAAAAAAGCAGGTTTTTTAATGTTCACACAGATGGTTTACCTTTCACATTTTTACCCGATTAAAATGTGTGTGTATTCTTTTTGTTGTCATCTAATAAAACATTGTGCTAATTAAAGGAGGGCTTTTAAAGTAAACTTTTAATTTGCCAGATGTGTTTTGACCTATACAAAAGGGAAGTGAAGACAGAGGGAGGTGTGGATGTTCCATGAGGCCTTGCACTGCAGTGATTCATCTTACAGTATTTTCTCAGCTAACTAGCGTTTGTATAGCAGTAGGTAGATACAGTGTGTGGGAAAAGGCCTGGGGCATGAAGGAGAGAACGGGGATTGGGGGGGACCTGGTATTGGCTGTTTTTCTTGAACTTTTCATTGGTCTCAGTAAGAACTGTACAGTGATGTTTTTGCTTTTCCTGCTGAGTTCAGTGCATGTGTTTAGCCTTTTTTTAATCACTGTTTTTAAGTACATTTAGGACAAACTGCAGTAAAGTGTGTGTGTGTGTGTGTGTGTGTGTGTGGGTGTGTGTATGTAGTCAGGAAATACAGTCGAGATTAAGTCACCAGTGGACCAGCAAAACGCATATTTCTTGATTCTAGCTATTTACTATGGCTAAAACCTCACCGTAACACTTTCTCTTTCTGCTTCAAATAGAATACTAGCATCTCACTCTTTCTCTCACTTCACCATTCATCCCCACAAATAGAATGCCTTTGTTGAAGGCATACTAGCCCAGATCCAGTTGCTGAATCACATTGAGCAGTGAATTGTCTTTTGTCATTAAAAGATCAGCGTTTACAGATGGTCTAAAATGACTGAGTCATCTCTGTAACTTTGCCAGACACAAACAGTGTGACAGTGCAGGTTTTTGCATGTGATTGCAACCACCAATTAATTATGTGTGGACATTTTCAGTTCTGAAATATCCTTCATTTCGTCAGCTCATTCTCCTTCTCTCTTTCATTTGCCAAAATGCTGAATCGTACTCTTAGGTTCCAGCCTTGCCGTGACCCCAGCTCACCCAACACTGGGCGAAGGCGAGGTACACCCTCAACAGCTCATCAGACCATTAGAGGGCAACTCACTCAACCATTCACATTTACACCTAGGGACAATTTGGAGCAGCCAATTAGCCTGATGTGCATGTCTTTTGGACTATGAGAGGAAACCGGAGTACCCAGAGGAAACCCACCCAAGCAAAAGGAGAAAATGCAAACTCCAACAGAAACATCTGATCTTTGGACCCGAACTCGGGACCTTCTTGCTGCGAGGTGGTCATGAAAACCACTATGCCAATGTGTTGCCTAGACTGATCAGTTAATAGTTAAAAAGGCTCAGATAACATGCAAGTTGGGCTTTTGTTAAGGAAAAGAAAAGATGTATTTTACTTGTGGTGACTGCATTTTCAGAGTCAATATGGTCAGTTAGCTTGAGTCACAAACCTGTGTGAGACAGACCAGTATTCTAAAATGGTGTTATCCACCTTCAAGCTTTTAGTTGCAGAGGAGTAAACCAACCCACCACTGTGTGTGTTTTCAAAGTCAGCACAAGGGCTGTGTAGAGTTTTTGTTGAATTGTACTTTGGTCAGTTCTTGCCCTGACTTGATCCGACTTATGAATTTTTCCACTGCCACGTACCAGTGTGGTACCGCTGTGCACTGCATAACGTCTTCCATCTGCCATTGTGGTATTTAGAACATACTAATTCTGAATAACTGTAGGTATGCTTAGTTTGTGGTTCGGCCAGGGAGAGGTGATCAAGTGCCTCCTGAGCACATGTACTATGGGGTGGGTGGTGGGGGGAGGACATCTTATGGAAATTGTTGATTTCTTTTTCGTATAAACATTTCAACCTCTAATTTCATGACTACAGACAAAGGTTGTAAACAGGTCCACAAGGAAGCAAGTACGCCCATGTCCTCAAAATCTACTATTTCGCCCTTGAGCAGAAGTAACTTGCTAGATCAGTGGTCCCCAACCTTTTTTGTGCCATGGACCGGTTTCATGTAAAACAATAGTTTCACAGACCGGTATAGTAGTGTCGTCCGGTGAGGTTGACAGCTGGTACTGACTCTTTTAGAGAGAGATTTACGAATATAGATTAATTCAAAGTATATTATTCATCATTTGATTGACAACAGATAATTTGTTGTTTTATATCTTATATCAGCATTCTTTACTCAAACATGTTGCGCCCATTTCATTTTAAGTTAAAAATTATTCCAACTGCCTTGGTCTTCCTTTAGTAATTACCTCTTTTTTTTGGAAATATAAAATATTTTCAAAATATAATCTTGAATTTTGATAAGGCAGATATTAAAGTAAATATAACAACAAATGAAGAAGACTGTAGGTGGTGCAAGAATCTGTGGTGGGGTTTTTGCTTTTTTGCTTTTTTGCTTTACTGCATCAGTTGACCGGGACAAGCAGATCCTTCAGACTCCAATAATTAAAAAATATATATATATTAAGACTTGTGATGGCCACTGTGCTAGATGTTTGAATTTTCTTGCATGTATTGCTGTTTGCAAATCCCCTTCTTAACCTTTCAGTAGGGTTTAAATGACTCCATCAGGTCAGATCTGTCCAGTCTCTTTCTGATTGTAAATATTTGCCCTTTCACACCAAGGGTTACCTGCGAATTCTGTGATGTAACTTAGAAGTTCTCTTAGATTACTTTATGCATCAAACATTCTGCTTTGCTCTTGAGCAGAAAATATTGCTGCTGTTGCCAATTGTGGGCAAATTGGCAGTCATTTCAAAACTACACTTTGTTTTCTTGTTTCCTCATAGTGGAATTATTTATTTGAAGTAATTTAGAAATCCTTTTGAATCCCTTTCCAGACTTCAATTTTTTTTTCCTGCAGGGTCTTGGATAGCTCTTTAGATCGGCTTGATGGCAGTACACACTTCAATAGCAAAGAGAAAACCAGGCCCCAAATGCTAGGTTTACATTCAACATATTCTTATCTGTGGGAGGCTCTGATCAATAGCAATATGCTTCAAGTTTCATCTCTGGGATGCACTCTGCCTCCTTTTTAAACCCCAACTGTGCTCCAAGTGTGGTCATAAATGGCACTTTTTTTTAATTACAGAGATTGTTGATATGGTTACCTAGTGTAATCCCAGGGTGACTGTGTAACTACTTTTTCATGTTAATGATCTGTTTATTTCATTTATTAAAATTATTACAAAATGTCAGTGTTGTGTGTCATTCACTGGAGCACTGAATCAAAGAGGTTGAGATGTTTGCTTGTTCAAATGACGGATGTAATTTTTTATTTATTTATTTTTTTTACATGAGTGCAGCATCTAACATAGCAACTTAAACATACATATTTAGCAAGAAAAACTTGCTTCCACATTTGTGTCAGTATACTCAATGACTTACTTACTGTGTTAATGAAGCGTCTTTTTCTTGGAATATTCCGTACCCAGTTAATCTCCAGTCATTGTGCCTTCGACGGTCAAGACCAAATAGTTTTAGAAATACAACACACACGTTTTGTGAAAGTAAAGCAGTTTGTTATTTCTTTTATACTCAAGTTGATTGTAGCATTGCTTTAAACGCAATGCTTTTCTCATTCACTACCCGATACCATGCAGACTTGGCAGCACATAAAATGTGCCTCTGCTTTCAACTTGTATCCATAAGTGGTCCTATACTTAAGTTACTTTGAATGTAGGAAGTACGAACTTATGATGTTAAATACTTTGTTTTCTGCAAAATGGGCCACTCTCTTCGCATGAGGTTACAATGCCTAATCAAAAGATGTTAAAGAAAGGAAAGCAGTGATTTCTAAATTTACTTTGACTTTCACTGCAGACAGTATGGAGAAATTTTTCATATTTCTTTGGTTAAATCTGTTTCATTACTTTTAGTGTGACGAGCCAATTTTTGTTCCGTGGGAAATTGTGTGTGTATTTGTCTGTCCACGAGTGTACGCTCAGTTCTAGTAAGTTATTACCTTTTGGCGTGAGCTATATATTGTTCATGTTGTTGTTGTTGTTGTTGTTGTTGTTATTATTACTAGACATTTGAGAGCTTACGGAGATTGTACTAAAATAAAGTAGTAATATGATAGTCATTTACATAGACAGGAACTTTTCCAATAGGTCTAACGTCGCAATCTAATTACATCATTACAAGTTCAACTTCGTCTTCATGTTAGACAGAGTATGCATATGTCCGAAGTTCTCCACTAATGACATAGTAATTAATGTCATGACAGTAGTAATGTTATTAGTAGTGTTGGTGTAAACACAGCATTCAGGTAATGAAACTTTAAGTCCTATTGTACAACAACAGGGATCTGACATGCATGCCAATTGGTGCCACATGAAAGGTCAGTGAACGCAACTTTTATTATTTTTAGAATTAACAATTTTGAGTGATTAAGTTAAAAAAAAAAAAAAAAAAAAAAAGAGTGGGGCCGGTGGCGTAGTGGTTAGAGTGCTGGGCTCATGATCAGGAGGTCATGGGTTCGAATCTTGGTGAGCCCCCACCGTGCTAAGACCCCTGGTCAAGGTCTTGAAAAGTCTGCCCATGCATCTTTCGGTTTGTCTGAAGCGCCTACCTCTAACTTGGTGGATATGTGTAGGGTGATAGGGTGGCGTGTTGCGTACCAGCATTAGGTCACTGTGACTTTAACCTATGGCCATTGATGCCACTTAAAAGAGAGGGGAAAAAAATGTACTGGCCATATTTCTACATGGTAGGCGTTACACATAAAACAGTAGATATGGCTGAGTCACTTGCTTCAAGGCCAGGGTTGCAGTCCACAGTCAAATGTCAAATTACCTTCGGTGAATTGAAAGCTACAGCCTGACAAGAAAGTAAAAGATGTACATCTTTTCTTCTTTACCCTCTACCTTGACCTTGAAGCAAATGATCACAGATGTAAAGGCAGAGTGTCTAGTTCATTCAGTGTCTTTTGAAATTCTGTTTACATATTTTGAGTGTTTGTGTGCTTCAGCCAGAGCGGGGCCCTCAGTGATGGTTGCCATCACAATGGTATCTAGTTTATTTTTGATCATTTTTTCACATCTGGAATCTGCTCCTTCTCTCCTCAACAAGACAAGAATAGGCAGGACGAGTAGTAGGAGGTAATGGGAGTCTACTATAGGGCAAACACGGGAGGTCTTGGTCATGCGGTGATGACGTTAGTACTAAGCTAGCTATCAAGTACATGGGTAAAGGTTAGCTCTGAAAGAAAAAACATCCTGGTGGTCCAGTATATAACATCACATTGACGTTCCCATGTTTTTCCTTTTCCTAAGATAATAACCCATCCTAATGTCCATTGCCATCAACTAAGACATGAGGTTTTGCTCCTATTATTCCAGTAGCTTTTTTCTCCCCCACATTCAGCCTTTAATGTCAGTTGAGTCCTGCATTCCTTTTCTGCTTTGCATGAATAAACAGACAGCCTCATCAAATGGAAAACCAGCTCTGTCGTGTATGGCAGCGTTAAGCATTATTTCCCCTTTTTATGTGGGTGGCATAGTCTGAAAGAATGCCGAGTGGGTGGCGCTGGGGTTTGCTGCTGCCCAAATTCTGTCCTGTCATTAATGGCCCCATTGCCCAATCCGCTGCCATCTCTCGATCTACCACACCAGCCTTGGCTCATTCGCATTTCCACATCAGAGAACAGGCTGTGTGTTCCAGTTGCTGAGCAGTAGGTTTCTAAGGCTGAGTAGTAATGACCATATTCCATTGTGGCCATCTCAAGCTTCAGTGCTCTCTCGCTCTCTCTCTCTCTCTCTCTCTCTCTCTCTCTCTCTCTCTCTCTCTCTCTCATATTCTCATGCTACTCACTTTTTTATATTCATTCTCTTTTGCTTTCCTCTCTTACTCATTACTTATCGTGTTCATTGCTTCATTACGCTCTCACACTCAAATCACACGTCAATTTGTTTTTATTCAAAGTTAGTTTAATATAAAACCATGTAGTGAATGAATTAAATAAAACGAACAAAAAATACTAACTCTGCAGCAATGCTCATCCCTCAGCTAAGGTTTTAAAAGAGCTTGGTGTGTTTTTGCTAAATCAGTTGGCTGTAATTGAGCCAGTTGGGGTTTGTAATATTTTAACATGCTGTAAGCCACATGGTAGCAATGCTTTCCATTCAGGTTCATAGTAACTGATTCTTGGATTGTCTGAAAGTAAATGTATTTAATTTAACATTTTTTGTCCTGAGTATATATCTGTCTGGTTTCATGAAATGCAACAATGTTCTATAATATTACAGTGATTTAAAAAATAAAAAATCAAGTACTCAATTAGGAAAGCTGACTGCTGTTCAATATTTGTGTAAACAGAATTTGCTTTGCCATCTAACTTCAAAAGAACAGGTCAGTATGGTGGATGTGCTGGAGAAACATGCTGGCCTTTCCCCTCATCAGTATTATTCAGGGAGTCTCAAAAAGGTAAAATGATCACATTTTAGGTTCATGCTGTAATACGTTTTTTTCCCAATAGCGATGAACATCCTGATATTTCTTATTTGTGTTACAACTTGTTGATTGTGTGTGCAGTAAAAGTATGTGTTTGTCTGCTGCAGATGGTGGCGTTACTGACAATAGAGGTTAATAGTCATATCACTTCAGCAGCCTCTTTAGAAAGGTTTGTAGCATTCAGCACACTCAGCACACAGCACAGTCACTTCAGTATTTGAGCATGAGGTAAGGTGGATTCACAGCCAAAATGTAATTAGTAATGCATATTGTGCATGTCTTGCAGCGCAGACATGCTTACCAAAATACTTTGGTCCTTATCAACACTTTAAGGCATGCAATTTTGCCATTCTGTGCTTTTAATACTTTTTCTCCCTTTTTATTTTTTTTGTCTTTATGTATCCTCAGTTTAAATGCAAGTTTAAAAACAAATTCTTTTAAGTAGCACTTATTAGATCAAGTTTATATCATAAGCAAACACCAGATTTTTCTCTCTCTAATATGCAGTATACAGTGACTTGTACAATTGTTCACCTTTTGGCATTTTGTTTATTTTTATATTTGTGTTTATTTTTTGCATTAGGTCCTTGAATTAAAATGGATATTTTTTGAGTCGTTTTATCACAGCATGCCAACAACCTTGGAGATGCAAAATATTTGTTATTGAAAAGCAAACATAAATACTGTAGTACAAAAAACACAACCTGAATGTGCATAACTATCCCCCAACCAAAAAAAAAAAGTCAATACAGAGATCCCTCACTTTTCACGGATAATGGGGGGGTCGAGATCCCCTGCGAAGACTGAATTTCAGCGAAGTATGATCGATACCCCTCCCCGACTGACGTATACGTACATGTATATGTGTATATAATATCAACACATACATATTCAGTGCAATAAATGCTTATAATAACAATTAAACATTCATAAGATTAAAATAATGCATAAGATCTAAATAATATAGAATACATATGTGTAATTATACATAGATGTAAATAAAGTGTAAGAAATGTCTTGACTTCAGCCTTTTCTGTCTTGAATGCTGTTATTTCAGAGCTGTCCAAAACCGAGTCCCAAACCGGAGTCAGTAGTGAGCTTGCTCCCTCCCCTTAACGCTTTCCCTATTTAATAGTGAAAGGTTTAAGTGAAAGTCCACAAGGTCACTACCGACTCGGTTTGGAACACTGCCTTTAAAATCTCTCAAGCTGATTGGTTGAGACGAATTTCCCAGCATTAGAAGAGGCTGGGATCCGAATCCGAGTCAGTAGCGACCCCTCG
>JAQNCB010000015.1:19688297-19698902 GCA_030068295.1 Euristhmus nudiceps | reverse complement strand
TCATTAAAAGTTAACGCTTATAAAGTTATAAAATCCATGTGCAACTCGGTTAAATAAAAGTCTGTTGTCCATATAATCTGTAATTTAGTTTTCTTAAAATCTCGTTTCGTATCGATCTCGTGAACCCAATCTCGTGACCTGAGTGTCTCGTCACACCCCTACATACTATACATTTACTGATGTGTTTTTTTTTCTCAGCTATATACAGTGTTTTCTCAGATACTGCTTACTACAGTTATCCATCCATCCCAGAATCTACTGATTGAGCCTTTTTGCTATTTCTGCCTGGACCAGCAATGCATTCTCTACTGGAGCCCTGTGCATTTTAGACCCAAATATAGTGTGTCCAGACCAATCTGATAAAGGCTGTTTTTTTTTCCTGGTCCAGTGCCAGAAGGCTTAAAACTCATAATGCCATTTTTATCCAGTAAAATCTTTCTGCTGTGCATTTTTACTCTGCTATTTTAAACTGTTTAATCAATGAGGTGTTGTCGGAAAGGCATGTTTTATAAATTGATAAGCCTGCAATGTGCTCAATATTTCCAAATTTAATAACCTCACAGTCTCGACCAGAATATAAATATGACTGAGCACATTGGAGTCTAAAAGCTGTATCCCGGTTCCACTGGTGCCTGGTAGTTATAGGGAAAGCACAGCTGCTTTATATTTATATGTATATACAAACGTACAGCACCGCCAGTCAGCCAATCAATTTTACTGTCCCAAATAGAGTTTAAAGGACCCGTTTTTGTTCCATGACTTTGAAATTAAATTCCATGTTGTTTTTTCATTCTCTCCTGTAATTACCAGTGAATTTGTGCATCAAATTTTCCATTAAACATTCATAAAATCAACAATAGCAGTTTTTCCCTTTAGTGCAAAAAGCCACTAACCTAGTGAGTTGAGGAAGATGGTGACTAGCTAGACTTTGAGACAACAAGCTAGACTTCAAAAAAAATTTCAGACACAAATACAAATCAATCTATCAACCTAAATGCAGTTTATTTACAATAACTAAAATGTACCAAGATGAAATAAGACAGGTAAGACCTGTTGGGGCCTAGCTACCATCATCAGAGTTTAGATATGTTTAAGGTTTGGGAAGTCAGTGATTGCGAGGTTTGTGTTTCTGGTTCAGTGATTCATTACATTTAAAAATTTTGCTGCTTTAAGAACTCTCCCAATCATCATATGGACATGCTGTTCATCCATAAATTTGATTTCTTTGAGGGTCAACTGGGGTGGGACATGGGTACTTGGTACATAGGAATCAACAGGCAGAAGCATGAATCTGTGTAGCTGAACTGGATTCACTCACTGCATTTAATCTTAAAAGTCTCTGAAATCAAGGACAACATAGTGGCGTAGTGGTTAGTATGTCCACCTCACAGTGAGAGGGTGCTGGGTTTGAGTCCTGGATAGAGTTTGCATGTTGCCTCATGCTTGAGTGGTTTCTCCCAGTACTTCAGTTTCCTCCCATGGTCCAAATAGTTCTAAGTTGCCCCTAGGTGAAATAGGCTTAAAGAGCGCACTGCCCAATAAACACTTTTTTCCTAGTTAACAAACGCCCTCCACCCCTCCGCCGAACACGCACATTCCCATTCACCCCCAGAGTCACACAGCTTCTGAGCAAGACTCAACCTGATGTAGGAAAAGCCATTTGTTCAATAAGTGCTAATTAAAACACATTAAAACACATTGTACTTGATTCTCAGAGCCTCTGAAATTATATTAGCGCAATGTTGGGGCTCGAGAGAAGAATTTACACTGTTCTGTTCACAGAAAACAGTTTGCATTTAATGAAGGAACTGTGCAATATTACAGTGAGAGATTTGGTAATGTAATTCACAAAAATATTATTTCACTAAGACCGATGAATAATGTACATGCGTTGGTAAACATTCCCTTGCCACAATTTAATGAAATTTTAGGGGAAGCCGTGCTCCCCGCATAGACTTATAGCAATCAGCAATGCTGAGATCCTTATATTGTTTGTTGTGATGTGGGACTTGATTAACACCAAGTCGGCTGTCTCATACAGCTCCATACAAGTGCCTGGAATATTCATCAGATTTTCTGGCTGTAATATATAGGTATACTTCACTTTCTTGGCATCTTATTTTTCTATTTTGTTGTTTTACAACCTGCAATTAAATAGATATTTGGGGAATGTCATGCCAACAACCTTGAAGATTCAACTTGAAGGGTATACCTCTGTGAGCTTGTTACATCTAGCCTCTGGGATTGATGTCCCTTATTCAAAGCAAATCTGCTCCATCTCCTTCAACAATTTTCTTCCTCAGGAATTTGTCTGTATTCAATAACCATCCACCATTTCCTCAATTCCAACTGATTTCCCAGTCCCTACCAATAAAAACATCCCCACAGCATGATACTACCACCACCATCACGATTCACTGTGGGGATGGTGTTCTTGGAATGAACAGAGGTGTTGGGTTTACTCCAGACACAGCATTTTCATTGATGACCAAAAAGTTCAATTTTAATCTCACCTGAACAGATGACTTTCTACATGTCTTTTATCAAAAACTAAATGTGCTTTTCTTCTAGCCACTCTTCCATAAATCCCAGCTCTGTAAAGTATACGACTTAAGAATGGTCTTATGGACAGATACATCAGACTGCACTGGGGAGCTTTGCAGCTTTCCAGCACCTTATGGGTTACCCCTGGGTCTCTTTGTCGCCTCTTGCTGTCCTTGCCAGTAATCTTTGATGGACGGCCATCTCTGAGCTGCTGTGATGCAATGCTCTCTCCATTATGCCATCATGGATTTCATGGTGCTCTCTGGGATTTTAACAGTTTTAAACCCAACCCTGAGCTTTACTTCTCCAAAAGTGACTAGTTTGGAGAGCTCCCTGATCTACTTGGTGGTGCCTCTTGATTATTGGTGTTGCAGACTCTAGGAACAGGGGTATGTATGTATGTATGTATGTATGTATACATACATTATGTATACATACATTCACACACATATACATATATTAAAAACATATAGGAACAGCGATGGCTCAGAGCTTAAGCCTCTGGAATACTGATCAGAAGGACACTGGATCAAGCCCCCCAAGGCCCTTAACCCCAGATGCTCAACTGAAAAAAAACAAGATAAAAGGATAAGGCTACAATTGGAGCAATTTTCAGCAGGCACTGTTATATGTTATACTATGCATTTTATGTTATTAGCCAAGTCAGGCTTTTGTGCATCTGTGCCATCACCACCACCTCTCTTTGACACTTGGACAATTCACAATCTGACCATCTGTTTATAAATCAACTAGGCTTCAAAAGCAGCATGTTAAGCTGTAATATGTAAGCAGTAATAGGAATCTCGATTCCAAAGACCAACCACACAACTAATAAACGTAATTATCAAAGCGTGAATTCTACTTTCACATTTACTGAGCACCCTGTGCTTTGGCTCTGTACGTAGCTCCCTTAGTTCTTAATTAAAAAAGAATTATAATGGCAAGGTAAAACAGAGGACTCTGCTGTGTCGCTAAAAAAGTCAAATTTAGAACCCTGTCGGGCTTTTTATTTTTATTTTTTAATTTACACTGAGAAAGAGCGGCTCCTGCTTAAATCACACCTCGAGTGGAATAGCATGCGTACAGCAATAACAATTTTACCCCTTGATAAGAAAGTACCTCTACTCAAACACTCCCAAATTGATCTACACCCACTTCAGTGAGGGGGGGGAAAAGCCTTCTGAGAAGTCACAGTTATTAGATTCATGTGTTTCCCTCAATAATCCCTAGCTCTTTCAGACCCAGTGGTACAAAGCACTTACATTAAAGTGATGGCCATCAACGCTGTTGGTTTTACAAGTTTATCCCCACAGACCCTCTAAGATTGAGAGGGAGGTGTGGAGGAGGAGGAGAAGGAGGAGGAGGAGGAGAGCACAGAGCAAGTTTAATAGCATCAGAGTTGTCTGTGGGAGTCGCCGTCTCCTTCACTCATTACCGAAAAACACAACCCTGACTCTCTCCATCTGACAGATGTTTCCAAGTTGTGCTTAGCAGTAAAAGAAATGACGGAGTTCACAGAGCTTTTTTTATGTGGGAGCATTGATTTCATTTCCCCACCAGACGAGGCCCCTTCACAGGGGCCAGACATCAGGGAAAAAAAAAAACAGCAATTTGATTGACCACTATGGGCTACTGCACATTTATGAGGGAGCACTTACTCACAAATTGCTACTTTACTCGAAACCAGCTGGAGATTCTGTGTTGAACGATGGTGGAGGGAGGTGGGGAGGGCAGGCATGCATAATCGGTTAATGCTGTATGTGACCGTATATTTCCTGGCTGATGCCTTTTCCGTTTGCGCAAAAAAGACAAACACAGACGAGATTAAATGACACAGAGCTCTTGATTTTTTTTCTTCTTTCATCTCATTCAGGAAAGCACTCTCATTAAAAACTGCCCGAATCACCAGCCCGAATCCTCTGAGAAAATTCAGGGGGAAAAATTTCTGTCGTTGAAAGAGAGAGAAAGAATGGTTAGATTGCTGACGTGCACCATTAAAGAATAGAGATTGGAACTGGACACTATAAACCCCACAGGTCCACACATAAGACTAGTTTGTGTTTCAGTATCAGTTTGGATGTGACTGTGGCTCCTATAACTTACACTACAACATCATCCTATCTATACACTGCACTACACAGGTGTACACAAATCAACTTGCGGCAAATATTTAAATAGTAAAAGGTGTCAAAATGTATTTAGTATTGGCTCCCGAGTAGCGCATGGAAAAGATGCCTGACTATCAACCCATCAATCGCACGTTCGAATCTGGGTTAATGCCACAGCCGGTTCGCAGCCGTTCGCAGGCGCCAATTTGCTGAGCTCTCACGGAAGGGAGGAAAGGCACATACTCACGGGTGGAGGGGAGGCTACCATTGCATGTCACGGAGGGGGCGTTTGGATGCTTTCACCCCTCCCCTGGGCGGTGGTGGTCATGTAATAGGGAAGGCGATACCTGATGGGTGGGAATTGGATAGGACTAAAATTTTGGGAGAAAATGGGGGCGGGGGGAGTATTTAGTATTAATAAAGTGGACAGAGAGGGTCAATTCTGTACTGGATATTTCTCCTGTTAAACGTAGGCCTATATTTAGAAGACTGGATTAATTGAACCAATATCAGCTATTGTGAAATGACTACAGTTAACCATGGTTAACTCTTTAAAAGGATTAACAATAAACAAAATAATGTGTGAACAGAACATCCAGATATCACTTTCATATGTATACTAAAATGGATAATGGATTCGTGACATGATAAACGATGAGACCTCAGACTTTTCAACACTGAGATGGATAGAGAAAGAGGCAGTAGAAAACATGTAATTGTACTTTTTTAAAACATACTGTTCGCATCAGGGGTACAGGGTTTCCCAAAGCTGCCTTCCAAACTCACCAGTTACACTAAAATATATTTCATCATGAAGTGGTTTTTACTTACATCGACAAAGATGCAATCTGCTAAAATATGTTCTAAAATATGATAAAATTTTTTTTTTACATTTACAGCATTTAGCAGACGCTCTTATCCAGAGCCACTGTGTTTTAAAGTCACTAACAATGAATATATTCTTATACTGGTTTGTTAGAACACAGACTAAGTATACTGTCAGTCGGTTGGTGTGTGTGCGCACATGTTTTGTTTTTTTGTTTTTTGTATAAAAAGCATAGTTCTAATCTAAGTACTGTCGAAAAAGGTAGGTCTTCAGCCGTTGTATGAAGATACCCAGTGACTCAGCTGTCCGGACATCCAGAGGAAGTTCATTCCACCACCTTGGAGCCAGAACAGAGAAGAGTTTAGATGCATTTTTCCTTTGTCCCTTGGTAGAAGAAGGGACCAGTCTAGCAATACTAGATACATGTACTTTATGCATCAGACTGTAAATGAAGCCAATTGTGGTTCACTCACGAGAACATGGTGTGCACATGTTCATTTCAAGAAAGAAAAATGGCAGCAAAAACTACAGTATACAGAGATTAGAGAAACAAATCAGTTGCTTTATAATGTTAATAAGTAAAGTACACTCAGAGTGCAAACCTCCACCAAGCCAAATAAATAAACATTTAAATAAATAACAGGACGTACACAATATCCCTTGCTGGGCCTGCTGAAATATCACATTCAGCCCATTTCACAATGTCAAAAATTTAGAAAAAAATCTTAAGATAAGATACGAGATCTTTATTGTCACTGTTGCATTAACAATGAAAATCTGTTTGGCAGTTCTTTTTTAGCAGCAATTTAGAAAAGAAAAGTACACAAATTTGTCCATAATTACCTTCGCCCCCCGAAGGGTTTTGTAATCGGGTCTGTCTGTCTGTCTGTTTGTTTTTCTGTCCGTCCAAGCCTGTATCTCAAAAAGTACTGATCCGATCGACTTCAAACTTGTACATGTGATGGGGAGTCATGATGGATGTAGTCCATTCAACGTAGAACTCTCTCAGCTATGATTTGCACTTAACCGCAAGTCTCCACAACCATTTTTGACGAAGTTATGGGTATTATATTGATTTTTCGTATTTTCATGACCGTGACCTTTGACCTAGAAATCTGTTCTTCGAGGAGGACTGAGCCACGGTGACTCCCCATCACATGTACAAGTTTGAAGTCGATCCGATCGGTACTTTTTGAGATACACGCTCAGACGGACAAACAAACAAACAGACAGACAGACAGTCGGACCTGATTACAAAATCCTCTCTCCCCTTCGGGAGGCGAGGGTAAATATAACCTCCCAGGCAGTGGTAAGAATATGTTACTCTGATGCCCTTTCATTCTTATTCATAATATAGAGGCGATAGAGGCTAAATTTTTTTTAAAGTAAGATTTCATATGTCAAAACATGCACACGCATACATTCAACAAACACATCAACAAACCTTGTCATTCTTTTCTGCCTCTGTCTGAGAGAAAGAAATGATCACTGAATGCTTTTAAACGTGAATGGAAAATGGGTTATTTTTGGACAGTTCTATTACTCTCTGGCTTGGTTCAGCTGTAAGCTCTGTAGATGATGTGTATTCACCCTATACTGACATCCGGAAAGGTGCATTCAGAAAATATCATATCCCTTTTATTACATGCTTCGCACAATCACCTCCCAAGCGCTCACTTACCAACATCAAAACTTAATTCTTAATTATACTTTTACCTCAAAGTAAAATGTGAACTCATTGAATTCATATGTGGATTGGTCATTTCATTGAAAAAAAAAAAACAAATTTCCGCATCTCCACCTCAAATGTTTTTTGAAAAGTCGGAAGGTGCATACTTAATTTGGGCACGCCAGTGTCAAATCTCTCGAGACTGGGCCAGCCTGCCGCAACACCATCCAACCTGCCTGCCTAGCCATGCTTCCCGCCCACTTTCGACTGAAAATGAACTGAATACTATTGGGAATCACTTCCCATGAGAAAAGTATGTAATACTTCCAGCTCGCCAGCCCAAGACTTTCCAGAAAAACCAGACGTCTCAGCCCTGAAATTCACCTGTTGGTTGCTCTGTAATGTTTTGCGGGAGAGAATATTATGGAGGTAACTGAAGATGTGTACAGGAAGAAGCATGAGACTAAAATCAGGTTATGTTTAAAGCACATGGATCATTCATTTTGTTAATTGTGGATTTTATAGCACATAAACAACCGCTTCGATAGTTTGGAGAACAAGCATGAAAAAAAAAAACCAAAATAATGTAACTATAAAATTATTTATTTATATATTAATTATAAAAACAATTTATTCAGTTAATTTTTTTCATTTATACTTTATTAGGGTCACAAGGAGGCTGGGTACATTCCGGACAGTGTTCCAAAACATCGCAGGGCAAACATACAACTATTGACGCTCGTGCTGATACCTAGGGCAATCAAGAATATCCAATTAGCCTAATGTGCATGTCTTTGGACTCTGCGAAGAAACCAGAGTACTGGGAGGATACCCACACAAGCATGGGAATGACAACTCCACAGAGAAGACCCGCCCGCCGAGCCCGGGACTCGATCCCACGACTTTGCTGTGAGGTGGATGTGCTAACCACTATGTCGCTGGATAAAAACAAATATTTTTAATAATGTATAAATATCTAAAGTATAAACAGTCTTTGTAAAATGCTAAGTGACACCATTACATGGAAAACCCACCAAATCACAAGGAAAAAGACATGCTGGCATTTACAGCAGGCAAGCAGGTGTAGTGGCCTGCCATAAGGTCCCGGATTCAAGTCCCTGTCTCAAGGGTTTCTGTGTGGAGTTTGCATATTCTCTCTGTGCTTGCGTAAATTTACTCTTGGTATTCTAGTTTCCTCCTACAGACCAAAGCAGATTAAACTAATTGGCGAATGGTTGTGCGTGTCTGTGTGTGTATACGTGCTGACCCTGCGATGGTCTGGAGAGCTGTTCAGGGTGTACCTTGCCTATGCCCAGTGTTGGCTGAGATGGGCTTAGAATTCCCCCACCTAAATGGGACCAAGTGGCTTGGCAAACGATGATGGCATTTTCATCTATAAACATAAATCAGATTTATTTCTATTTAAAGGCAACCTTGAAAAAAAAATGTATTTGCACACAAGACCTTCAGCTGGTTAAAATGATTGCGTGCTGCCTAAAATGTCTCTTCCGTGAGGAATTTAGTGTAACGTGCGTGTAATGTGTGCATGCATAATAAAAAGCACATGACTTCATGGCATATTCTCTACAGCAGTTTTCCTCTCAGCAGCTCCTGCCCTTCAGATGATCCTCTCCCTTTGAACACGGTCTCAGAACCACTCTTTCACAGCGACCCCCCCACCCCACAAACACACACATGGAGTCATGGTCATTTTCCTGCTGTCTGTGTGTGTGTGTGTGTGTGAGAGAGAATATTACAGCACACATATGTACTATTCCCCTTTAAGAATAATACAGGACCTACACGCTCTATTCCCGCCCCCAGAGTCCAGAAAGTCCAGAGAGTCGATGTAATGGAAGAATGATATGCAAATCAAAAACACAAAACACACCACGGGTCCCTCATTCTCTTACACACACATGCACACAGCTGAGGGGCATCAGGGGAAAAGTTCGGCTGTGTTTTCATTTTGTTTATGGATTACTGTGGTTGCTGCCTTCATAGATCTCATAGATTCGTTGTCCAGTGTAGTAACAGAGGAAGTGGGATTCTAGCCCAGTGAAATCTTTCAAACTACACACACATGCTGAAGATATATCTACAGTATCTGATTCTGTCCGCTTGTATCTCCAGGATGCTTTGCAGAGAAGCACGATGGGCTGTACATCCACTTCCTCCCGTCTTAATAAATCAGATTTAGCCACTCAGACAAGAGGAAACCAGACACGAGGCCGAGACAGGGAGATGAAAACAGATTTACTGGATACACTATCCTGCAGTAAACCTGCAGTAAAGACAAACAACCAAAAATACGCAAACAGGGAACGAAGATATCGGCTAATACCAAACCTGTCAATGGCCAGCACACACAGAACAACTGCAACCTGTAGCGAATGACTAAAGCACCGTGAAATGGGAGTGTCCTCAATTACACAGGTCTGTTTGTTATCTTCCGTCAGCCCTGTGCGGCAGACTCCATACTTACATACAACAGACGACTTTAAATAACTAAGCTGATCACGCTGAGAAATAATAATATATAAATAAATACTCACTCGAATCTCACTTATTTGCCAAACCTTTTAATCTTACTCGGGTCGCGAGGTGAGTGAACGAGTTTACTGTGTATGCGAAAAATGTATTTGAATGCAACATGACTGGTGAAATGAATGTGTGCTGTAAAAAATCTCTCCTATGTGAGGAATGTAGAATGTAACATGTGTGCCATGTTTTACTAAACTCCTGAATTTCTATGGTTCCTCAACTGCTTCAAAACATTTTTTAAAATAACACCTTTCCCAAACCAAGACACTGTTATTTATAGTCCACAACAACCAAGTAACAACTAATAATATTACACTAGAGGTAGTTCAGTTTGGGGTTTGTATTCCAGAAAGAACAGAAAATTTCAAAACATGATGAGAATCTGTTTACTACCTCACTGGGACATGAGGCTGCTGTACAGAAACTGGGTCCTTAAAGAGGCTTTTCTTTATGATGCCTGAATGTTTTTCGCTGAATATTTTCCTTGCTGCACTGTGTATCTGGATTTTATTATTTTCATTTTATTATTACTACGACTACTAATACCACTACTATTACTATTATAATTACTATCACTGCTACTATGACTATTACTATAATTACTACTACTACTATTACTACCACTGCAACTGCTATTACTGTAATTACTACTAGTGCCACAAGTACAGTATTACTACTACTACTACTACTACTACTATTATTATTATTACTATAATTACAGGGATCCCTCACTTATCGCGGTTAATGGGGGGTGGAGTCCCCCCGCGATGACAGAATTTCTGCAAAGTAAGATCGAGTCCCCCTGACTGACGTATATGAACATGTGTATATAATATCAATAAATACATATTCAACGTTATAAATGCTTATAATAACAATTAAACATTCAAAAACTATGCATAAGATGTAAATAA